>CM035124.1:74234867-74745215 GCA_020205555.1 Panax stipuleanatus
CAGTCTGAAGTATATCTTCACACAAAAGGAATTAAACATAAGGCAGCGTCGATGGATAGATTTGATCAAAGATTAAATTGTGGAATTCTGTACCATCCAGGCAAGCAAATTAGTGGCAGATGCCTTGAGTAGGAAAGGCAGAGAGAAATTATCGAGATGACCATTCAAGAGGGATTAGTGAGAGTTTTCGAAAGACTAAACTTAGAGGTTAAGTATCCGATGGAGACCAAGAGAGTTAATTATAGTGTCAGTAAGCCCGACATTATTAGATAAGGTTAGGAGGCACAAGAGAAGGATGAAGTTTGTGATAACATCAAGAAGCGATTAGCTGAAGATGATGAGTTGAAATTTAAGATTGATAGCACCGGATTGCTAAGATTGAAGGACGAATTTGGGTACCGTTAGTACTAGAACTAAGAGAAGAGATTTTGCTAGAAGCATTTTATGGAAGGATAGTGTCAAACACCGTTGTGTTGAGACGAGGTAGGTGAACGTCGACTGTTGGGACCAGAAGTGGTACAGAAGCCGGTAGAGATTATCTAGTGATAAGAGCGAATTATCTATTTTTATGGAGTAACCTTATTTTTTACAATTTCGAGGACGAAATTTTTATAAGGGGGGAGGGATGTAACGACCAGGAATTTTAGGCTCCTTATTAATTTTATATGTGATTTAAAATTTTTAGGAGGTAATTTTCAAAACTATTAAACCTTGTGTGCTTAGGTGCTTATGTGAATTTAACCTATGCGAATAAATGCTAGGATTTTTATTAAAGGGAATCACTAATGGTTATTTAACTTAGTAGATTTGTGACGCCCCCAAATTCTAGGACCGCCACTTGGTCTCTCGAATTCGGTTCATCACGTGCTCATGGTAATACATCGCAATAATGATAACTAATATCACACAACCACAGCGAAAAATCTATTCTAGAATAATTTACAATGATTTATTATAATTATTCCCCCAAGTCTCGCAACCTACAGTACTAATAAATTACATAGCAATATCAATTAACGACTTGTTATATAATCTAACTTAAGCTTAACATAAACAAATCCAGTCTTACTACATCATCTTCACACAATATTAATATATTTGAAACATAACAGACATAAGCTAGTTGGTAGCCTTTGCCCTTGCCCTTATCAATGCCCGAAGGTTCGCCATGCTCTGCCTTAACTGAAATGTTTTAGGAAAGCAAGAATGAGCACAAATTGCCCAGCAAGTAATATACAATAAGGGTGATAATAAGATTCTCAATTCTCGAAAGGGTGTAGCAAAATTGATAGTTCAAGAATATCAACAGTTCTCAATAACAGTCGCTAAGGACAGGATAATATCAATATGATTCAATAATAAGTCAATTCAAGATTTCAAATAATTGAATACTGAGTAGTCACTAAGGACTATGAACTTCTACTAGAATTGACAGTAATAAACTGAAAATCCAACAAAACAGGTACAACAGGTGATCAGCCTAAAGTACCATCGTTATGCATAACAATCAATCATACTCAAGTGTGCACGTCGGTTCTCCGATAATTATATATTCCCTTCAAAGAAGGTTGTTCTTCTCAGTCAAATACAAGATCCCGCACCAATCAATTAGTTTGGGTCGCTTTTCAATAATATAAGTCTAGCCGAATCAAATGGCATAGACACTTTCACAATATTCAAGAATAATACTAAGTTCAACATGAATAATAGCTTTAATGAAATAAGAGTCAAGTATGCTAATTCAAATCAACCGATTAAATAGGAAACTAGTTCGCAATACACAAGATAGGATACTTGCATAGTAAAAGAGTATAAGTTAGGAAACTTTTACAATCATAGCTTTCCTTGCATAAAGTAAATGCGTCGGTTAGGATACTTGCACTTAAGAGAGTGTAAGTAAGAGAACTTGCCTTTAGCGTAGTTTATCCACGAAAAGCAATCAACACTTTCGAATTCCTATCGTACAGTTACGTATATATATGATATTCATTAGTCATATAATTTAACTTCACATTTTCTCTTTGAATATACGATCAACACATAAGGTAAGTTTTACCTAGCTACAAAGTTATATAGAATATAATTTCTATCCTTAACGTTCCTTCTTTAGAGTTTAAATGCATTCTCATATTATATAAGATCTCAACAATTAGCAAACGTGCTTGCATATTATTAATATCACATAAGACCACAATCAATACTAAATATATTTCATTTTAGCAAGTTACGGCATCTCCTTAAGTTAACCGTCAAAATCGGGTTCAAGTAACATCATATAATATCACGTAGCATGTATTCATATTTAAAGGATACTTTACATGCTTGTATAACTTTTCCAAATCCAATCGTACATGGTATAGGTTCTTAAGTTAATACGTAAAGCCATTCAAGGACACGAACTCATATGGTCTAACATGGTCGCTTTTAAACACATAAGATATTCATATAACTTGTATTAGTCATGTTCATGAGTACTCGTATTGCATATATGTAGCTAGCATTGTTATTATCTTGAAAACATGCTTTGTTTATGCTAAACTTTAATCACGGCAACCAATCATGGTATATATATATGCATGACACATGAATGAGTCTAAGAGTACTATCACATGTGTCCATAAATATCAGAATTTAAATCTCCACGTATTGTGTTAATGCTCATGTGCAAGGCTTGTATTTCTATTAGTGAATCTTACTAATAGAGCCTAACATGTTCATGCTTCCTTACGAACTATATAAACACAAGTTAAGGCTTCATTCATATATTTCAAAGTTATCTAAACATGCTCATAACATCAAAATGACTATATAGCATTTACATGATCATATCCACCTTCAAACTTATATTTTTGTTAGGAATGAGCACTAGTTAGGTTCACATGTTCATATTTTATTACGGAACCAATATAGATAAGCTAACATGCACTTCATGTGTCTCTAGGTGGTACTAACGTGCTTGCAAGGTCAGTATGTAAACATGCTTTATAATGTTAACGTTCGTTTATGAAACTTTAAGTTTGTTTTCAAACTATATGTCGTTTGGTTAACCATGCATGCTAATACACTAAAACATGCTTACATTGCTCATTAGGTTTATATATATGTATTAATCATGCTTCCATGCTTGTTTAAACAAAAATCAACCAATTAGTACATAACAGTTTTGTTGCAGAATGCAGAAAACTGAACACAGAGGCCGGCGCTGCGGCGCGGCAACAGCAGCCTATTCTAGCGCTGCGGCGTTGGTGGCACTGCGGCGCGGGCTGCTGCGTGGGTGGGGCTGCGGCGCGGGCTTCGGCTCTGCGGCGCGGGCTGCGGCGCTGCGGCGCTGGCTACGGCGCTACGGCGTGGGGACAGTTCCTGCAGTTTAGACTGCAGCGAAACCGACCCAAAACCTCCCATTTTATCGATCTCGACATACCCATATGCTATTAGACTAACCTTTTTAACTTACTAACACATATATATGCTTATATAACAGTCAATCTCCCAAACGATTCCCAATTTGATGAACTCCAACTTATTTCACGAATTCGATGCTTTACAGAAATTACAGAGCAACAATGGAAATGAAAGTCAAGAAAGCTATATAGTGGTTCCATCACGTATGTATGTTCATATAACAACAATATAAGGGTTCTACAAACCAATCATGAACCAATTTGGCATAATCAAAAATTTGAAGGAAACTTCGGAAACAGAAAACGAAAATGAATTACAAGGAAACTGTATTATACCTTCTGTTAGATTCTGATCTTGCTGCTACTCAAGAACACTGATAAATATATATATAACTCTTAACTTACTTAGCCAAAATTCTCAACAAATGAATTAGGAAGAGGATGGGTTTATATTTATAGAAGAATTTCATAACCAGGCAATGCAATTACATCCAAAATCAAACTAACAGATTATAGGAATGTTTGCTAGATAAGAGGGAGTTGGTAATTAGTTGGTGATCTCCACTATTCCACCCACTCCCTTCATGATCATGATGGCTAGAATGCTGAGTTTGAGAAGGTAGGAGTAGGCTAGCTTCATGAGTGTTTTACGTGTACAAGGTTTGTGTCTTATTAATATGGGACAAGGCCATATACTCAGCATTTTATTAGTACACAACACTTAAATTATTACACACACATATTTAGACACTTAGGTCTTTAATTGAAATGTCACAATAATTCATATACTGTAGTAAGTGTAAATTGACACGTATAATCCATGTACATTTTGTTAATACCGGATATAATCTAATCAGATGTTAACACATTACACTGTCTCCTTTATTAAAAACTAATTGTTTACAATATGTTCATGATATATTATACAATGTATACCACATATTTATTGTCACACAAGTTATTAATCAAGTAGCTCACATGGTTTAATAAGCCTTACCATATAATAGTGTCATATTACACTTCACATAATACATAGTCAACTAATATATGCTACACATTTAATTCGCATGCTTGCACATATAATTTATCATCTTATAAATTGAATATTAATTAATAATATAAACATATCCTACATCAATCAATATAATTGTTAACCTCCATAACAATTTAATTAACCCTTATATGATTAATTATCACTTTGATATAAATCTTATTATATTTATAAACACGTTGCTCATTATTATTATGTTTCTTGCAATAATAATAATCACATATTATTAATCAATCCTCATTAGTATTTTATAACAGTTAATTAATATTCTTCGATTAACAATTAATATAGATTAATTGTTCGCTTAAATTAATATAATCATTCTTATATTATGTCACTGTGCCACACAAGGCAATCAACGAGTTTATCACAAACTCCACCAATTTCTCAATTATTATAATTATTCAATTATATATAATTGAATTAATTCATCTTATAACACAAAATCATTTATATTCAAATAAATTCTCATTTCCATTAATATATTTATTTAATAATATATGGAAATTCTAGGGTATTACAAGATTAACCCTGAGACTTTTATATCAGAGTATTGATAAAAGTGTTAGTAATTATATATTCAAATTTCTTGAATATAGTGTAGAGATTTAATCGGGATTAATTATTTATATTTGAGTAATTAATTGATAACGTATGAAATTATCATTGTTGTTGATTTATAATTATTATGAATAAATAATAATTAATGAATTGAGAGTAATTAGTGGATAATGTGATGATTAATTATTATTATGAATAGATAATAATTAATGAGTAAGAGATTAATAAATATAATAATATTATATTTATTTGATTACCTGATTTATTGTTTTATACAAACATGTGTTATTTATATGGTAGTTAACCATATAGAATATATAGTAACCTTAATTGTATTATGTGAGGTTGATGAATTGAATATGTACATAAGAGCATGTGACAATACATGGATAGACATTAACAGGTATACCCTATTACGTTATATTATATCAATAACATATTAATTGATAAATAATTTCAATAAGTTATTATAATTATTATAATAACAGTTATTATTATAATAATACCCAATTACTTTATATTTGTGTTAGTAGGAAAATGTACATGATTATATGATTGGTATATATATACCTACTTGATACATTATTTTATTGAGATAACATGGTAACACCCATCTTAATGTATAACTTAAATATATACTATGTGTATATATATTATATAACCTAGTGTATTTATTATATAACCTAAGTGGGCTTATATATGTGTAACCTTAGCATAACTAAGTGTTGTATGATTTTCCAAATGCTGAGTTCTTATCCCACAATGAGGGTCATATATCATACACACGTGAGTACATCATGAGGCTATCATATTCCCTATTATTCCTCAAACTCAGCAAACTCCCTAGCTTCATAGCAATCATGCAATGAGGAGTGGGCATGATGATGAACTCCAACAACTAAATCACCAACTCCTTCCTACCCATTGAATTCTTATATTGCACATTGAATCAAACCATGAAGCAAAGCTATATACTGGGCAATCAATTTTCTATAAATGAAAGCTCTCCCTCTCATTCTCAATTTGCTAGAAAAATTATCTGATAAATTCAAGAAAAGAGTGAGTACTTATATACATATCAGTAGAGGAAGTGTGAGTTAGCAGTTGCAGAGGTATAATTCTCTCCATGCTCTTCATTCATGTCCTTCATTTTTCTAAATTCTGAGATTTCTAAGTCTTTGATTCTTAAGTTAGGCATGGATTGTTTGTTAATTGGTCTGGAATATGATTAAGTGGTATATAAGTTGATATATATACTAGAATTGTGTTGTAGTATGATTTAATTGTTATTCGTTGGAATTTTTTGTGTTGGGTTTATAGTTACTGCCGAAAACTGCACTGCTCTGCGTCTGGTCGCCAGCCTGCGCAGCTACGCCAGTGTTGCACTGGCCAGCGGCGCAGCTGCGCTAGTGCCTCTCTGCTGATTCCTGCCTCCTTTTTGCAATCTGGTCATCGTTAACTTAGTTACACTACTTAGGCCAGCATGAGGAATATGTTAGCATATATACATGTGTTTATTGAGATGGCGTGGGTTGTTTTAACTTCATTAAAATCCCTTGGTAAGTGAACTTAGAATTTGAAAAGGAACTTAGAACTTTTAAAGTAAACTTTGACATGTGTGTGTCATGTCTACATTCTGATTTTTCAAGCATGATAATATAATGTAAAGATGCATGAAAGATGTATGACCTTGTATATATAGGTATCATAATATAACTTAAACATGTTGACTTCGTTAGTGAACATTTCTAACGAAAGATATAAGTTTCAAAGGTGAACTTTAACATATAGATATTGTTTATGCATTCTAATTGGGCAAGCATGTTAGTATGGTCCAAATGGACATGAGCACTAAGTCTAATGTGGTAGAACATACTAGCATACTTGATCGTAAGTTAAGATATTTTTAAATAAGAAACTCAAGAACTTTGAAAAGTAAACTTGACCAATAATTTTGTCTTGTGATATGAGAGCATTTAGGTGGTTTAAATATGTGTTTCTAATGCATATGAAATCTATATGAAGATACCTTGTTTATACTAAATGACCTTTACGGACTTAGTGAAATTTTGAAAGGGAACTTAAGCTTTGAAAGATAAACAACATCAAATACCATGTAAGTCATGTTTTGAGCATACAAGCATTTTTATTAGGATGTCATTATGCCTATAGACATATTAACACGAACCGCACTTGGTTAAACACAGATTTTAACTATGCACACATACTTATAGAAAGTGGATTCCTAAGGCATGAGTTATGACGATTAAAGTGTATACTTGTAGTTTACGCACAAGCATAACTACTAAAGTATTGTCTGACCTTATTATGTAATAACATGACTTTAGTAACCAATCATGAAGCATGAACTTATATTGTTTAAAGTATGTGAATGTCCGACATAAAAATATGTGGTCTTGAAGTGAACATAGAATGAACATGTTAGCTTTCGAACTTAAGTTAGATAAAACTTATAAGCATGTGTGTTGATTTATATCAGTAACTAGAAGTGCTATGTGTTCAAGCCTATATTGAAGCATAGAAGCTAAGTAATCTAAAGTTAGTAAATCTGTGACACCCCCAAATCCGGGTCCTCTGACCCCGGTCCGGTCGTCACGATCTAACATAAACATCCACCTCTAAACAACATACGATAACTAAAATGCAGAATATAATAAACGTACGTCGTTCATTCAAAAGGTGTTACTAGTCCCAAGATTTGATAACCTTAATACAACATACAAACATACCTTAGAATAGTCAATAGGGTTCATATTACATAACAATAAATTAATTAAACATAAAGATAAAGTCTGCTCCTTGCAAACTAATCCTACATCTTCCCTTTACCCTTGTCCTTCCCTGAAGTCTCGGGCTTAACTGCAATATAAGTCATGATATAGCAAGAATGAGCAACAAGTTTGCTCAGCAAGTTGAAATACAACAATAAAGGATATATCATGATGAATAGAAAATATCTGACAATGAATTCAATAATATGAATATCGAAAGCAAGAATAATGATTGCTTTTAGAATAATTGATAGTCAAGTAGACTTTTGAACTATACAACTCCAACGGAATCAATAGCTGATTGACCCTTTGGTTACTGGCTACAGAATAGTACTTGAGGGGATCAGCCTCGCGTACGCCATGTATATGCATAACATTCAACTCTGCTGTTTATATCTTTATACTAGATACCTGGGGTACTCCCCTATATATATAAGGGGTGTTCTTCAGTCTAAGAATCCTTACCATCAATTGGCTTGGATAGCTTTTATAAAATTTTATATACTTGTCTGACCGAACAAAGGTTCAGACTCTATCTAACACAGCTCAAGAATTAATGAACTTTACAAAATGTACAAGTCCAAGACCGTACGAACTCAAATGAACTAAGTGCGAATATCAATAATATCGATGTGGAATAATTGTAAAGTAATTAAACCACCTACTAGCATGCTTGGAAATAAAGTTCAAGTTTTAAATAATTAACCGTCAATACGATAATAACCTGCTCAATACAATATGAGAAGGATAGGAACTTGCACAAGAAAGAGTGTAAGGAAACTTGCATTCAAATCAAGTGAAGTTAAGAAACTCGCTTACACGATTCATTGAATAAGGTAGTGCAAGAATTTAGAATACGTGCATTCAATATAACAATCAAATGAAGTTAGGAAACTTGCCTGTTTGCTCAGCTACAAATAAGTTTTAGCTTTAATTAACTTGTGTTGAAATGACCTAACATTAATAAGTCGACCTTTCAATTAGTAGATATAAACTAATATAAGTCTATACTTACAAGCATCTACTTATCATATAAGTTTATCACGTAATTCATATAAGTCAATCACTATGACTGAGTCTATAAACAATTAACTCTGTCCATGATTTAATAGTTTTAGAACACCTAGTTTCTATACATCAACATAGGTTTGAATATTTATCATTTCAAATTAATCATGCTTCAAGAATATACTTTCAAGTTTGAATCCTAGCATGCTCACCCTATTCAATTCAAAATCATACGTCTTTATGCCGACCATTCACATACTTTAAGCAATACACGTTCATGCTTCAAAATCGGTTACTAAAGTCATGTTATCACATAACAAGGCTAAAGAATATTTAATATGCATGCTCGAGTATACTACACACATATACTTTAATCACGTAGTTCATGCTTCAAAAATTCATTTCTTATGAATACGTGCACATGCGAAACTTACACTTTGACCAAATAAGGTCTATGTTAATATGCTTATAGGTATAATGAACTTTAATACACATGCTCAGATGATCATAATATCATTTTCATGGTAATCGACGTTATTTAGTTTTCTCATTCGAAGTTTTCACATCGAAAATCACAATAAGTCAACAAGATATCATAACACATGTTAAGTGCATTGTAGTCATGACTCACATGTATTAGAATGCATATCTAAACCACGTGAAAGTTCTCATATGGTCAGAAATCTAAAAGACATTAACCTTAGTCAAGTTCACTTTTTAAAGTTCTTAAGTTTCTTATTTCAAAATCGCTAGAATCTTGCAATCACGTATGCTAGTGTGTGAACACAATTTAAACATGCATTTCATGTCAATATAAACTATACGATCATGTTTAGAATATCAGAATATGCACATGTTACGTATGTGTCTAAGTCCACAATCGAAACTACAAGTTTTATTATAAAACCATAAGTGTTGCGTCAATCATGTGTACTAACATTGTATACTTGTTCATACTACATGCATATACTCATATATGTGTGTTAATCCAGTTTACATTCTTGATCTAACAAGGTACCATACGCTAGTTCATGACAGCAACTTAACAGGAATTAAAATCTGGGAACTGGTCCTGGCACAGCTGCGCCGCTGGCCAGTACACAACTGGCGCAGCTGCGCAGGCTGTTGGCCAGTGACAGTAGCTTAACTGCTTCGGTAGTTCTGCAACCCAACTCAGAAAACAATTATGAAATTTGTTTCTATCATGACATATTGCAATTCTAACATATTAAGAAGTTGGCATAACACTTAGCAACATATCTCAAATCAATTATCAATAATTATATGCTTAATTCCAAGAATCAAAGATTAAGAATTTTATAGAAATTGAAAATGGAGTTATACCTCTGTAAATGAACTTGCTGCTAAATAAAATCTACAATGTTACTATGATACTCACAATGTTACTATAATACTCCTTCCTAACTCAATTGAAATCCTCAGCAAATGAAATGAGGAGAAAGGGAGCTATATTTATAGATAAACATTTACACAGACTTTGTAATTCTCCATTATATTAAACCAAATGAATGAGTGTTTGTGCAATGGTTAAGGATTGGTGGTTGAGTAGTTGGTGAGTTCATCATGAACTCCACACCTCTTGAAATCATTAGCTAGCATTGATGAATTTGAGAAGAAGATAGGCTAGTGTAGCATATCATGTGGGCATACACGTGAAGAGGAAAATGAGGATGGAACTCTAATTATGGGACAAACTAGTTAACTCAGCAATGTAGCAACTAGCAAGGTATATATCATATGTGTCCAACACTAGTCATTTAATAAATACACTAGGTTGTATAATATATATACACATAGTATATACTTAAGTTTAAAGTCACAATTTCTAATGAGCCAATAATAATGCAATGTATTAAGTAGTGTACATACATATAATCCATGCACATTTTCCTTAATACCGAATGTAAAGTAATTGTGTATTATTATTACTCCTTATTATAACTGTTATCATTATAATAACTTACTGAGATCAATTATTTATTGATATTACTATATGTTGATGAGGTATACATTAATGTTTTCCCACACATGTATTGTCACATAAATATTAATATGTAACTCTCATAATGTAATTATTCTTACTATATAGTTTATAATGTATAGTCATATTAATGTGTCACATGCACTTTATATAACATAAAGGTAACCACCATATATTATAAGGTTTAATATATCATATACTTGTATGAAACAATTAATCAAGTAAATGTAATATTATTATATTTATTAATCTCTTACTCATTAATTATTATTTATTCATAATAATTATAAATCAACACGTTATCAATTAATTAATCATAATTGAAATTAATCAAACATGTTCAAATCCTACCACGATACTCAAATAAGTTGAATATTTAGTTTTTAATAATCTTATCAATTCTCTGATATTAAAGTCCGTAAGGTCAGTTCACAAATTTAAATAACTTATTAGTGACTTTCTTTAATTATTTCACAAATTCTCACCACCACATATGGTTTAAATAAACTCACAAAACTTACTCGTTCAAATTAAATCACATATTTAATAAATAAGGAGTTTAAAATTCATGGTCGTTACAAAATCTAAAGGCATGATTAGATTGACTTACGTGAACTATGTGCTAGAATTATATGATAAGTAGATGTTTGTTAAGTGTAGACTTATATTAGTTTATACATGCTAATTGAAAGGCCAACTTGCTAATGCTAGGTCGTTACAACGCAGTTTTATTAAAGCTATAATTTATTTATAGCTGAGCAAACAGGCAAGTTCCCTATTTTTCTCAAGTTATATTTGAGCAAGTATCCTATCCTTGTGTTTACTTTACTCAAGGAACGTTATAAGTGAGTTTCTTAAACTTCACTTGATTTGAATGCAAGTCTCCCTAACCTTACTCAAATTTATATTGAGCAGGGTATTATTATATTGCAAGTTTCCTAACTTCAGTTGATTATTATATTGAATGCAAGTATCCTAAATTCTTGTACTACCTTATTCAATGAACCGTGTAAGCGAGTTTCTAAACTTCACTTGTTTTTGGTGAAAGTTTTCTATCCTTCTCATATTGTATTGAGCAGGTTATTATTGTATTGTGCAAGTTCCCCGAACTTCACACTTTGGTTATTGTGAAAGTTCCCCGAATTTCACATTTTGAGTACTGTAAAAGTTCCTCGAACTTCATATTTTGAGTATTGTGAAAGTTCCGCGAACTTCACACTTTGGTTATTTTGCAAATTCCCGAACTTCATTTCTTTATTATGCAAGTTCTCTAAACTTATACAAACTCGTATATTGTGCAAGTATCTTATCTTTGTGTTTACTTTACTCAACGAACGTTGTAACAAAATGTCCTAACCTATGCATTTACTTTATGCAAGGGGTCTATTATGGTGAAATTCCCCAAATTTCACTATTTGATATTGTAAGTGTCTAAGCTTATGCATTTATTTTATGTAAGGAATCTATTATCATGCAAGTTCCCCGAACTTCACACGTTGAGTATTGTGCAAGTTCCCCGAACTTCACACGTTGAGTATTGTGCAAGTTCCCCGAAATTAACACGTTGAGTATTGTGCAAGTTCCCCGAACTTACACAAATTCATATATTGTGCAAATTCTAAACTTCACTTTGTGCAAGTTCTCTATCCTTCTCATATTATATTGAGTAGGTTATTGTTGAATCGAAAGTTATTTACTTAATTGCTTGAACTTTATTTCCAAGCATGTTATTTAGTGGTTTAATTACTTATCAATTATTCCACATTGATATTATTGATGTCCGTACCTAGTACATTTGAGCTCGTACAGTCTTGGACTTGTACATTATTCAAGGTTCTAAATTTCTTGAACTATCTCAGTAAGAGTCTGAACCTTTGCTCGGTCAGACTAGTGTATAAAGTTTTCTTTGAAGCTATCCAAACCAATTGATGGTAAGGATTCTTTGACGGAAAAGAACACCCCTCATATGTAGGAGTGTGCCCAGGTATCTAATATATATGATACGAGTAAGCAGATATAAGTGTTATGCATATTCACATTGTGCCCGAGGCTGATCTCCTCGAGGTACTTAGTTTCTGTAGCCAGAAGCCAGTAATTCTAAAAAGGGTCAATTAGCTATTGAACCCATTGGAAAGTTATAGTTCAGAGTCTACTCGACTATCAGTCATTCTAAAGGCAATTATTATCTTGGCTTTTAATATTCATATTGTTGAATTGTTCAGATGTTCATATCGTTGAATCTATCAGATATTCATATCGTTGAATCGTTCTAATATTCATATTGTTGAATCGTTTAGATATTCATATTATTGAATCGTTCTAATATTCATATTGTTAAATCTTTAAGATATTCATTTTGTTGAAATCATTGTCAGATATGTTTCCATTCATCATGATATATCCTTTATTGTTATATTTAAACTTGTTGAGCAAACTTGTTGCTCATTCTTGCTATATCATGACTTATATTGCAGTTGAGCCCGAGCCCTCAGGGAAGGACAAGGGTAAAGGAAAGATTTAGGATGGTTTGCAAGGAGCAGACTTTGTCTTTATGATTTGTTTAATTACTGTTAATGTAATATGAACCCTAATGTTTATTCTAGGGAATATTTGTCTTGATGTATTAAGGTTATCGAATCTTGGGACTACTAACACCTTTTGAATGTACGACGTACGTTTATTATATTCTGCATTTTAGTTATCGTATGTTACTTAAAGGTGGATATTATTATTGTTTCGTGGCGACCGGACCGGGGTCAGAGGACCCAAATTCGGGGGTGTCTTAGGTTTAACTTGATCTTTCGGGGTTTATCTTGATATCCCGGGATTGTCGTCGGGGTTAGACATTATCTCCTTGGGTTGTTACCGAGGTTTTACTTGATCTCCCGAGGTTATCGATCGGGTTTAACTTGATCTCCCGGGGTTATCCTTGGGGTTTAACTTGATCTCACGGGGTTGTCATCGTGGGTTGACTTGATCTCCCAGGGTTGTCGTCGGGGTTTGACTTGATCTCCTGGGGTTATCGCCATGGTTTGACTTGATCTCCCATGGTTGTCGTCAGGGTTTAACTTGATCTCCTGGTGTCATCGCCGGTGTTTCACTTGATCTCTCGGGGTTATCGCCGAGTTTTAACTTGAACTACCAGGGTTGTCACCGAGGTTTGACTTGACCTCCTGGGATTGTTGTCGGGGTTTGGCTTGATCTCTCGGTCTTATCGTCGGGGTTTGACTTATTCTCCCTAGGTTATCACCGGGGTTTGACTTGATCTCGTGAGGTTGTCATCGGGTTTTAACTTGATCTTGCAGGGTTGTCACCGGGGTTTAACTTGATCTCTCGAGTTTGTCATCGGGGTTTGACTTGATCTCTCGGAGTTCTCGTTGGGGTTTTACTTAATCTCGTAGGGTTATCCTCGGGGATTGACTTGATCTCCTGGGGTTATCGTCGGGGTTTGACTTGAACTCTCGAGGTTATTACAAGGGTTTAACTTGATCTCGCTATCATCGGGGTTTGACTTAATCTGCGTGGTTGTCATTGGGGTTTAACTTGATTTCCCGGGGTTGTCGTCGGGGTTTAACTTGACCTCCCGGGGTTGTCGCCGGGGTTTAACTTGATCTCCCAAGGTTGTCGTCGGGGTTTGACTTGATCTCTCAGGTTTTTTATATTGGTTTGACTTGATCTTTTGGTGTTATCGTCGGGGTTTGACTTGATCTCCAGTGGTTATCAACAGTCTTTGACTTGTTCTCCCGTGGTTTTCCCTGGGGTTTGACTTGATCTCGAGGGTTGTCGTGGTTTGACTTGATCTCACAGGGTTATCATCGGGGTTTAACTTGATCTCCCTGGGTTGTCATCAGGGTTTGACTTGATCTCTCGAGGTTATCTCCAGTGTTTTACTTAATCTCGCGGGGTTCTCGTCGGGGTTTGACTTGATCTCACGGGGTTATCGTCGGGGTATGAATTATTCTCCCATTGTCGTCACAAGGGTTTAGCTTGATCTCCCCGGGTTATCGTCGGGGTTTGACTTGATCTCCTGGGGTTGTCGTTGGGGTTAACTTGATCTCGCGGGGTTGTCCCCGGTGTTTGACTTGATATCCTGGGGTTATCGTCGGGGTTTGACTTGATCTCTCGAGGTTATTGCCAGGGTTTGAATTGATCTCGCAGGGTTGTCATCGAGGTTTGATTTGATATTGCTGGGTTATCGTCGGGGTTTAACCTAATCTCGCGTGGTTGTCGTCGAGGATTGACTTGAACCCTCACGGTTATTGCCGGGGTTTGACTTGATATCCCGGGATTATAGCCATGGTTTGACTTGATGTCCTTGGGTTGTCACCCGGGTTTTACTTGATCTCCTGAGTTTATCGCTGGGGTTTGACTTGATCTCTCGTGGTATATCTTGATATCCCGAGATTATCGTCGGGGTTTGACTTAATCTCCTTGGGTTATCACTGGGGTTTGACTTGATCTCCCGAGGTTATCACCGAGGTTTGACTTAATCTCCTTGGGTTGTCGCCAGGGTTTGACTTGATCTCACATGGTTGTCGTCGGGGTTTAACTTAATCTTCTGGTGTCATCGTCGGTGTTTCACTTGATCTCTTGGGGTTGTCGTCGGGTTTTGACTTGAACTACCAAGGTTGTCGCCGGTGTTTGACTTGATCTTTTGGGATTATCGTCGGGGTTTGTCTTGATCTCTCGGGGTTATCTCCGGGGTTTAACTTAATTTCTCAGGGTTTAACTTGATCTCCTAGGGTTGTCGTCGGTGTTTGACTTGATCTTCCAGGGTTGTCGCCGGGGTTTGACTTGATCTCCTGGGGTTATCACTGGGGTTTGACTTAATCTCCCGGGGTTATCCTCGCGATTTAACTTGATCTCACGGGGTTGGCATCGTGGTTTGACTTGATCTCCCAAGGTTTTTGCCAAGGTTTGACTTGATCTTCCGGGGTTGTCGCCAGGGTTTGACTTGATCACACATGGTTGTCATCGGGGTTTAATATGATCTTCTTGTGTCATCGCTGGTGTTTCACTTAATCTCTCGAGGTTGTCGTCGGGTTTTGACTTGAACTACCAAGGTTGCCGCCGGGGTTTGACTTAATCTCCTAGGATTATCGTCGGGGTTTGTCTTGATCTCTCGGGGTTGTCGCCGGTGTTTGACTTGATTTTTAGGGTTTGTCGCCGGGGTTTGACTTGATCTTCAGAGTTATCGCCAAGGTTTTACTAATCTCCCGGGGTTATTGTCGGGATTTTAATTGATCTCCCGAGGTTGTCGTCGGAGTTTGACTTAATCTCCCGGGTTTGTCGTTGGGGTTTAACTTGATCTCGCGGGGTTGTTGTCTAGTTTTAACTTGATCTCGCCAGGTTGTCGTTGGGGTTTGAATTGATCTCCCAGGGTTGTCAACGGGGTTTGACTTGATCTCTCGGATTTATCATTGGAGTTTAACTTGATCTCTCGGGTTTCTCGTCGGGGTTTGACTTGATCTCGTGGGGTTGTCCTCGGGGATTGACTTGATCTCTTGGGTTATCGTCGGGGTTTGACTTGAACTCTCGATGTTATTGCCAAGGTTTGACTTGATCTCGCGGGGTTGTCATCGGGGTTTGATTTGATCTCTCGAGGTTATTACCAGGGTTTGACTTGATATCGGGGAGTTGTCATCGGGGTTTGACTTAATCTCGCAGGGTTGTCGTCGGGGTTTGACTTGAACTCTCAGGGTTGTTATCAGGATTTGACTTGATATCCCAGGATTATAGCTGGGGTTTGACTTGATCTCCTTGGGTTGTCACCGGGGTTTTACTTGATCTCCCGAGTTTATCGCTGAGGTTTGACTTGATCTCCCGGGGTTTATCTTGATATCTCGTGATTTTCGTCAGGGTTTAACATTATCTGCTTGGGTTATCACCGGGGTTTTACTTAATCTCCTGAGGGTTGTCGTCGGGATTTGACTTGATCTCCCGGGGTTGTCGCCATAGTTTGACTTGATCTCTGATGGTTATCGTCGGGGTTTAACTTGATATCCTGGTGTCATCGCTGGTGTTTCACTTGATATCTCGGGGTTGTCGCCAGGTTTTGACTTGAACTACCAGGGTTGTCGCCGGGGTTTGACTTGATCACCTAGGATTGTTGTCGGCGTTTGGATTGATCTCTCGGGGTTGTCGCCGGTGTTTGACTTGTTCTCCCGAGGTTATAACCGGGGTTTGACTTGATCTCTTGGGGTTATTGCCGAGGTTTAACTTGATCTTCTAGGGTTTTACTAATCTCTCGGGGTTGTCGTCGGGATTTGAATTAATCTCCCGGGGATGTTGCCGGAGTTTAACTTAATCTCCCTGGTTTGTTGTCGGGGTTTGGCTTGATCTCTCGAGGTTATCGCCAGGGTTTGACATGATCTCGCGCGGTTGTCTTCGGGTTTTAACTTAATTTTGCGAGGCTGTCGTCGGGGTTTAAATTGATCTCCCAGGGTTATCACCGAGGTTTGATTTGATCTCTTGGGTTTGTCATCGGGGTTTAACTTGATCTCCCGGGGTTCTTGTTGGGGTTTGACTTGATCTCGCGGGGTTGTTCCCGGGGATTGACTTGATCTCCTAGTGTTCTCGTCGGGGTTTGACTTGAACTCGCGAGATTATTTCCAGGGTTTGACTTGATCTCGCGGGGTTGTCATTGGGGTTTGACTTGATCTCGTGGGGTTGTCATCGGGGTTTGACTTGATTTCCTGGGGTTGTTGTCGGGGTTTAACTTGGCCTCGCAGGGTTATCGTCGGGGTTTAAATTGATCTCCCGGGGTTGTCGTCAAGGTTTGACTTGATTTATCGGGTTTTTTATAGGGGTTTGACTCGATCTTCAGGTGTTATCCATGGGGTTTGACTTGATCTCCCGGGGTTGTCGTTGGGGTTTGACTTGATCTCTCGGGGTTATGGTCGGGGTTTTACTTGATCTTATGGAGTTATCATCGACGGTCTTTGACTTATTTTTTATGGATGTGACTGGGGTTGGACTTGATCTCCCGGGGTTATCGTTGTGGTTTGACTTGATCTCACGCGGTTATCGCTGAGGTTTGACTTGATCTCCCTGGGTTATCGTCGGGGTTTGACTTGATCTCTGGAGGTTATCGTCAGGGTTTAACTTAATCTTGCTAGGTTGTCATCGGAGTTTGACTTAATCTCGCGGGGTTGTCTTTGGGGTTTGAATTAATCTCCCAAGGTTATTGCCAGGGTTTGATTTAATCTCCCCGGGTTATCATCGGGGTTTGACTTGATCTCCTAGGTTATCGTCGGGGTTTGACTTGATCTCTCGAGGTTATTGTCAGGGTTTAACTTGATCTCGCGGGGTTGTAGTCGGGGTTTGACTTGTTATCGCGGGGTTGTCGTCTGGGTTTTACTTAATCTCGCCGGGTTGTCGTCGGGGTTTGATTTGAACTCTCACGGTTGTTGCCGGGGTTTGACTTGATATCCCGAGATTATAGCCAGGGTTTGACTTGATCTCCTTGGGTTGTCACCGGAGTTTTACCTGATCTCCCTAGTTTATTGTTGGGGTTTGACTTGATCTCCCGGGGTTATTATCGGTATTTGACTTGATCTCCTGGGGTTGTCCTCGAGGTTTAACTTGATCCTACGGGGTTAGCGTCGTGGTTTGACATGATCTCGTGAAGTTGTCGTTGGGGTTTGACTTGATCTCTTATAGTTGTCTCCAGGGTTTGACTTGATCTCCCGGGGTTATTGTCTTTGTTTAACTTGATCTCCCGGTGTTATTGCCGGTGTTTCACTTAATTTCTCTGGGATGTAGCTGGGGTTTGACTTGATCTCCCGAGGTTTCCGCCGGTGTTTGACTTGACCTCCCTTAGTTGTCGCCGTGGTTTGACTTGAACTCCCAAGGTTATCGTCGGGGTTTAACTTGTTCTCCCGGGGTTGTCGCCAAGGTTTGACTTGATCTTTCGGGGTTGTTGCCATGGTTGACTTAATCTTCTGGGTTATCGTCGGAGTTTTACTGATCTCCCGGTGTTGTTGTCGGGGTTTCACTTGATCTCCCGGGGTTGTCGGAGTTTGACTTAATTTCCCAGGGTTATCATCGTAGTTTTACTTGATCTCCCTAGTTTATCGCTGGGGTTTGACCTAATCTCCTGGGATTGTCGTCGGTGTTTAACTTGATCTCCTGGGCTTGTCATCAATGTTTGACTTGATCTCACGAGGTGGTTTGACTTAATCTCGTGAGGTTATCATCGGGGTTTGACTTGATCTCCCGGGGTTGTCATTGGGGTTTGACTTGATCTCTTGAGGTTATCACCATGGTTTGACTTGATCTCACGGGGTTGTCATCGGGGTTTGAATTGATCTGCCAGGGTTTTCGTCGGGGTTTAACTTGAACTTGCGGGGTTGTCGTCAAGGTTTAACTTAATCTTCCGGGGTTATCGTCGGGATTTGACTTGATCTCGCAGGGTTGTCATCGGGGTTTGACTTGATATCTTGGGGTTGTCGTCGGGGTTTGACTTGATCTCTCGAGGTTATTTCCAGGTTTTGACTTGATCTCACAGGGTTATAGCCGGGGTTTAACTTGATCTCCTGGGGTTGTCACCGAGTTTTGACTTGATCTCCTGGGGTTATCACCGGGTTTTGAATTGACCTCCCGGTGTTGTCGCCAGGGTTTGACTTAATCTCCCAGAGTTCTCGTCGAGGTTTTACTTGATCTCTCGGGTTTGTCATCTTGGTTTGACTTGATCTTACGGTGTTATTGTCGGGGTTTAACTTGATCTCTCAGGGTTATGGCCGGGGTTTTACTTGATCTTATGGAGTTATCGTCGGGGTTTGACTTGATCTCCCTAGGTTATCGACGGTCTTTGACTTGATCTGCCGTGGTTATCACTGGGGTTTGACTTGATCTCCCGTGGTTGTCACTGGGGATTGACTTGATCTCGCGAGGTTGTCGTCGGGGTTTAACTTGATCTCGCGAGGTTGTCATCGGGGTTGGACTTGATTTCTCGAGATTGTCGCCGGGGTTTAACAAGACCTCCCTGGGTTATCGACGGGGTTTTACTTGATCTCTCTGGGTTGTAGTCGGGGTTTGACTTGATCCCTCTGGTTTTTTATAGGGATTTGACTTGATCTTCTTGTGTTATTGCCGGGGTTTGACTTGATCTCTCGGGTTTGTCGTCGGGGTTTAACTTGATCTCCCGGTGTTGTCGCTGGGTTTTGACTTGATCTCCCAAAGTTATCGTCGGGGTCTGACTTGATCTCTCGGGGTTTTCGTCAGGGTTTTACTTGATTTAATAGAGTTATCATCGGGGTTTGACTTGATCTCCCGGGGTTATCGCTTGTCTCTGACTTGATCTCCCGGGGTTGTCACCGGGGTTTGACTTGATCTACCAGGGTTGTCGTCATGGTTTGACTTGATCTCACGGGGTTATCACCTGGGTTTGACTTGATCTCACGGGGTTGTCGTCGGGGTGTGACTTGATCTCTATAGGTTATCGTCGGGGTTTTACTTAATCTCCCAGTGTTATCGCCGGGGTTTACCTTGATCTTCCAGTGTTGTCGTCGGGGTTTGACTTGATCTCCTAGGGTTTTCATCGGGATTTAACTTAAGATCCCGGGTTTGTCGCCGGGGTTTGGCTTGAACTTATAGGGTTATCGTCGGGGTTTGATTTGATCTCCTATGGTTGTCGTTGGGGTTTGATTTAATCTCACAGGGTTATTGCCGGGGTTTATCTTGATATCCCGGGATTTTTGCTGAGGTTTAACTTGATCTCCTTGGGTTATCCCTGGGGTTTTACTTGATCTCCCTGGGGTTCTCGTCAGGGTTTGACTTGAACTCGCGAGGTAATTGCCAGGGTTTGACTTGATCTCGCGGGGTTGTCATTGGGGTTTGACTTGATCTCGCGGGGTTGTCATCGGGGTTTGACTTGATTTCCCTGGGTTATCGTCAGGGTTTAACTTGACCTCCCAGGGTTATCGTCGGGGTTTAAATTAATCTCCCGTGGATGTCGTCAAGGTTTGATTTGATCTATCGAGGTTTTCATAAGGGTTTAACTCGATCTTCTGGTGTTATCCCCGGGGTTTGACTTTATCTCCTGGGGTTATCGCCGGGGTTTGACTTGATCTCTCAGGGTTGTGGCTGGGGTTTTACTTGATCTTATGGAGTTATCATCGACGATCTTTGACTTGTTTTTTGTGGATGTGAATGGGGTTGACCTGATCTCCAGTGGTTGTCGTTGTGGTTTGACTTGATCTCACGGGGTTATCGCCGAGGTTTGACTTGATCTCCCTGGGTTGTCGTCGGGGTTTGACTTGATCTCTCTAGGTTATCGCTAGGGTTTGAATTAATCTCACTTGGTTGTCGTCGGGGTTTGACTTGATCTCGCGGGGTTATCGTTGGGGTTTGAATTAATCTCCCAAGGTTATCGCCAGGGTTTGACTTAATCTCCCCGGGTTATTGTCGGGGTTTGACATGATCGCCTAGGGTTATCGTCGGGGTTTTACTTGATCTCTCGAGGTTATTGCCAGGGTTTAACTTGATCTCGCGGGGTTGTAGTCGGGGTTTGACTTGTTATCGCGGGGTTGTCGTCTGGGTTTTACTTAATCTCGCAGGGTTATCATCGGGGTTTGATTTGAAATCTCAGGGTTGTTGCCGGGGTTTGACTTAATATCCTGGGATTGTAGCCAGGGTTTGACTTGATCTCCTTGGGTTGTCAACGGGGTTTTACTTGATCTCCCGAGTTTATTGCTGGGGTTTAACTTGATCTCCCGGGGTTATTGTCTTTGTTTAACTTAATCTCCCGGTGTTATTGCCGGTGTTTCACTTAATTTCTCGGGGATGTAGCCGGGGTTTGACTTGATCTCCCGGGGTTTTTGCCGGTGTTTGACTTGACCTCCCTTGGTTGTCGTCGTGGTTTGACTTAAACTCCGAGGGTTATCACTGGGGTTTGACTTGATCTCCCGGGGTTGTCGCCAAGGTTTGACTTGATCTTCTAGGGATGTTGCCAGGGTTGACTTAATCTTCTGAGTTATCGTCGGAGTTTTACTAATCTCCCGGAGTTGTCGTTGGGGTTTCATTTGATCTCCCGGGGTTGTCGTCGGAGTTTGACTTGATTTCAGGGATTATCGTCGGAGTTTTACTTGATCTCCCAAGTTTATCGCTGGGGTTTGACCTAATCTCCTGAGATTGTCGTCGGTGTTTGACTTGATCTCTCGGGCTTGTCATCGGGGTTTGACTTTATCTCACGGGGTGGTTTGACTTAATCTCGTGAGGTTATCGCCGGGGTTTGACTTGATCTCCAGGGGTTTTCTCCAAGGTTTGACTTGATCTCTTGAGATTATCGCCATGGTTTGACTTGATCTCCCTAGGTTGTCATCGGGGTTTGACTTAATCTCTCGAGGTTATCGCCAGGGTTTAACTTAATCTCGCTGGGTTGTCGTCGGGGTTTGACTTGATCTCGCTGGGTTGTCGTTGGGGTTTGAATTAATCTCCCAAGGTTATCTCCAGGGTTTGACTTGATCTCCCCTGATTATTGTCGGGGTTTGACTTGATCTCCTGGGGTTATCGTCGGGGTTTGACTTGGTCTCGCGGGGTTGTCGTCGGGGTTTCACTTGTTATCGCGGGGTTGTCGTCTGGGTTTTACTTAATCTCGCGGGGTTGTCGTCGGGGTTTGATTTGAACTCTCAGGGTTGTTGCCGGGGTTTGACTTGATATCTCGAGATTGTAGCCAGGGTTTGACTTGATGTCCTTGGGTTATCACCGGGGTTTTACTTGATCTCTCGAGTTTATTGCTGGGGTTTGACTTGATCTCCCGGGGTTATTGTCGATGTTTGACTTGATCTCTCGGGGTTGTCCTCGATGTTTGACTTGATCTCACAGGGTTGTCATCGTGGTTTGACTTGATCTCGTGAGGTTGTCGTTGGGGTTTGACTTGATCTCTTGTGGTTGTCTGCAGGGTTTGACTTGATCTCCCAGGGTTATTATCTTTGTTTAAATTGATCTCCCGGTGTTATTGTAGGTGTTTCACTTAATTTCTCGGGGATGTAGCCGGGGTTTGACTTGATCTCTTGAGGTTGTCGTCGGGGTTTGAATTGATCTGCGAAAGTTATCGCCGGGGTTTGACTTAATCTTGTGGGGTTGTCGTTAAGGTTTAACATAATCTCCCGGGGTTGTCGTCGGGGTTTGACTTGATCTCTTAGGGTTATTGTCGGGGTTTGACTTGATCTCTCGAGGTTATTGTCAAGGTTTGACTTGATCTCACGGGGTTATAGCCGGGGTTTAACTTGATCTCCTGGGGTTGTCGCGGAGTTTTGACTTGATCTCCTGGGGTTATCGCCGGGTTTTGAATTGACCTCCCGATGTTGTCGCCGGGGTTTGACTTAATCTCCCGGAGTTACCGTCAGGGTTTTACTTGATCTCTCGGGTTTGTCATCTTGGTTTGTCTTGATCTTACGGCGTTATTGTCGGGGTTTAACTTGATCTCTCCTGGTTATGGCTGGGGTTTTACTTGATCTTATAGAGTTATCATCGAGGTTTGACTTGATCTCCCTAGGTTATCGACTGTCTTTGACTTGATCTCCCGTGGTTGTCACTTGGGTTTTACTTGATCTCCCGTGGTTGTCACTGGGGTTTGACTTGATCTCGAGGGGTTGTCGTCGGGGTTTGACTTGATCTCGCGAGGTTGTCATCGGGGTTTGACGTGATTTCTCGGGATTGTTGTCGGGGTTTAACTAGACCTCCCGGGGTTATCGACGGGGTTTTACTTGATCTCTCTGGGTTGTCGTCGGGGTTTGACTTGATCCCTCTAGTTTTTTGTAGGGGTTTGACTTGATCTTCTGGTGGTATTGCCGGGGTTTAACTTGATCTCTCGGGGTTGTCGTGGGGGTTTAATTTAATCTCCCGATGTTGTCGCTGGGTTTTAACTTGATCTCCCGAAGTTGTCGTCGGGGTCTGACTTGATCTCTCGGTATTGTCGTCAAGGTTTTACTTGATCTTATAGAGTTATCGTCGGGGTTGACTTGATCTCCCGGGGTTGTCACCGAGGTTTGACTTGATCTCCCAGGTTTATCATCGTGGTTTGACTTGATCTCACGGGGTTATCGCCTGGGTTTGACTTAATCTCCCGAGGTTGTCGTCGGGGTGTGACTTGATCTCCTTTGGTTGTCGTCGGGGTTTTACAATGTTATCGCCGGGGTTTACCTTGATCTTCCAGTGTTGTCGCCGGGGTTTGACTTGATCTCCTTGGGTTTTCATCGGGATTTGACTTAAGCTCCTTGGTTTGTCGTTGGGGTTTGGCTTGAACTTATAGGGTTGTCGACGGGGCTTGATTTGATCTCCTAGGGTTGTCGCTGGGGTTTGACTTAATCTCACAAGGTTGTTGCAGGGGTTTATCTTGATATCCCGGGATTTTCGTCGGGGTTTAACTTGATCTCCTTGGGTTGTCCCCGGGGTTTTACTTGATCTCCTGGGGTCTCGTCGGGGTTTGACTTGATCTCTTGAGATTATCGCCATGGTTTGACTTGATCTCACGGGGTTGTCGTCGGGGTTTCAATTGATCTGCCAGGGTTATCGCCGGGGTTTGACTTGATCTTGCGGGGTTGTCGCCGAGGTTTAACTTAATCTCCAGGGGTTGTTGTCGGGGTTTGACTTGATCTCCCGGGGTTATCGCTTATCTTTGACTTGATCTCCCAGGGTTGTCACCGGGGTTTGACTTGATCTCCCAAGGTTCTCGTCGTGGTTTGACTTGATCTCACGGGGTTATCGCCTGGGTTTGACTTGATCTCCCGGGGTTGTCGTCGGGGTGTGACTTGATCTCCCTGGGTTCTCGTCTGGGTTTTTACAGTGTTATCGATGGGGTTTACCTTGATCGCCCAGTGTTATCGCCAGGGTTGGACTTGATCTCCTAGGGTTTTCATCGAGATTTGACTTAAGCTCCCGGGTTTGTCGTTTGGGTTTGGCTTGAACTTATGGGATTGTCGTCGGGGTTTGATTTGATCTCCTAGGGTTGTCGTTGGGGTTTGACTTAATCTCACAGTTGTTGCCGGGGTTTATCCTGATATCCCAGGATTTTCAACGGGGTTTTACTTGATCTCATTGGGTTGTCCCCGGGGTTTTACTTGAACTCCTTGGGTTGTCGTCGGGGTTTGACTTGAACTCTCGAGGTTATTACCAGGGTTTGACTTAATGTAGCGGGGTTGTCATTGGGGTTTGACTTGATCTCGCTGGGTTGTCATCGGGGTTTGACTTAATTTCTCGGGGTTGTCATCGGGGTTTAACTTGACCTCCCAGGGTTATCGTCGGGGTTTAAATTGATCTCCCTGAGTTGTCGTTAAGGTTTGATCTATCGGGTTGATCTATCGGGTTTTTCATAGGGGTTTGACTCGATCTTCTGGTGTTATCCCCGGGGTTTGACTTGATCTCCCGGGGTTGTCGCCGGGGTTTGACTTGATCTCTCGGGGTTGTGGCTGGGGTTTTACTTGATCTTATAGAGTTATCATCGACGGTCTTTGACTTATTTTTTGTGGATGTGACTAGGGTTTGATTTGATCTCCCGGGGTTGTCGTTGTGGTTTAACTTGAGCTCACGGGGTTATCACCGAGGTTTGACTTGATCTCCCTGGGTTATCGTCGTGGTTTGACTTGATCTCTCGAGGTTATTACCAGGGTTTGACTTAATCTCGCCCGGTTGTCGTCGGGGTTTAACTTGATCTCATGGGGTTGTCGTTGGGGTTTGAATTAATCTCCCAAGGTTATCGCTAGGGTTTGACTTGATCTCCCCGGGTTATCGTCGGGGTTTGACTTGATCTCCTGGGGTTATCGTCGGGGTTTGACTTAATCTCTCGAGGTTATTGCCAGGGTTTGATTTGATCTCGCCGGGTTATCGTCGGTGTTTGACTTGTTATCGCGGGGTTATCATCTGGGTTTTACTTAATCTCGCGGGGTTGTCGTCGGGGTTTTATTTGAACTCTCAGGGTTGTTGCCAGGGTTTGACTTGATATCCCGAGATTGTAGCTAGGGTTTAACTTGATCTCTTTGGGTTGTCACCGGGGGTTTACTTGATCTCTCGAGTTTATTGCTGGGGTTTGACTTGATCTCCCGGGGTTATTGTCGGTGTTTGACTTCATCTCCCGGGGTTGTCTTCGATGTTTGACTTGATCTCGTGAGGTTGTCGTTGCGGTTTGACTTGATCTCTTGCGGTTGTCTCCAGGGTTTGACTTGATCTCTCGGGGTTATTGTCTTTGTTTAACTTGATCTCCCGGTGTTATTGCCGGTGTTTCACTTAATTTCTCGGGGATGTAGCCGGGGTTTGACTTGATCTCCTGGTGTTTCCGTCGGTGTTTGACTTGATCTCTCTTGGTTGTCGTCGTGGTTTGACTTGAACTCCCAGGGTTATCGTCGGGGTTTGACTTGATCTCCCGGGGTTGTCGCCTTGGTTTGACTTGATCTTTCGGCGATGTTGTCAGGGTTGACTTAATCTTCTGAGTTATTGTCGGAGTTTTACTGATCTCCCGGGGTTGTCATCGGGGTTTCACTTGATCTCCCGGGGTTGTCGTAGGAGTTTCACTTGATTTCCCGGGGTTGTGGTCAGAGTTTTACTTAATCTCCCGAGTTTATCGCTGGGGTTTGACCTAATCTCCTGTGATTGTCGTCGGTGTTTGATTTGATCTCCCGGGCTTGTCATCGGGGTTTGACTTGATCTCACGGGGTGGTTTGACTTAATCTCATGAGGTTAGCGCCGGGGTTTGACTTGATCTCCCGGGGTTTTCTCCAAGGTTTGACTTGATCTCCCGGGGTTATCGTCAGGGTTTGACTTGATCTCTTGAGGTTATCGCCATGGTTTGACTTGATCTCACGGGGTTGTCGTCGGGGTTTGAATTGATCTGCTAGGGTTATCGTCGGGGTTTGACTTGATCTTGCGGGGTTGTCGTCGAGGTTAAACTTAATCTCCCGGGGTTGTCGCTGGGGTTTGGCTTGATCTCGTAGGGTTGTCGTCGGGGTTAGACTTGATCTCTTGGGGTTGTCGTCGGGGTTTGACTTGATCTCTCGAGGTTATTACCAGGGTTTGACTTGACCTCACGGGGTTATAGCCGGGGTTTAACTTGATCTCTTGGGGTTGGCGCCGAGTTTTAACTTGATCTCCTGGGGTTATCTCCGGGTCATTACTTAATCATGGTTCCATAGTTCTTGGTTGTTAATGGTCTATAATCCACTATCATCAACCTTATAACTTCTTAACACTTATGCTTCATCAATTACACTTCTCTATCAATATAGATTGAAGGAAGATGGAAGATTATAGTTAAAGTATGTATACCTCTTGGTGGTTCTTGGTTGATATTCTTAAGTTATTAAGAGAACTTAGCTTCTTACAACTTCTCTTGCTTAAGCTTTATTTTCTCTCTCTCAAACAAGTTGTTGGTGAATTTTGGTAACCACAAATGAAGACCAAAGCCATGTTTATATAGGCTAGCAAGATGGAGGGTAGTTTAGTTATTTAGGCCCAACCTCCTTTACTATTCACACGTCCTCAACATTTACTTTCCCACCAAATTTGTGACATCATGTGCTTAGCACATGCCAACCAATTTGTGACATCACAAGTGTTCATGGATTGCCCCACGGGTTTGATAGTAGTGTGCATACAAGCCAATCATGTATGATGATAAAACACGTACTTTGTAAACAATCTTATTTATTTATTAATAAAATATTCATTTATTAAAGGCATTTAATTATCTACATAGTGCTGTTTTTATAATATGTAAATAAACCATAGTTTTAAGCAATGCTTTTAGAATCATGATGATGATCATGCTAATGAGATCTAAATTCTTAGAAAGCTCTAAAACTAAAATAGTTCCCAATCGTGGGATTACTAAAAAGGGGATTAGTAAATCCGGATAGATTGGTACATATGTTGCTTGCTCATTGGATGAGGATGATTGATGTCATGATCATTTGTGTGGAGACACTAAAGTAAGTATGTAGGTGCTTATTGGAAAATAAGTTCACTGAACGTGATTCGCTATGGAATACCTAATGGAGTTTTACTCGCCTGTCAAAAGGAATTCCTAATGTGATAGTAGTACAAGTGATCCTTGGACTTGAGATCATCATAGTATCTTGTATGTAATGAATTATACTTTGGCTTATTCCTTAAAGTCCTTTAGGGTATATAAAAGGGTATGCTTGGGTATAATGAGTTACATATGGAGATAATGAATGATCAATAAAGAATCTACCACTTCTAGTAAAAGAGGAGATATGTTCTATGTGATTCGTTAAATAACAACCCAGGAATCCTTGGCCAAGGTAAAATGAAATTAGAAAGGAGTTTCTAATTTGAATTATTTGGAGTTGTGCATTTTCTAATCGAAATACATATAATTAAATAAAATAAGACTTGACAGTAAATTCATGTCTTATATTTAATTGGGACATTGTATGGTGGAAGGATTGAATTGTATGGTAACTATTTACTCACAGGTTCATTTATGATTAATGTTGAAATCTATATTATCTGGAAAAAGTCGTTGATCGCTAGGGAGACTTATCCCTATTGTAGAATAAATATTATTTATTTAAATAGATTATTAGTTTAATTTATTTATTTAAATAAGGTTAGAATTGTTCTAGTTGATTTATTCACAACCGGTTTAATATAGAGAACCTAAAGGGTCACACCATAAAAGGAAGAATAATTATTTAAGAAGGTAATGGCATAATCGTAATAATGCATTAACTGTAATTAATTTAATCTATAGTGATAGAATAAATTAAATAGCTTAATGTTTATTATTTAATATTTTGAAAATATTAAATATAAATTAATAAGAGAAGTCTTATTAATATTATTACAATTATTATTATTTTAATTTTTAAAGGAGTTTAGTAATTAATTTAATATTAGTACTCTCATTTATTCCTAATAAGATTAGGAGACAAATTAATTAAATGAATTTAATTCATTATTCCCCATGTGGTGGGAAGCCTAAATTAATAAATGGAGTTTAATTAATTAAAAGAAATCCCATGTCTAATAGGATTAGAAGGGTTGACCAATATCTATATAAGAGGAGTCTTATAATAGATATCAGTTGATGAAATTCCAATTGTTGGAGAGTACTCCTTTTCTATAGAGGATAGAAAACTAAGGTTTAGCCAAACACCCTCCTTCTTGATAATTCATCTTCCTTGGTGGATCACCTCGAGAGGCCAAACACTTGGGTGGCTAACGTTGATCAAAGGAAGGAATCTAACCCGGAAATTCAAGGAGATCACGAAGAACAAGGAGTTGAACTAGTACATGTGGAAGCTTCGTTCTACAAGGGTATGATTCCATAACTTCTTATTTATCGTTTTAAATTAATAATTTGCATAAAGGATGATCCGGATAATGGTTTTGTAGAAATTTTTTTAAACTCTGATATACCATGCTTCCGCTAATTTTTGCAATTTGATTGCATCATGATTTCGTACAAACCCAACAGTGACATCAGAGCCAAACCTTTATGCAATTATTAATTTAGTTTTGATTTCATATACATATGGGTATATATTTAAAATAATTTATTAGGCATAATTTTATTGTATAAAATTATTTTTTTTAAGAAAAAAAAATGTCATTTTTTTTTGGGACGAATCACAATTTTTTTTTGGGTGCTAATCTTGAATTCTGCAAAGAAAAGGTGTTGTCTCTTTTTAACTCCAAAAAGAAGATGACCCATCAGGAAATGACTCTTTTAATAAACCTGCAGGACTCTTTTAATAAAAGAAGGTGACTTCTTTTTAAAAAATAAATGTGAATTTATATTATATATATATATATATATATATATATATTTATATTATATTCTAAATAATTTTATAATTAAAATAAAGAGTTTATTTTAATCTTGAAATTGGATTTCATGCAATTTAAAATTGCCCATTAAATGATATTCATATATATATGAAATATTTTAATTCATGAGATGAATATTTATTTATTGATATATATGGTGATATGTATGATAATAAATGGGGATTGATTATGGACTATTTGACCAATGTGATTGGATTTTATTTTAGTTGAATGCTTGAATGAATGGGTTTTATTAAATGGGGTCTATGTACCTCGTCTTCTCTAAAAAAAATTTCTTGATGTAAAATTCTATCTCCCTCCTATGTACTTCCCCTTGACTGCTGATCAAGGTTTCTATTTAAATTAAATAGTTTAATGTAATAGAAATAGTTAGAAATATCTTGAAGAAATTGGAGACCAAGGAGCAAGGAGCGCGTGAAGACCCGTTTGTATGGAGCCCGGGTTTAAATGTAATAGTTATATTTAAATTTAAATTCTTGCACTCCTAGGTTTGACCTTTTGGTTCACTTGGTGGCTCTAGTGAACCAAATTAGAATAAAAGTCCATAATCAATCCGGGTAGAATATAATATTCTATATTGAATGCTAAATATTATATATATTATATTTTATGCAAACATGCTTCGCATGTTTAATAAAATGACGCGTATTTTATATATATATGTGCATGTGCGCTAAATAAGATGAGACAAATAATAACAAACCCCTCAAAAAAATACTATTAAGTCCGAAGCGTTCAAATGATATTTGGAATATCGAACGTCGCCTTCTAGCATGATAAATTAATAGAGTATTAAATATTTAATATGAGCTTGTTGTGCTATCCACAAGGCGAGTATTGTGTATTTAAGATGTTAATTAATCACATTTGATGCTTATCAAGAAAATTGAACGATCTAGTCTTGTTGTGCTATCCACAAGGACTAACATTTTTCTTTTTTGAATTTATGGAAGTGCTAGGATGGACTTAACTTAAATCATTTTAGTTCGGATGTGCACACACTTGACCATTATGATTTAAGAGGCAAAATAAAAGGAGTTATATAGTGATGTAATTGACAAGAGTTGTCTACCTATTTATTTGTATTTCGCTTGTTGTGCTATCCACAAGGTTATATACATTTGAAATGGGATCCTTATTCTCACTAGCAAATCTTTAATTAGATGTTGCCGAACTATATAAGTGAGGGTAATATAGTTTGATAAAAATAGTGGGAGATACCAATTTAAAATAAAGACCTCATTTATTTTGGTATGCAAAATTACTAAAATGAATGTTTGCTAAAATGTTGTTTTTCACATGTAGAATTTTAAAAATGTCAAAATCACTAATTTCACTGCAAAGCATACTTGATGCTAATAAGCTTACCGGGCCGAATTATACGGACTGGCTAAGAAATCTGAGAATAGTTCTCACTGCTGAAAAGATTTCTTATGTCCTAAACTCACCTGTCCCTAGAACTGTTCCAGAAACAGCCTCTGAGGAAGAGATTACCACCATTGTAAAGTGGCAAGATGATGCATCTGTGGCTCAATGCATCATGCTCGCATCCATGAATAACGAGCTTCAGCGTCAGCACGAAAATATGGATGCTCCTACTATGTTGATTCACCTCAAGGAGTTGTATGGTGAACAAAGTAGGACTACTAGATATGAGATATCTAAGGAGCTCTTTCGATCTCGGATGACCAAGGGCAAAGTGAACATAAAGGAACAAAAGAAATCTGATCCAGCTAGCAAAGGAATGTGCTTCCATTGGAACGAGCCGGGTCATTGGAAGAGGAACTGCAAGAAGTTTCTGGCAAAGAAGAAGCTTGGAGAAGCTTCGACTTCCAATCAAGGTTTGTTCATGATCGAAATTAATTTTTCAGAAAGTCAAAACTCTACTTGGGTATTGGATACCAGCTGTGGTTCTCACATATGTAATAATGTGAAGGGACTGGTCAGAAATAGAAAACTGAGCAATGATGAGGTCATCCTACGAGTGGGGAATGGAGCAAAGGTTGCTGCATTAGCTGTAGGGACTTATTGTTTAGTAATGCCTTCGGGGCAAGTCCATTTATCTTAATAATTGTTATTATGTTCCGAATATTATTAAAAACATTATTTCAATTTTTGTATTGGATATGGAAGGATTTAACGTTGTTATAAAGAACAATAGTTGTTCTATTTATAAAGACGATGTTTTATATGGTATTGGAAATTTGCGAAATAGACTTTATACACTTGATTTACAAGAAAATATTTTTCAAATTGAACAAACTAAGAAAAGGAAAAGAGATGATATTAATTATACTTACATGTGGCACTGTAGACTCGGTCATATCAATGAAACAAGATTATCCAAGTTGCATAAAGATGGGCTCCTTGAGTTATCTGATTATGAATCATATCCAACTTGTGAATCTTGTTTCATGGGTAAAATGACTAAATCTCCTTTTAGTGGAAAAGGAGAAAGAGTTACAGAGTTGTTGGCATTGATTCACATAGACGTTTGTGGACCTATGACAACAAATGCATGGGGTGGATATTCTTATTTTATTACTTTCACTGATGATCACTCAAGATTTGGATATGTGTATTTAATGAAATACAAGTCATAATCATTTGAAAAGTTCAAAGAGTTCAGAAGTGAAGTAGAGAAACAAACGGGCAAGAGTATAAAGATACTTTGATCAGATCGAGGTGGAGAATACTTAAGCGGTGAGTTTCTCAATTGTCTCAAAGAAAATGGTATAATCTCACAATGGACTCCTCCAGGTACACCACAGTTAAATGGAGTATCTGAAAGGAGAAATCGAACACTGTTGGACATGGTTCGATCCATGATGAGTTTTACCGACCTTCTAATTTCTTTCTGAGATATGCCCTAGAAACGGCTGCATACCTACTTAACAAGGTACCTACCAAATCCACCCCAAAGACTCCATATGAGATGTGGAAGGGGAGGAAACCAAATCTTAAGCATATTAAGACTTGGGATTGCCCAGCTTATGTCAAAAAGTTTGAGAATGATAAGCTACAGACTAAATTCGATAAGTGTATATTTGTGGGATACCCTAAAGAAACTTTAGGGTATTATTTCTATCATCCAACTGATCAAAAGGTGTTTGTTGCGGAACATGCTGCCTTCTTGTAAAAGAAGTTTATCCATGAAGGGGTCAGTGGGAGTAAGATATATCTTGAAGAAGTTCAAGAACCACAAATTATCACGGATCAAAGTTAGGTACCTGACCAAGTAGAAGAACCTACTATACTACACCCTGTTCGTAAATCTGGAAGATTATCGAAGATACCTGAGAGGTATGGATTCATTATAGAGGATGACGATGAGGTACACATCATGAATGATGATGATCCATTGAATTACGAACAGGCTATGAGTAATAAAGAGTTAGGGAAATGGCTTGAAGCCATAAAATCTGAAATGGACTCCATGTATAAAAATAAAGTATGGACTTTGGTTTCACCACCTGAAGGCATTAAGCCTATTGGGTGTAAATGGGTCTTTAAAAGAAAGACTGGAGCGGACGGTAAGGTAGAGACCTATAAGGCCCGACTGGTTGCAAAAGGTTTCAAACAAAGACAAGGAGTTGACTATGATGAAACCTTTTCACCAGTAGCTATGCTCAAGTCCATTCGGATTTTGCTTGCGATTGCAGCTTATAACGACTATGAGATCTGGCAGATGGACGTGAAAACAGCCTTCCTCAATGGGAAACTTGAGGAGGATGTGTATATGACACAGCCAGAGGGATTTGTTTCAAAGGTTGGAACAAATCAAGTCTGTAAGCTGCAACGATCCATTTATGGATTGAAGCAAGCTTCTCGTAGATGGAACATTCGTTTTGATGAGACAATCAAAGAGTTTGATTTTATCAAAAACGACGATGAACAATGTGTGTACAAGAAGGTTAGTGGGAGCGCAGTTTCATTCTTTGTATTATATGTTGATGATATATTACTGATAGGGAATGACATTCCTATGCTACAATCGATTAAAATCTGGTTATCTAAACACTTCTCCATGAAGGACTTGGGAGAAGCATCCTATATTTTGGAGATAAAGATTTATAGAGATAGATCTAAAAGGATGCTTGGTTTATCCCAAGGAACGTACATTGATGCAATGCTAAAGAGATTTAGCATGGAAGATTCCAAAAGAGGTCTCATGCCGATGAGCCATGGAATACATCTCTCCAAGAAACAGGCCCCAAAGACACCTGAGGAGAGAGCCCGTATGAGTAAGATCCCTTATGCTTCTGCAATAGGATCTATCATGTACGGTATAATATGTACTAGACCGGATGTTGCTCATGCACTTAGTGTAACGAGCAGATACTAGTTGAATCTAGGAGAAGAGCACTGGAAGGCAGTGAAGAATATCCTAAAATACTTGAGAAGGACTAAGAATATTTTTCTTGTCTACGGTGGGTCTGAATTAAAAATCGAGGGCTTCACAGACTCAAGTTTTCAAACGGACCAAGATGACAGTAAATCTGTTTTGGGGTATGTTTTTACCTTGAACGGAGGCGCAGTGAGTTGGAAGAGTTCCAAGCAGCAAACAGTTGCTGATTCAGTGACAGAGGCAGAGTATATAGCTACAAGTGAAGCTGCAAAGAAAGCTGTTTGGATGAAGAAGTTCATAACTGAACTTGGTATGGTTCCTAGCATTGGAGAAGCAGTTCCCGTTTACTGTGACAACACAGGAGCCGTTGCACAGGCTAAGGAACCAAGGTCTCATCAAAAATCTAAACACGTGTTGCGGCGATTTCACTTGATCAGGGATTTCATTGAAAGAGGAGACGTCACCTTGGAGCGTGTAGACTCTCAAGACAACATTGCAGATCCATTTACTAAAACTTTAACACAACAGCAGTTTGATCGTCACTTAGAGAAGATGGGTATGAGATACCATAGCGATTGGCTTTAGTGCAAGTGGGAGATTGATAGTAGTGTGCATACAAGCCAATCATGTATGATGATAAAGCACGTACTTTGTAAATAATCTTATTTATTTATTAATAAAATATTCATTTATTAAAGGCATTTAATTATCTACATGGTGCTGTTTTTATAATATGTAAATAACCCATAGTTTTAAGCAATGCTTTTAGAATCATGATGATCATCATGCTAATGAGATCTAAATTCTTAGAAAGCTCTAAAACTAAAATAGTTCCCAATCGTGGGATTACTAAAAAGGGGATTAGTAAATCCGGATAGATTGGTACATATGTTGCTTGCTCATTAGATGAGGATGATTGATCTCATGATCATTTGTGTGGAGACACTAAAGCAAGTATGTAGGTGCTTATTGGAGAATAAGTTCACTGAACGTGACTCGCTATGGAATACCTAATGGAGTTTTACTCGCCTGTCAATAGGAATTTCTAATGTGATAGTAGTACAAGTGATCCTTGGACTTGAGATCATCATAGTATCTTGTATGTAATGAATTATACTTTGACTTATTCCTTAAAGTCCTTTAAGATATATAAAAGGGTATGCTTGGGTATAATGAGTTACATATGGAGATAATGAATGATCAATAAAGAATGTACCACCTCTAGTAAAAGAGAAGATATGTTCTGTGTGATTCGTTAAATGACAACCCAGGAATCCTTGGCCAAGGTAAAATGAAATTAGAAAGGAGTTTCTAATTTGCATTATTTGGAGTTGTGCATTTTCTAATCGAAATACATATAATTAAATAAAATAAGACTTGACAGTAAATTCATGTCTTATATTTAATTGGGACATTGTATAGTGGAAGGATTGAATTGTATGGTAACTATTTACTCACAGGTTCATTTATGATTAATGTTGAAATCTATATTATCTGGAAAGTCGTTGATCGCTAAGGAGACTTATCCCTATTGTAGAATAAATATTATTTATTTAAATAGATTATTAGTTTAATTTATTTATTTAAATAAGATTAGAATTGTTCTAATTGATTTATTCACAACCGGTTTAATATAGAGAACCTAAAGGGTCACACCATAAAAGGAAGAATAATTATTTAAGAAGGTAATGGCATAATCGTAATAATGCATTAACTGTAATTAATTTAATCTATAGTGATAGAATAAATTAAATAGCTTAATGTTTATTATTTAATATTTTGAAAATATTAAATATAAATTAATAAGAGGAGTCTTATTAATATTATTACAATTATTATTATTTTAATTTTTAAAGGAGTTTAGTAATTAATTTAATATTAGTACTCTCATTTATTCCTAATAAGATTAGGAGACAAATTAATTAAATGAATTTAATTCATTATTCCCCATGTGGTGGGAAGCCTAAATTAATAAATGGAGTTTAATTAATTAAAAGAAATCCCATGTCTAATAGGATTAGAAGGGTTGACCAATATCTATATAAGAGGAGTCTTATAATAGATATCAGTTGATGAAATTCCAATTGTTGGAGAGTACTCCTTTTCTATAGAGGATAGAAAACTAAGGTTTAGCCAAACACCCTCCTTCTTGATAATTCATCTTCCTTGGTGGATCACCTCGAGAGGCCAAACACTTGGGTGGCTAACGTTGATCAAAGGAAGGAATCTAACCCGGAAATTCAAGGAGATCACGAAGAACAAGGAGTTGAACTAGTACCTGTGGAAGCTTCGTTCTACAAGGGTATGATTCCATAACTTCTTATTTATCGTTTTAAATTAATAATTTGCATAAAGGATGATCCGGGTAATGGTTTTGTAGAAATTTTTTTAAACTCTGATATACCATGCTTCCGCTAATTTTTGCAATTTGATTGCATCACGATTTCGTACAAACCCAACAGGGTTTTCCCACCCGTTAACCCATCGGTTCGACCCACGGGTTTACTTAATAAATTTAATTCAAAATGGATATATTTACTTCGTATAAAATTTATATTATACGTAGTATTAATTCTCGTATCCTCTTCGTATTATATTCGTATTCATACCGTATAATTATCAATATTATTATACATAACCTATTTATTCTTAGGTTTTAATATTTTTAACCCTTAAAGTTTTAAGTCCTCACGCAAAAACTTCGTGAGCCATAATTGGAATATTATTAGATATTCCATATCATCTTGAAATCCTATCATGATGCGTTTCTTGGAAATTCAAATATAATTCCCAAATAAAAATGGATGAATAGTGATTTTACGAAAATTTCTCGGAAAACTTTTATTTTCGTCTTGGAAATCCATATGATTTAATTCCAGCCTGTAGCCATAATACTAACCATATTCACATTTTCTAGGTTATAAAACGACCGAGAAATAGCTTACTCACTTGAATAAACATTTAAAATAATTTTATTCAAATTAGCAAATAAAATTCATTTACATAATGTCTGAATTTCTCGGGCGTTACAATCTCCCCCTTTATAAGAATTCTGTCCCCATAATTACCATACAAGTTAGTTAAATAAATGGGGATATGTCTTCCTCATCTTATCTTCGAGTTCCCATGTTGCATCCTCGGCATTGTGGTTCCTCCATATCACCTTCACCGAAGGTATTACATTATTTTGCAAGACTTGTTCTTTCCTATCAATCACTTGAATATGAACTTCTTCATATGTCAAGTCTTTCTCAACCTGAATAGGTTCATACTCGATTACATGCCTGTAATCGGCCTTATAGAGACGCAATACCGACACGTGAAACACGTTATGGATATGTCCCAACTCTGGAGGTAATGCTAACGCATACGCTACCTCGCCTACCCTTCTTAAAATCTGGAAAGGTCCTATAAACCTAGGACTTAACTTTCCCTTCTTCTCAAAGTGTATCTTCCCTTTCCAAGGGGATACCTTCAGGAACTTGTACGACCCGACTTCGAACTCTCTGGTCTTTCGATGCGGATCTTCATACTTCTTCTGTCTGTCTTGAGCTGCTTCTAGCTGAGTACGTATCAACTTAACCACCTTCGCCGTTTGTTGTACCAATTCTGGTCCCAACATTCGACGTTCTCCTACTTCATCCCAGCACAGTGGGGTTCTGTACTTCCGACCAAATAACGCTTCGTATGGCGGCATGCCTATACTTGAGTGATAACTGTTGTTATAGGCGAACTCTACCAATGGTAGATGATCGTCCCAACTACCCTTGAAATACATAACGCTAGACCTTAACATGTCTTCTAACGTTTGAATTGTCCTCTCACTTTGTCCATCCGTCTGTGGATGATACGTCGTGCTCCACCTCAGTTATGTTCCCATCTGCTCTTGCAAACCTTTCCAGATATTCGATGTGAATCACGGGTCACGATCTAACTCAATTGAAACTGGTACTCCATGTCTCGAGACAATCTCTTTGTCATAAAGCTTAGCCAACTAATCCATGTTATACTTGACTTTTATCGGCAAGAAATGAACCGACTTTGTTAAACACTCCACTATTACCCAAATAGCGTCGTATCCTTTATGCGTTGTCGGAAGCCCTACCACAAAGTCCATCGTGATGTGCTCCCATTTCCATTCTGGTACCTCAAGTGATGAGCTTCATCCGTTATCTCCTCTTTCAATTTTGGCTCACACAGAACCCAAATTCGTCTTTCAAATCTTAATAACCCCTCGTTATCAAGACTGTACTTATCCTCCGTATTTTCCGCAATCTTCTTCTTAATCTGTTCGCACTCCTCATTTTTGAGTTGTACTTCCTTCACCTTTTCCACAATTGAGGGTTAAATCTCCATTGCAAATAACTTCTCCCCTTCTTCACTTGGACATCTGACTTTTATCTCCATCCTTGCCATCTCTGTTATTAACTCATCCTGAATTGTTAACATCGACAGCTTCTCCCGACCCTTCCTACTTAAAGCGTCGGGCACAACATTTGCCTTCCCTAGGTGATACAGGATTTCACAGTCGTAATCCTTTATCAACTCCAACCATCTACGTTGCCTCATGTTCAACTCCTTCTGTGTGAAGATATATTTCAGACTTTTATGATCTGTATATATCTTATATTTCTCTCCGTAAAGGTAATGCCTCTAAATTTTTAAGGAAAAAACCACTGCTGCAAGTTCAAGGTCATGAGTAGGATAACCTTTCTCATACTCCTTCAACTGCCTAGATGCATACATAATGACCTTGCCATGCTGCATTAGCACGCAACCTAGTCCTTTATGCGAAGCATCGCCATAAACTACGAAGTTCCCCGTCTCATCTAGTAAAGTCAACACCGGTGCCTGACTTAATCTCTTCTTCAGCTCTTGAAAGCTGTCCTCACATTTCTCTGTCCATACGTACTTCACGGTCTTTCGTGTCAAATTTGTTAATGGAGTAGCTATCTTCGAGAAGTCTTGAATGAATCTCCAATAGTAACCCGCTAACCCTAGGAAACTCCGCACTTCCGTTGGTGTTCTCGGTTGTTCCCAGTTCATCACTGATTCCACCTTTTTTGGATCCACTGAAACCTCGACTTTGTCAATGACGTGACCCAGAAACTGCACTCTCTCTAACCAAAATTCACACTTAGTGAATTTCACATATAACTTCTCCTTACGTAGTGCTTCCAGCACTAATCTCAAATGTTCAGTGTGATCTTCTGGTATCTTTGAATAGACTAGAATATCATCAATGAACAACACAACGAACTTGTCCAAATACTGTTTGAACACTCTGTTCATCACGTCCATGAATGCAGCTGGCGCATTTGTTAACCTAAACAACATTACCAGGAACTCGTAATGACCATAACGAGTCCTAAATGCCATTTTAGGCACATCCTCCGCTCTAACCTTCAACTGATGATACCCCGTTCATAGGTCTATCTTAGAAAAACATTTTGCCCCTTTCAACTGATCAAAGAGATCATCGATCCTGGGCAATGTGTATTTATTCTTTATCGTCAACTTGTTCAACACTCTGTAGTCGATAAACAGCCTTAACGATCCATCCTTCTTCTTTACAAACAGTGTCGGTGCTCCCCATGGAGAAACACTCGGTTGAATATACTTTTTGTCCAACAGTTCCTGCAAATGAATCATTAATTTCTTTAATTCCACTGGCGCTATACGATACGGTGCCTTTGATGTGACGCCCCAAAATTCGGACCGCCACAGGGTCACTCGAATTCAATTTGTCACATTCTAATATCTAACACCACAATAAATATTACGACTAAATGTCGCATCGCATAGCGGAATAATACACAACTATTACCAAATAGATTACATTTAATTAATATAATTTATTCACGTCCCAAGGTCTCGTAACTTAAACATCGATTACATAACTTAAACATACCTTAAGCATATGTAAACCTAACTAATACATAATATCATAAGTTTCTATTACAAATCATAAAGTTCTACATAATTAAAGCTACTCTGTAGCCTTTCCCTTGCCCTTATCTGTACCCGAAGGTCTGCACTGCTCTATCTTAACTGAAATATTTTAGGAAAAGCAAGAATGAGCAACAAGTTGCCCAGCAAGTAATATAACAACAAGGGTGAATAATATCGTCCTCAAATCTTAAGAAGGTATAGCAAGGTGTGATAGTTCAAGGATAAGACGAATATCAACAATTCTCAATAACAGTCACTAAGGACAGAATAACATCAATATGATTTAATGATAATTCAATTTAAGAATTCAAGATAACTGAGTACTGAGCAGTCACTAAGGACCATGAACTTCTACTAGAATTAACAGTGTTAAACTGATAACCCAATTAAAAACAAGTACAGCAGGTGATCAGCCTAAAGTACCCTACGGTATGCATATCGTTCAATCGTACTAAAGTGCGCACGTCGGTCTCCTGACAAATATAATTTCCTTCAAAGAAGGTTGTTCATCTTAGTCAACATAAGATCCAGCACCAATCAATTGGTTTGGGTCGCCTTTCAACAATATAAGTCTAGCCGAATCAAATGGCATAGATCACAACAATTATAAGTTCAATCTCAAGATTTAAAGCTCAAAGAATATGATTCGACTTTTATCTTATCCATGAAGTATATGATTCATAATATCTGAATTTCAATCTCAAAAGCTTACTTGTACAACAATAATAACACAAGCTTAATGAACACTCAATAAAGAGTAGGGTTAGGAACTTGCTTACAACGTTCCTTGAAATAAGTAAACAAAGTGGGGTTCAGATGCTTGCACTATAAAAGAGTGTAAGTTAGAGAACTTGCCTTAATCGTAGTCTATCCATGTAAAGTAATTCAACACTTTCGAATCCCTATCGTAATATAGTTATGTATATATGATATCCATTAGTCATATATTATAACATCATATCTTATATTGGATAAACGATCAACACACAAGCTAAGTCTTAGCCTAGCTACACAGTTATACCATATATAGTATCATATTAGTATAACCTTTATTGTCTTTTATCATTAACGTTCCTCTTCTCGAGTTAATTATCTTTATATATCATTATTATCATGTGAGACCACAATCAGTACCAAACACACTTTATCTAGCAAGTTATAACATCAATACGAGTTACTGTCAAAATCAGATTATCAGACTGCATGGCTTCTGATTCCAGGCCGGCACAGCTGCGCCATGGCTAAGCCTAGGGCCGGCGCAGCTGCGCAGCCCTCTGGCTAAGCCAAGGCTCAGTTGTTGCCTTGTGGTTTCTGTTCGGCATGCGTGCCAACATCCACACACAAAGTATATTAACATGTTAAAGGTCCGTTCGTGTTTCCCAAGTTAATCTAGGTTCCAGTTTCCATGACATGGTTCTAAATTTACATTTTAAACAATTTGAGGCCTTACAACATTGTGAAATTATGTAAGTTATCATGCTTGTTAATTTTAAACATATGAGGTGATCACATAACTCCTTTTAAGCATGCTTGCAAGTTTCTTCTTCGTATACACATGACTAGTATTGTTACTTAGCTTAAATCATGCTTTACTTGTGCTCAACTAGTTTTTATGGCATCTAACATGGCATGTATACGTGTATGACATATTAATAAGGTTAAGAGCACTACCAAACATATCCATAATTTTTAGAATACGAAACTCGCATTAACATGTTAAGGTTCACAATCAAAGCTCATATTTTCATTAGTAAATCTCACTAATAAAGCCTAACATGTTCATGCTATCTAGATTCATATGTTAACATGTCCGACATGCATTTCTAGGCCACATAGTCATGCTTACAAAATTAGAATGTATGTATGATATCTATGTGCCAAGGTTCACCTTTGAAACTTACATTTTTGTTAGAAATGTTCAACAATGGGGTTCGCATGTTCACAATTCCATCATGAAACTTATGTATGCAAGTCAACATGTATTTCATGTGTTTCTAGGTCATACTAACATGCATCAAAAGTCAGAACGTCAAAATGGATATAATAAGTCAATGTTCATTTTGAAACTCTAAGTTCATTAAGAAATCTATAACTTCACCATTCAAGCATGCGATCCTAATATAATATGCTCACATTAGTTCACTGTACTCATATATATATATATATATATATATATATTACCCATGATTGCATGCTGATCTAAGTTATATAAATAACCCAACACTCAACAGTTTGCAGCAGGAAAACACAAACTGAAGCAGGCTGCCTGCGCCTGGGTATAAACCCGGCGCAGCTGCGCCGTGTGCAGTTCATCCTTGTAATCTTCCTGCTTCGGCAGAATTCCAGCCCAAACATAGAAACTCAATACGAATTCGATTAAAATCAGTTACATTGTCTCACTAACATGTATATTAACTTATATAACAACCAATTAACATTATCAAATCACAAAATCATTAATTCTAACTAAAATCAAGAATTGGAAGTTTACAAAATTGCAGAAAACATGAATTGAAGAATGTGGAATGTATGTTATACCTCTGTCAAACGAATATGAACTTGCTGCTAAGTGAGTCTCTCAATTCTTAGAATGTTATTACTAATATATGTATTACTCTCAATTCAATACTTAAACATAATCTCAGCAATTGAAATATGAAGAAGGAGAGCTTATATATAGAGAGAAGTGAATGTCCAGACATTGCTATTGTTCTTCATATTAAACCAACGTAAATTAGGATTGCATATTGGTTATGAAAGGGTAGGTAATGGGTGGTTGAATTCCATCATCACACCCACTCCCCATTTCATGATGAGCTATAAAGCTAGGGAGTTTGCTGAGTTTAAGGAAGAAATAGGGAGCTAGCTTCATGATGTATTCACGTGTACAAGGATTGTGCTTATCAATATGGGACAAGGCATTCTAAGTTCAGCAATACCAACTTGAAAATAAACCAATGTCCATACTTAGGCTATATATACATACATATATTATACACTAAGGTTTTTATTTGAAATGCCACAATATAATCCACATAATGTAGTAAGTGTGACTTGCACACATATAATCCATGTACATTTTATCACACCGATATATTTTAACTGGATATTATTATATTACATTGTCTTCTTTATTAAAAATAATTTTTTACAATATGTTCATGATATATTATTTTAATGTATACCCACATACATATTGTTACATAAGCATCATGATGTAATCATAATATATAGTTTAATAAATCTTAATATATGATTTCTATATATAGAATAGTCACATAAATGTCGCACTACACTATATAATATAGTTGTATCCCATATACTTCATATAATTAATTATTGCATACTTGCACATAACAATCAATACAACCTTATTATATTAATAACTTACTTATTTGTTTTATTATTCCTAATGTCAAATAAGTAAATAAATTATTCATCTCATCGATTAATGTAATTATTAATAATACTTAACTAATAATCATAGGATTAATTATCACATTAACAAATATAATTCTCAGTATATTTATAAACAAGTGGTTTATTATTATTATGTCTCTTGCAATAATAATTACATATCATTAAATAATCATCATTAATATTCTATAACAATTAATTAATATTCTATAATAACAATTAACAATTAGTATAGATTAATTGTTCACTTAATAATTCCTTCGTTAATTATCTCATCAACGTTTCTATTCCCGTGCCACACACGGCTTCCAACGAGTTTATAGCAAACTCCAAGTTTTCTCAATCATCATAATTATTCAATTTATATAATTGAGTTAATTCATCTCATAACACAAAATCGTTATTCAAATAAATATTCATTTCCATTAATATATTCATTTAATAATATTTGGAAATTCTCGTGTATTACATCTGACACTAGTCCCGTTCACGGCGTAAGGTCTACAACAAACTCGGTCTCTTGATCAGGTGGAAGACCTGGTAAGTCACTCGAAAATACATCCGCAAACTCATTAACTATAGGTATTTGTTCCAATGTCTCTCCCACTCGCTGGGTATCAACAACATGGCACAGGTACCCTACACACACCTTCCTTAACAACTTTATGGCCTGCATCATAGTTAGACAACAAGAACGTCCCGGTGATTTACTACCGTAGAACACTACCTTGGGTTTCTTAGAAATCCAAAGGTTTATACTTTTCCTTTGGCAATCTATAATCACCCCATGGTTAACCAACCAATCCATCCCGAGAATTATATCAAATTCCACCAATTTTATCGGTATAAGATCTACCGATAACTTGTTACCTCTTACCTCTACACAACAATTCCTATGAATATAATCAATAGCAATTATTTTCTCTTTTGCTACTTTAATGTTCGAAGGTATTACAAGTTTTTTAGGGAGTAACCCTAATCGTTTAGCAAATTCACATGCAATAAACGAACAAGTAGCACCCGAATCAAATAGCACATATGCATTCTCATTGTTGACCGGGATAATACCTGCTACGACATCGCTCGATGCCACCGCATCCTGGACCGTCATGTTAAAGGTACGGGCCACCGGTCTACCCTGTTGTACGGGACCACCAATTGCTAGCTTAGCACCGCTAGCTCCCATTCCACTATCCGACCCCTTCTTTGCATAATTCTGTGCAAAGTGGTCCAGGGACCCACACGTAAAGCATGCCGTACCCTTCTTAAGGTTGGGACAGGTAGGTGACATGTGCCCTTCTTACCCACAACAGTAGCATACCACCTTACCCATGCGACAGACTCCAAGATGAGCCTTAACACATATTTTGTGCCTCGATCCTTCTCTTAGGATCTCCTTGCTTTACTCCAGTATTCCCAAAGTTTAAAACTTTCCGTTTTGGCGCATTACTGTCACCACTTGTTCCCTCTATCTTGACCCCACCGTCAAATTTATTCTTATTATTCTTTTCCTTCTATATATAACCTCAAAGCCTCACTATCTCCCTCGGCTATTATAGCCTTCTCTAATACTGCTCTAAAGATTTTACTTTGGAAAATGGAAACTCGATTATAGGGCCAATGTTTTAACCCTAGCTCAAACCTCTCTGCCTTCCTAGATTCGGTGTCCACTTGATGTGGGTCAAATCTTGCCAGTTCATTGAACTTGGCAGCATACTAAGGAACGGTCATATCCCCCTATTTCAACTCCAAAAACTGGACCTCCATTTTACTTTGCATGCTAGTGGGGAAATAGTTTTCGAAGAACGTCTTCTTAAACTATTCCCACGTAGCATTTACAAAATTGGCCCTACTCTGGTTCGCCTTTATTGCCCGTTTTATACAATAACAAATACGCGCAAGTGCACACGGTCAATCAAGTAATATAGTAATAATAAAAGTGTCGAACCCACAGGGAACAGTTATCAAACAACTACTTTGATTATCCAATTCCTACTAATTTAACTTATTTAAACAGTCACTCCAATTGATTTTTGAGAATTAATTAAATTAAAGTAAATAAGAATAAATTAACTGACAATTAATTAATACCAGATGATTAAAGCATAGGAATACGATTTCCCCAATTACTCCACATAAACTCTCTTACCTTATTTCCACTTAATTTATTCCACCAAATTGACAACTAGGATTACTCAACAATTTACTAACACCCTTCGATTATTAACAAAAATACCTATTTTAATTATTTTACTACTTTCGTGTAAAATACTTAAAATAAATTCATTAAGTTCACTCCCATATCACAGTTGCACATGGCATATAAGTACGTTCGTCTTATACACTGCTATGTTATTCTAAATAAGAATCAACAAAGTCATGCGTTGTAATATTCAGTTTTAATCTAAGATATCCTCTTCCAATTCAATCAAAGATATAATATTAATTGTTGGCCAAACAATCATTAAATTATACACAGAATAATAACAATCAATTCAGAAGAATTGTCAAGTTAAAATAATAGTAATTGAATTAAAGCTTCATAAAAGGTTCCATTGTACTCCTAATAGAAATTTATTTCATCATCAACTTAGAAACACAAAGATAATAATAGATAGACATCATGATATAGAAATTAATTTAAGAGGAAGCAGGAAAAACTCTATCGATGCTCTTCAATCTTCAATCTAAAGTCTGTCTCACAAAGCGTCCAACACAATATCTAAACGATCCAAAAGAATAGCCTCAAATGATTTTCAGTAAAAAGATATTTAAAACTAAGAGAATAATTAGTATTTATAGACATAACAAAACCCTATTATAATTGGTAAGTCCAAATCCTTCTTTGAATCAACTTTAGCAATTAAGAAACAAAATCTACTTGAATCCCGTCCGACCAGCGTTCCCCGCACCCAGTTCCTTTGTAAAGTGGCACGGCCCGCGTTGCTATGGCAGGGATCCCTTCCCAGTCTGGCGCGCCTTGCGCTATGTATAGTCTATTGGTGGCGCACCCCACGCCAGTAAATCAGATTCCCACAAAGCTTGTTTCTCTAGCCCTTTTCCCATCCAATCCTCTTACCTACAAAACCACATAAAAACCCTCAAAAGTAACATGAAACACTCAAGAACTATCAACATACTAAGCCTAAAAGTACCAAATGAGTAGGTTATCAACCCACTCATCAAATACCCCCAAACTTGAGCCCTTGCTTGTCCTCAAGCAACTATAACTATAACAACAAACTAACACATGAATACAACTAAAGTCATCGAGCAACAACCATGTTAACTGGATAATGCATATGCCACAAAGATAAATACTTACGTACAGTCAATATCACATCATGCATCTGTTTAACCTCTCACATTGTTACCTCACAAAAATAACTCTTGCCTCTTTTTGTGTGTGTGTCCAACATTGTTTCAGCATTGTCAATTATAAATATAGTCAAATTCATGCACATGATCACCATTTAAACAAACTGACAACCATCATGGCATCCACATAAGTACTAGGGAAATCAAAAAATTAAGCAATAACATATTGCTCTCATACCAGGCGGGTTCATTTTAATGCTCCATCCCCCTAGTTATTTCTCGCATCTGACTTCTGCAATGTCCAACTTCCTTAGGCTCTTCAATGCTACCCATGTAACGGACTTTCAACCAACCACTCCCAAACCCGAAGGCTTTAGGCCGCTAGGTGTAAAGACATCCCCTAGGATTTACTTGTCCGAGTAACAAAGTCCACCAAGTTGAACTAAGTCAGTTTTTATTCCATAAGTAAATTTTTTTCTTCTGATTTTTCTTGTCTTTATTTTTTTTGAGCCATAATTACCCCAAACTTATGTATAGACCAATGTTTAATTGTAATCTGTGATCAAGTGAATAGATGCCTATGGTTTATCTTATATAAGTTATCCTACTCGCTACTGATACTCAGTTGGTGTGCTTGAAATTGGAAAAAGGCCAGAATGATGCTATGAGGTTCTTATGTTCAAAATTTATCCGCACATGATAGTCAATTTACACACATAATGGATAAGTCAGTCTCATCATTGGCCCTTACCTACACTACCATGATATATATGCTCACTCTCAATGCAAGATGTTATATGCATGCTTCTACTTACACAAATCCTACGTGAATGCCTTTTTTTTATATAGAATGCAAATGATAATTATATACCCCTACTGCAACCTAATATGCATGCAACACAAAAAATAACACAAAAATTTCCCCCCAAACTTAAAATAGGTAAGGTCCTTATTACGTTAAAATATAAAAAATTAAGAACGAGGACGTCCCTGCGCGACGAGTCAAAACTCATCGTGATCTTCCTCATCGGAAGGAGGATATACAGGTAAAACAGCAGGGATGGGTAGCTGGACTGGCTCAGAATTAGTAGTGAATTTGGAAAAGGCATCCGCTAGCGCTGTGAATGCGCCAATGTTATATGCATTCATTGTAGCCTGGCGTTGAGCATGCCGCAGACTTTGCCATTGAGTTTGTCTCTGAAAATTGGTGGACGGCTCTACTTCTGCCTCTGCAGTCGTTGGCTCATCAGCTGCTGGTGGTGATGTCGATGATGGGGGTCTGATCATGATGTATCCCTCTCCCCATGGATGTGACCGTGTTTCCTCCCATGCTCTGTATTTTTCAATGGTAGGATGGTCAATAATGGCCATGGGTTGTTGAATCGGCTCCGAGGCGTGCCAGTGTACCCCGACTTGTCGGCATAAATCTGTGTTAAGGAATCCGTGTAATAAGTCGCCTGTGGTACCCCCTCTCAGCAATCGTTCAATAAATTCCTGAATGCATAAGCCGATGTCGACCTTTAGTATGTCAATTGCATTATACGAACCGAATTAGTGATGGACGATGTCGTAAAGAAGTTGTGCCCGTTCCTTAATTATGTTATTTTGATGACGTGTAGGCATGATCAGAGCACAAATAAACGTGTACCATGCCTTCCCATATCTACTCAAAGCGGAGTGGGGGAAACTGATTTTTTTATTTGTTCCTACTTCGGTGACCCATTGAATTCTTGGCTTACAAAGCCGTGCTATTATCTCATCTAGATTGGGCAGATGTGCCTCGTATCGATCTATCTGCGGTGTGTTTACCCCAAAGTAATGATTGAGTGTGGATGCTTTGAAAGACACGAGCTTACCACGAACCATCACCACATGATCAACGTGTTCGATTCTGTTGGCATAAAATTCCTTGACAATGTTGATCACGACAGGTTTAAGCTGCTCCACCAGTTGAAACCAATTTTGCTCCAGAATCATGAGCATCATGTCTCCATCCAAGTTAGCATCCGATTTCAGTCCCCGCTCTAATACCAGAGTTTTCTTGTTAATTACTGTGTTGTAACGAGTCGTTGTCGCCTCACTCACAAATTTGGTTTTATCAAATGGTGGACGAGCATTCGAGGTAGAAATTCGTGGCCTTTTGGATGCCATGATGTTGAGAGTGCAAATAAGAGCTCACTTTAATTTTGGCAAATTATCAAACAGTTGGTGGGCTACTTTGTTTTCCCCCCAAACTTAATTTCCTTTGTATTCCTCAAGTTTCCCCCAAATACACATAAGCAAAATCAATCTTGGGTCATCAGTAACCCAAGAGTTCCCAATAATATAACAATGCAATTCAATGGAAATTATGAAATAATACTCACTAAGATTACACTACCAAGACTAATAACTTTGTTAACTGAGTCTTTGCATCAATCAGTTAGGTAGAGATGAAATTGCTTCTTATAGCCTTGTCCCTTAATCTGTGACGCTTAATGGTTGTTTGGAAGTGGTACTAATAGAGGTGATGGGTGTGATTTGTGAGAGTTCGTATGCTTGATGAGTGTTGTAGATTTTGAGTGGGCTGGAGATAAGTATTTGGGGTATTTGATGAGGGTGGCTTTTTCGAATTTATCCTGGAGGGGGACTGATGAAGGAGAAAGGGTATGGGATGGGAAGGTAGAAGTTGGAAATAAATAGGAATAGGATTGGAGAGAGAGAGAGAGAGAGAACACAAAAAAGAAGCTGGGAACCCTTGTTTTAAAACCAGTCATGCAGACTGGCGCTCCCCACTCCCGGTCTTTACGTACTCTAGCGCTGCCCATGCTAGGTTGCTGATTTATACTAAAAGTGCTGACATAGTAGCGTGCTCTGCACTTGGGGAGGCGCGCCCCGCGCTGGCCTGAAAATTCTAAACTAAATTCGATGTTAGGGTAGCATGCTCCGCGCTTGCTTCCTATTTGTTAATGCGCGGTCCTCACCCTTCTGATTTCTGTGCTTATTATATCCCCTTGAATTATCCTCCTACCACAATTGCAATAAACATTTTAGTAATCTAAGAAATTGCTTAAAATAAAATTTATTTGATGAACTATATGAGATTAAATAACAACTAATGAAGGGTTAAGAAATTGGGTTGCCTCCCACACAGCGCTTGGTTTAACGTCGCCAGCCCGACTTGCTTTCTTAGCTAAATTTTAATCTGCGAGGCTGATTGAGGTTTGTTCACGGTCTAGTTCTCCGCCAAGATAGTGCTTCAGTCTTTGGCCATTAACTTTGAATGACTGTTGACTATTCGATTGCTATACTTCTATTGCTCCATATGGAAAAACCTTTGTAATCGTTTATAGACCAGACCAACGCGATTTCAGTTTTCCCGGGAAAAGTTTTAGCCGGGAATTGAAAAGTAGCACAGATTGACATGGTTCAAAGGTTCGTTGGACAATTCTCTTATCGTGCAATCTTTTGGTCTTTTCCTTGTACAGTTTGGCGTTCTCATATGCTTGCACTTCAAATTCGTCCAATTCGTTTAGCTGCAAAAGTAGCTTTCCACCGGTTGCTTCGAGATCCAGATTTAACTTCATAATTGCCCAATAAGCCTTGTGTTCTAGTTCCACCGATAAGTGACAAGCTTTACAGAACACCAGTCGATATAAAGACATACCGATTGGAGTTTTATAAGCCGTACGATATGCCCATAATGCTTTATCTAGCTTGCTTGCCCAATCCTTTCGTGATGGATTAACAATCTTTTCTAGAATCTGTTTCATTTCCCGGTTAGACACTTCTTGCCCATTTGTCTGTGGATGATATGTCGTGGCCACCTTATGTCGAACTCCATATTTAGCCAAGAGAGCCGCAAACGACTTATTATAGAAATGTGTACCCTTGTCACTAATTATAGCCCTCGGGATCCCAAATCGGGTGAATACGTTCTTATAGAGAAAGTTCAAAACTACCATAGCATCATTTGTAGGTAGAGAAACTGCTTCCACCCACTTGGAGACGTAGTCCACTGCGACCAAGATGTACCTGTTATTGAAAGATGACGGGAATGGTCCCATGAAGTCGATGCCCCATACGTCAAACAGTTCTACTTCGAACATGGTATTTAGTGGCATCTCTTGACGACTCATTATGTTCCCCACTCTTTGGCACCTATCCCATCTTTGAACAAATGCGTGAGAATTATTGAATAATGTTGGCCAAAAGAAACCAGACTGTAGGACCTTTACCGCGATCCGATAACCTCCGTAGTGACTGCCATATAATGAAGAGTGGCAATGTTGCAATATTCCCTCAACTTTGGATTTGGCCACACATCTCCGTATCATCTGATCGGCACACTGTTTAAAAAAGAAGGTGATAAGTGGTCTTTATGACCACTTATTCGGATAGTAACCAGCTTGTTCTGTTGCCGAAACTCAAGTACTTTTGTGCTTTTCACGTGTTTTTCCTTTATTTTGTGATTTTCAAGTTCAAGAACTCACTTGGCACATATTGAGCTTAAAAGGACAAAATGAGACCAAAAGGAGCAAAAATGGAATGATGGCATGATAATGGGAAGAAAATGCAATCCGGACATAGTTTGGGTGGTTCACGTTCATTTTATGTTCTTGTATTGGAACTTGGTTCATATAGTAGAGCATCTTATAAGCTTTTCGGAACATCTTGAATCATCCAAATCGGAGTTTGGAGGCGAGAGTTATGCCCCGTATACCAACGGACGTCAAACCTCACGGTTTTGAGTTTTCATGCACATCTGTCACTTGGGGCTCAACTTCAGCCTTCATCCATCCATTATTTCTCAATAATTAAAGAATAAAAGTTGTAGAGCTCTTCAATAGCTTCGATTTGACAGGTGGAATGCCTCGTAACTCCTCCCAGATCAAAAGTTATGGCCGTTCTACCAGAAGACTCTGCAGCAGAAAATCCTTGGCGCGGGCGCTTGGATTTTCAGTGCATTTGGGGCACGGCCGTGCCATTAAAAAATGTTGCCAGACTTGACTTTTCAAGTGCACGGGACTTGGCTAGAGATTGAGATATAAGGGGGCTTGGTTTTGGCAAGAAAAAGAACATATTTTGGGCCTTAAGCCCTAGCCCAAGCTCTCTTCCTTTTCCTTTACCTTTCTTGTATAGCTTAGGAGTAGATTAGTGTTAGATTAGTTGTTAGTAGTTAGTTTTCTAGGGTTAGATTAGATTTGATGGTTGAAACAATTGGAGGACATCAAAGATCCAAGCTTGGAGAAGGAACACATCTTTGCACTCTCTTACTTTAACTCTCCTTATTATTCATTAGTATTCGGATGATGTGTATTCCTTTTGTGGATGATATACTTGAGTCATTCATGACTTAGGTTTTATTTTGTTATTCCAATGGAACCTTTTGAGTAATTGATATTGATTTGCTTCCGTGTTGGTTATTGTTAATTACTATGTGATTGTCTACTGCGATTCATGCCTTCATTGCTTAATTGCTTAGCTAACAATTACTGTGATAACCTATGTGGACTTGAAAGATGAAATGTAGGTTTAGATCAAATTGTAATAGAGGGTGATTATACATTCACATGGCGTTGGACGTATGATTTGTGCTTAGGATAGACATATACCGAAGCGCCGCTCGTAGTCAATAGAGAACTTGCCCTTAATCCCTAATTATTTGTAAACATCATAGACATATAGGGGTTTAGATAATGTGGGTGTCCACGTGCGTTCTATCATCTGTGGATTGCATGTGGTATGGAGTAGGTGCATCGAAAGATGACTTTCTCTCACTTTCGTGTTCTCGGCTAACAACCATGACAGTTAACTTGACCTAATTGGGAGTTTATTGATTTAGATGAATCATTAGGGGAAATTGGGATCTCATGCCTTCATTATCTGATTTTACTCTAGAAATATTTAGTTTAAGTTTAATTCCTTGTCTAGTTTAAATTCATTCTCTTTACTACTCGTTTAAATAAGACTGAGATGATTATGTGCTAGTGCTTTGGCGACCTTTTATCCATTATTTCCTCGTGAGAACGATATCTATACTTACACTTTATTACTTGTTGACCGTGTATACTTGCACGAATATATTGATCGGTAAAACGACCAATAAGTTTTTGGCACCGTAGCCGGGGAATTATTTAGATAACTGTTTGCCAACATTAGTTTAAATCAAATTAGTCTTAATTTAAACTTTCTATTTTTGTTTTAATTCTCTTCATTTGTTCTCTTCTCAGGTACAATGGACTTAAATTTCTATCCATGGAATGGTACAAGGCAAGAGTAACCAAGCGAAGCATACACTGATGGCGTCAACCCAATTGCAACACTTTCAGCACAGCTAGAGATTCTCTCGAGGAAGCTGGATACTATCTCAGCTCAGCAGAATCGAGAGACGGTAGTGACCTATGACTACAGTGCTGCGAGCTACGTGAGCCATTAGAAGCCTATCAGTTATGGACAGGAGCAGTATGGGGGTGGTTATTCCTACGCCGAACCTTATCCCACTTATCAACAAGATTGGGGGTATCACCCAAACCCTTCATCAGACTACTATCAAGACCAACACTGGGATCCAAATCCCGCATATGCCCCAGAATGCACCTTCCAGACTCCAGTTTACGAGCCTCAACACTATTTTGAGGGTGACAGAAAATGTAAGCTTGGAGGAAGGAAGTGGCATAGAATCACTAAAGAACATCTTGAATGAGCAACAGAAGTTATTCAAGAGTATTCAGAACTGGGCAGAGCAGATTAGTAAGGCCTTGATGATAGAGGGTGAACAAGGGATGCAAAACCATACTATGAGCTAATCAAGAATAATATGAGCCAAGTTCAACTTATGCACCAGAACCCCCATATCAATCCCCATGTTTACAAGGAGAACAGTCTCCAATGTAATTCATGCACTCTCTTACTTTAACTCTCCTTGTTATTTATTTGTATTCGGATGATATGTATTCCTTTTGTGGATGATATACTTGAGTCATTCATGACTTGGGTTTTATTTTGAGATTCTAATGGAACCTTTTGAGTAATTGATATTGATTTGCTTCCATGTTGGTTATTGTTAATTGCTATGTGATTATCTATTGCGATTCATGCCTTCATTTCTTAATTGCTTAGCTAACAATTACTGTGATAACCTATGTGGACTTGAAAGATGAAATGTAGGTTTAGATCAAATCGTAATAGCGGGTGATTGTACGTTCACATGGCGTTGGACGTATGATTTGTGCTTAGGATAGACATATACCGAAGCGCCGCTCGTAGTCAATAGAGAACTTGACCTTAATCCCTAATTATTTGTAAACACCATAGACATATAGGAGTTTAGATAATGTGGGTGTCCACGTGCGTTCTATCATCTGTGGATTGTACGTGGTATAGAGTAGGTGCATCGAAAGATGACTTTCTCTCACTTTCGTGTTCTCGGCTAACAACCATGACAGTTAGCTTGACCTAATTAGGAGTTTATTGATTTAGATGAATCATTAGTGGAAATTGGGATCTCATACCTTCATTATCTGATTTTACTCTAGGAATATTTAGTTTAAGTTTAATTCCTTGTCTAGTTTAATTAGTTTAAATTCATTCTCTTTACCACTCGTTTAAATAAGACTGAGATGATTATGTGCTAGTGCTTTGGCGACCTTTTATCCATTATTTCCTCGTGGGAACGATATCTGTACTTACACTTTATTACTTGTTGACCGTGTATACTTGGACGAATATATTGATCGATAAAACGACTAACAGAAGGGCTCATCCCATATATACTGCTTTACTTCAAATAAGAATCTCTTCTTTTGCTGAAAACTAAAGTCGAATGACACAATCCCGTTTACGATGTAATTCACAAAATTTGTGTACCAAGGGGTCTCAGTTGCCACCGCAAATAGTTGTTCATCCGGAAAAGATTAATTGATCATACTTTTCTCGGTTTCCTGCTACTGATCATTCTCCAACCTTAACTAGTGATCGGCTACTTGATTTTCTGTTCTTTTACTATCCTGAATTTCTAGATCAAATTCTTGAAGCAATAAGACCCAACGAATGAGTTTCGATTTGGCATCTTTCTTAGAGATGGGGTATTTTATTGCTGAATGATCTTTGAATACCACTACCTTTGTTCCAATCAAATACATTCGAAATTTGTCGAATGCAAACACCACGACAAGGAGCTCTTTCTCAATTGTTGTGTAATATACCTATGCATCATTTAGCATTTTACTTGCATAGTAATTTACATGGAAGACTTTATCTTTCCTTTGTCCCAATACAGCTTCTACGGCGTAATTGCTGGAGTCGCACATTAATTCAAAGGGCAGAGTTTAATCTAGTGCAATAATGACTAGTGCGGTAACCAACTTTTCTTTCAACAATTCAAATGCTTTAAGATAGTCAGAATCAAATTTGTATGGCACATCTTTCTCGAGTAAAGAACACAACGGTTTAGTGATCTTGGAGAAATCTTTGATAAAATGTCGGTAAAACCCTGCATGACCCAAAAAACTACGGATCCCTTTTACAGAAGTTGGAGGTGGTAAATGTTAAATTGTTACAATTTTTGCTCGATCCACCTCTAAGCCTTTTGATGAAACCCGATGGCGTAATATGATCCCTTCTCATACCATGAAGTGACATTTTTCCCAGTTAAGGCTCAAATTAGTGTCCACACATCGCTGAAGTACTAACGTAAGATTTGCTAAGCAAATATCAAATTTGTCCCAAACACCGAAAAATCATCCATGAATACCTCTACATTTTGCTCCACCAAGTCTAAAAATATAGCCATCATGCATCGTTGAAACGTAGCTGGTGCGTTGCATAACCCAAAAGACATCCGTCGAAATGTGAACGTTCCGTAAGGGCAAGTGAAAATGGTATTTTCCTGATCTTCGGGTGCTATGAAAATTTTGTTTAAGCCCGAATATCCATCCAAAAAATACTAGAACTGATGCCCCGCAAGTCTATCCAACATCTAGTCAATGAACGGTAAGGGAAAGTGATCCTTTCGGGTTGTTTTGTTCAATTTCCTATAATCCATGCATACTCGCCATCCCGTCACCGTCCTAGTTGGAATTAGCTCATTATTCTCATTTTCCACGACTGTCATTCCTCCTTTCTTCGGCACACACTGAACCGGACTAACCCATGAACTATCGGATATTGGGTAAATGATACCTGCAACAAGCCATTTAATGATTTCTTTCTTTACCACCTCCTTCATAATTGGATTCAATATGCGTTTCTGTTCCACAACCGGTCTAGCATCTTCTTCCAGTAGGATTTTGTGCATACAAAATGAGGGACTGATTCCCTTAATGTCAGCTTTCGTCCACCCAATCGCAGTTTTAAATTCTCGAAGCATTCTTAGCAACTTCGCATCTTGTGATTCTGTGAGTGAAGCTGAGATAATAACCGACAATGTAGAAGATTCTCCCAAGTAGGCATACCTGAGGTGACTCGGTAGTTGCTTCAATTCTTCGACTAGAGGTTCCTCAATGGATGTCTTTGGTTGTGCCTTCGAATTCTCAGACCTATCTAATTACTCAAATCTTTTTCCATACGGCCTGAATGAAGGAGATGTGTTCAATAGGTGCAAATACTCTAAAGAATCTGGAAAGTCTGCTGCATCTGCATTTCCAATGATGTATCAAGTGGGTCCCAAAATACACTACTCGCCATGAACTCTTATACCACGGTCTTAACCAAGTTAATCCCAAAACAATCCTCGGTTTCTTTTAAAAACTACATTGCCTTAAACACATTGAATGTCACCTCTTGATCCTGTACCCTCATCGTGAGTTCTCCTTTTTGCACATCAATCAGTGTTCTCCCCGTGGCTAAGAATAGACACCCTTGTATGTGTGGAATCTCCTTATCTTCCTCAAAGTCAAGCACAATAAAATCCACTAGGAAAATAAATATGTCTACCTTCACCAATATGTCTTCTACAATTTCCCGCGGATAAGTTAGAGACCTGTCTGCTAGCTGGAGGGTCACGTTGGTGGGCTTTACCTCTGGTACACCCAACTGTGTGTAGATGGATGATGACATCAAATTGATACTAGCACCCAAGTCGCATAGTGCTTTTTCGAAGAATTTCTCCCCAATAGTACACGGTATCGTGAAACTACCTAGGTCCTTGAGCATTGGTGGTAATTTGTTCTGTAGAATTGCACTACACTCCTCTGTAAGTGCAACAGTCTCAAAATCTTCTAACCTTCTTTTTCTCGACAAGATTTCCTTCGTGAATTTCACGTAACTCGGCATTTGTTCTATGGCTTCTGCGAACGGGATATTAATATGCAATTTCTTGAATACATCCACAAATTTTAAATTTTTTTTATCTTCTTTAGCTTTTTGAAGTCTCCATGGATGTGGAACTGATGGTACATACACAAAGGGCTTTTCATCTCTGCATTCTCTCCTGTTTCCCCTGATTTTCCTTCCTCTTTCGCTGACTACTCCTCATTACTCTCCTCATTAGATATCTGCTCAGTTGGCCCTTCTGTCGCTGAATCCTCTAAGTTTTTCCTATTCCTCAATGTGATCGCCTTACAGTGCTCTGTTCCATCCCTTGGGTTTGTTTTTGTGTCGCTTGGAAATGCTCCTTGAGGGCGAGAATTCATAGCTGTAACCAACTGCCCGATCTGATTTTCAATATTCCGCAGAGTTACCTCATGAGTATTCTTCCATGTCTCGTTTTCCTTGATGTATTTTACTAACAACTCCTCAAGCTCTGGTTTCCTTTCTTGTTGGGTTGGCTGTTGTTGTTGTCTTACTTGAAATCCTAGGGGTGGGTCTTGTCGTGGAGCTTGTGGTTGAGCTTGTTCCTGATTTTGATTATTACTCCATAAAAAGTTTGGGTTATTTCTCCAACCCGAATTATAACTGTTGGAATTTATCCCATATTGATGTTGCTTACCAAAATTCCTCACAAATTGTACTGACTCGGTGTTGATAGCACACTGATCTGCTGGATGGGCCCCTGCACATAACTGGCATACCACTTCCATTTTCTGAACATTCTGTACACCCAGAGCATCTATCTTCTTTGTCAAAACGGAAACCTGCACTGATAGTGCTGTTACAGCATCTAACTCCAATACCCCTGCTACCTTCGGTTGAGATGTTCTTCTCGGGCGTTACAATCTCCCCCCCCCCCTTATAAAAATTATGTCCCCAGAATTACCATACAAGTTAGTCAAATAAATGGGGATATGTCTTCCTTATCTTATCTTCGAGTTCCCATGTTGCATCCTCGGCATTGTGGTTCCTCCATATCACCTTCACCGAAGGTATTACTTTATTTCGCAAGACTTGTTCTTTCCTATCAATCACTTGAATAGGAACTTCTTCATATGTCAAGTCTTTCTCAACCTGAATAGGTTCATACTCGATTACATGCTTGTAATCGGCCTTATAGGGACGCAATACTGACATGTGAAAAACGTTATGGATATGTCCTAAGTCTGGAGGTAATGCTAACGCATATGCTACCTCGCCTACCCTTCTTAAAATCTGGAATGGTCCTATAAACCTAGGACGTAACTTTCCCTTCTTCTCGAAGCGTATCTTCCCTTTCTAAGGGGATACTTCGGACTCTCTGCTCTTCCGATGCGGATCTGCATACTTCTTCTGTCTGTCTTGAGCTGCTACTAGCCGAGTTCGTATCAACTTAACCACCTCTGCCATCTATTGTACCAATTCAGGTCCCAACATTCGACGTTCTCCCACTTCATCCCAGCACAATGGGGTTCTGCACTTCTGGCCAAATAATGCTTCGTAAGGCGGCATGCCTATACTTACGTGATAACTTTTGTTGTAGGCGAACTCTACCAACAGTAGATGATCGTCCAAACTACCCTTGAAATCCATAACGCAAGACCTTAACATATCTTCTACAGTTTGAATTGTCCTTTCACTTTGTCCATTTGTCTGTGGATGATACGCAGTGCTCAACCTCAGTTGTGTTCCCATCTACTCTTGCAAACTCTTCCAAAAATTTGATGCGAATCACTGGTCATGATCTGACACAATCAAAACTGGTACTCCACGTCTCGAGACAATCTCTTTGACATAGAGCTTAGCCAACTGATCCATGTTATACTTGACTCTTATCGGCAAGAAATGAGTCAACTTCGTTAAACAATCCACTATTAACCAAATAGCCTCGTATCCTTTCTACGTTGTTGAAAGTCGTAACACAAAGTTGTTGGGTTTGTACGAAATCGTGACGCAATCAAATTGCAAAAATTAGTAGAAGCATGGTATATCAGAGTTTAAAAATTTCTACAAAACTATTACCCGGATCATCCTTTATACAAATTATTAATTTAAAACGATAAATAAGAAGTTATAGAATCATACCCTTGTAAAACGAAGCTTCCACTGGTACGAGTTCAACTCCTTGTTCTTTGTGATCTTCTTGAATTTCCAAGTTAGATTCCTTCCTTTGATCAACGTTAGCCACCCAAGTGTTTGGCCTCTAGAGTTGATCCACCAAGGAAGAGGAATTATTAAGAAGGAGGGTGTTTGGCTAAACCTTAGTTTTCTATCCTCTATAGAAAAGGAGTACTCTCCAACAATTAGAATTGCATCAACTGATATCTATTATAAGACTTCTCTTATATAGATATTGGTCAACCCTTCTAATCCTATTAGACTTGGGATTTTATTTAATTAATTAAACTCCTTTAATTAATTTAGGCCTCCCACCACATTGGGAATAATTAATTAAATTCATTTAATTAATTTGCATCCTAATCTTATTAGGAATAAATGAGAGTACTAATATTAAATTAATTACTAAACTCCTTTAGAAATTAAAATTAAAATAATAATAATTGTAATAATATTAATAAGACTCCTCTTATTAATTTATATTTAATATTTTCAAAATATTAAATAATAACTATTAAGCTATTTAATTTATTCTATCAACATAGATTAAATTAATTACACTTAATGCATTATTACGATTATGTCATTATCTTCTTAAATAATTATTCTTCCTTTTATTGTGTGACCCTTTAGGTTCTCCATATTAAACCGATTGTGAATAAATCAATTAGAACAATTCTAATCTTATTTAAATAAATAAATTAAACTAATAATCTATTTAAATAAATAATATTTATTCTACAATAGAGATAAGCCTCCCTAGCGATCAACGACTTTCCAGATAATATAGATTTCAACATTAATCATAAAAGAACCTGTGAGTAAATAGTTACCGTACAATTCAGTCCTTCCACCATACAATGTCTCAATTAAATATAAGACATGGTTTAATTGTCAAGTCTTATTTTATTTAATTATATGTATTTCGATTAGAAAATGTACAACTCCATTTAATGCAAATTAGAAACTCCTTTCTAATTTCATTCCACCTTGGCCAAGGATTCCTGGGTTGTCATTTAACGAATCATATAGGACATATCTCCTCTTTTACTAGAGGTGGTAGATTCTTTATTGATCATTCATTATCTCAATATGTAACTCATTATACCAAAACATACCCTATATATGCCTTAAAAGGTCTTAAGGAATAAGTCAAAGTATAATTTGTTACATACAAGATACTATGATGATCTCAAGTCCAAGGATCACTTGTACTACTATCACATTAGGAATTTCTTTTGACAGGGGAGTAAAACTCCATTAGGTATTCCATAGCGAGTCACGTTTAGTGAACTTATTCTCCAATAAGCACCTACATACTTGCTTTAGTGTCTCCACACAAATGATCATGAGATCAATCATCCTCATCCAATGAGCAAGCAACATATGTACCAATCTATCCGGATTTACTAATCCCCTTTTTAGTAATCCCACGATTGGGAACTATTTTAGCTTTAGAGCTTTCTAAGAATTTAGATCTCATTAGCATGATCATCATCATGATTCTAAAAGCATTGCTTAAAACTATGGGTTATTTATATATTATAAAAACAGCACCATGTAGATAATTAAATGTCTTTAATAAATGAATATTTTATTCTAAATAAATAAGATTGTTTACAAAGTATGTGCTTTATCATCATACATGATTGGCTTGTATGCACACTACTATCAATCTCCCACTTGCATTAAAGCCAATCGCCATAGTATCTCATACCCATCTTCTCTAAGTGATGATCAAACTGATGTTGTGTTAAAGCTTTAGTAAATGGATCTGCAATGTTGTCTTGAGAGTCTATATGCTCTTCTTTCAATGATTTCTTTAATCAAAGTGCCGCAACACATGTTTTAGATTCAAGATGAGACTTAGGAACTATTCCTAGTTCTGTAATGAACTTTTCATCTGAAACATCAACTTGCGGCTTCACTTACAGTTATATACTTTGTCTTTGTCACTAAATCAGCAACCCTTTGCTGTTTGGAACCTTTTCAATTCACTGCACCACCTTTCAAGGTAACGACTTATCCTATAGTGGATTTATTGTAGTCTTGGTCAGTTTGAAAACTTGAGTCTGTTTAGCACTCTAGATTCATTCACACCCATTATGTGTCATGATGACATCCTTAGTGTCAGTTAAGTACTTTAGGATGTTTATCACTGTCTCACAGTGATCTTCTCCAGAATATGACTGATCAACATCAAGTCTCGTATATTTCATTGCATACATGATAGTAACTCATGCGATCTCTCTTTTACTGAGGACAATATTAGAGAGATACACTCCATGGTTCATCATCATGAGGCACCTTTTGGAGTTTGCCATGCTAAACGCCTTTAGCATCTATTGAATATACGTTTCCTTAGGTTAAGCCGAACATCCTTTTAAATCTATTAATACAGATTTATATCCCCAATGCGGGATGTTCTACCCAAATTATTCATGGAGGAATGTTTAGACAACTTTATTTTGATTGATTTTAGCATAGGAATTTCATTCCCTATCAGTAATATATCATCAACATATAATACATTGAATGAAACAGCGCTCCCACTAACCTTCTTGTACACACATGGTTCATCCTCATTTTTGATAAAATCAAACTCTTTGATTGTCTCATCAAAACGAAAGTTCCATCTATGAGAATCTTGCTTCAATCCACGAATGGATTGTTATAGCTCATATACATGATTTGCTTCAACCATTGAAACAAAAACCATATGGCTGTATCATACATATATTCTCCTTTAATAATGTATATTTGAGGAAGGGCGTCTCCATGTCCATTTTGCCAGATTAAGTAAAAATAAGCTACAATCGCAAGAAAAATCCAAATGGACTTGAGCATAGCTTCCAAATCCATTTTAGATTTTATGGTCATCTACCATTTCTCTGAGTCTTTATTACTCATAGTTTATTCGTAATTCAATGGATCATCAGCATCCATGATGTGTACCTCATCGTCATCCTCTATGACGAATCCATACCTTTCAGGTATCTTCGGTACTTTTCCAGATTTACGAATAGGGTGTTGTATAGTATATTTTTCTACTTGGTTAGGTACCTGACTTTGATCCATGGAAATTTGTGGTCCTTGAACTTCTTCAAGATATATCTTACTCCCACTGACCCCTTCATGGATAAACTCCTTTTCCAAGAAGGCAGCATGTTTCGCAACAAACACTTTTTGATCAGTTGGATGATAGAAATAATACCCTAAAGTTTCTTTAGGGTATCCCACAAATCTACACTTATCGGATTTAGTCTGTAGCTTATCATTTTCAAACTTTTTGACATAAGCTGGACAACCCCAAGTCTTAACATGCTTAAGATTTGGTTTCCTCCCCTTCCACATCTCATATGGAGTCTTTGGGACGGATTTGGTAGGTACCTTGTTAAGTAGGTATGCAGCCGTTTCGAGGGCATATCCCCAGAAGAAAATTGGAAGGTCGATAAAACTCATCATAGATCGAACCATGTCCAACAGTGTTCGATTTCTCCTTTCAGATACTCCATTTAACTGTGGTGTACCTGGAGGAGTCCATTGTGATATTATACCATTTTCTTTGAGACAATTGAGAAACTCACCGCTTAAGTATTGTCCACCTCGATTTGATCGAAGTATCTTAATACTCTTGCCCGTTTGTTTCTCTACTTCACTTCTAAACTCTTTGAACTTTTCAAATGATTCTGATTTGTATTTCATTAAATACATATATCCAAATCTTGAGTGATCATCAGTGAAAGTAATAAAATAAGAATACCCACCTCGTGCACTTGTTGTATAGGTCCACAAACGTCTGTGTGAATCAACGCTAACAACTCTGTAACTCTTTCTCCTTTTCCACTAAAAAGGGAGTTAGTCATTTTACCCATGAGACAAGATTCACAAGTTGGATATGATTCATAATCAGATAGCTCTAAGAGCCCATCCTTATGCAACTTGGATAATCTTGTTTCATTGATATGACCGAGTCTACAATGCCACATCTAGGTATAATTAATATCATCTCTTTTCCTTTTCTTAGTTTGTTCAATTTGAAATATATTTTCTTTCAAGTCAAGTATATAAAGTCCATTTCGCAAATTTCCAATACCATATAAAACATCGTCTTTATAAATAGGACAACCATTGTTCTTTATAATAACGTTAAATCCTTCCATATCTAATACAGAAATAGAAATAATGTTTCTAATAATATTCAAAATAAAATAACAATTATTTAAATAAATGAACTTGCCCGAAGGCGTCGCTAAACAATAAGTCCCTACAGCTAATGCAGCAACCTTTGCTTCATTCCCCACTCGTAGGATGACCTCATCATTGCTCAGCTTTCTATTTCTGACCAGTCCCTTCACATTATTACATATATGAGAACCACAACCGGTATCCAATACCCAAGTAGAATTTTGACTTTCTGAAAAATTAATTTCAATTATGAACAAACCTTGATTGGAAGTCGAAGCTTCTCCAAGCTTCTTCTCTGCCAGAAACTTCTTGCAGTTCCTCTTCCAATGACCCGGCTCGTTGCAATGGAAGTACATTCCTTTGCTAGATGGATCAGATTTATTTTGTTCCTTTATGTTCACCTTGCCCTTGGTCATCCAAGATCGGAAGAGCTCCTTAGATATCTCATATCTAGCAGTCCTACTTTGTTCACCATACAACTCCTTGAGGTGAATCAACATAGTTGGAGCATCCATGTTTCCGTGCTGACGCTGAAGCTCGTTATTCATGGATGCGAGCATGATGTATTGAGCCATAGATGCATGATCTTGCCACTTTACAATGGTGGCAATCTCTTCCTCAGAGGCTGTTTCTGGAACAGTTCCAGGGACAGGTGAGTTTAGGACATAAGAAATCTTTTCAGCAGTGAGAACTATTCTCAGATTTCTTAGCCAGTCCGTATAATTCGGCCCGGTAAGCTTATTAGCATCAAGTATGCTTCGCAGTGAAATTAGTGATTTAGACATTTTTAAAATTCTGCATGTGAAAAACAATATTTTTAGCAAACATTCATTTTATTAATTTTGCATACCAAAATAAATTTAGGTCTTTATTTTAAATTGGTATCTCCCACTATTTTTATCAAATAATATTACCCTCACTTATATAGTTCGGCAACATCTAATTAAAGATTTACTAGTGAGATTAAGGATCCCATTTCAAATGTATATAACCTTGTGGATAGCACAACAAGCGATATACAAATAAATAGGTAGACATCTCTTGTCAATTACATCACCTATGTAACTCCTTTTATTTTGTCTCTTAAATCATAATGGTCATGTGTGTGCACATCTGAACTAAAATGATTTAAGTTAAGTCCAGCCTAGCACTTCCATAAATTCAAAAAGGAAAAATGTTCGTCCTTGTGGATAGCACAACAAGACTAGATCGTTCAATTTTCTTGATAAGTATCAAATGTGATTAATTAACATCTTAAATACTCAATACTCGCCTTGTGGATAGCACAACAAACTCATATTAAAAATTTAATACTCTATTAATTAATCATACTAGAAGGCGACGTTCAATATTCTAAATATCATTTGAACGCTTCAGACTTAATATTATTGTGTTTGAGGGGTTTGTTATTATTTGTCTCATCTTGTTTAGCGCGCATGCACATATATATATAAAATACGCTTCATTTTATTAAACATGCGAAGCATATTTGCATAAAATATAATATATATAATACTTAACATTCACTTAAAGAATACTATATTCTACCCGAATTGATTATGAACTTTTATTCTAGTTTGGTTCACTAGAGCCACCAAATGAACCAAAAGGTCAAACCTAGGAGTACAAGAATTTAAATTTAAACATAACTATTACATTTAAACCCGGGCTCCATACAAACGGGTCTTTACGCGCTCCTTGCTCCTTGGTCTCCAATTTTTTCAAGATAATTCTAACTAATACTATTACATAAACTATTTTAAATTTAAATAGAAACCTTGATCAGTAGTCAAGGGGGAAGTACATATGAGAGAGATAGAATTTACATCAAGAATAAATTAGAGAAGACGAGATACGCAGACCCCATTTAATAAAACTCATTCATTCAAGCATTCAACTAAAATAAAATCCAATCACATTGGTCAAATAGTCCATAATCAATCCCTATTTATTATCATACATATCACCATATATATCAATAAATAAATATCCAACTCATGAATTAAAACATTCCATATACATATGAGTATCATTTAATGGGCAATTTTAACTTGCATGAAATCCAATTTCAAGATTAAAATAAACTCTTTATTTTAATTATAAAAATATTTAGAATATAATATATAAATATATATCATATATATATATATATATTATATAACTGTATATTATATATATATATATATATATATATATATAACTAATCAGGTTATATATATATAATATAAATTCACGTTTATTTTTTGAAAAGAAGTCACTTTCTTTTATCAAAAGAGTCCCTTCCTGATGAGTCACCTTCTTTTTGGAGTAAGAAAGAGACAACACCTTTTCTTTGCAAAATTCAAGATTAGCACCCATAAAAAAAATTGTGATTCGTCCCAAAAAAAAACGCCATTTTTTTTTTCTTAAAAAAAATAATTTTATACAATAAAATTATGCCCAATAAATAATTCTAAATACATACCCATATGTATATGAAATCAAAAATAAATTAATAATTGCATAAAGGTTTGGCTCTGATGCCACTGTTGGGTTTGTACGAAATCGTGACGCAATCAAATTGCAAAAATTAGCTGAAGCATGGTATATCAGAGTTTAAAAATTTCTACAAAACTATTACCCGGATCATCCTTTATACAAATTATTAATTTAAAACGATAAATAAGAAGTTATAGAATCATACCCTTGTAGAACGAAGCTTCCACTGGTACGAGTTCAACTCCTTGTTCTTCGTGATCTTCTAGAATTTCCGAGTTAGATTCCTTCCTTTGATCAACGTTAGCTACCCAAGTGTTTGGCCTCTAGAGATGATCCACCAAGGAAGAGGAATTATCAAGAAGGAGGGTGTTTGGCTAAACCTTAGTTTTCTATCCTCTATAGAAAAACAGTACTCTCCAACAATTAGAATTGCATCAACTGATATCTATTATAAGACTCCTCTTATATAGATATTGGTCAACCCTTCTAATCCTATTAGACATGGGATTTATTTAATTAATTAAACTCCTTTAATTAATTTAGGCCTCCCACCACATTGGGAATAATTAATTAAATTCATTTAATTAATTTGCCTCCTAATCTTATTAGGAATAAATGAGAGTACTAATATTAAATTAATTACTAAACTCCTTTAGAAATTAAAATTAAAATATAATAATTGTAATAATATTAATAAGACTCCTCTTATTAATTTATATTTAATATTTTCAAAATATTAAATAATAAATATTAAGCTATTTAATTTATTCTATCACCATAGATTAAATTAATTACACTTAATACATTATTACGATTATGCCATTACCTTCTTAAATAATTATTCTTCCTTTTATGGTGTGACCTTTTAGGTTCTCCATATTAAACCGATTGTGAATAAATCAATTAGAACAATTCTAATCTTATTTAAATAAATAAATTAAACTAATAATCTATTTAAATAAATAATATTTATTCTACAATACAGATAAGCCTCCCTAGCGATCAACGACTTTCCAGATAATATAGATTTCAACATTAATCATAAAAGAACCTGTGAGTAAATAGTTACCATACAATTCAATCATACCACCATACAATGTCTCAATTAAATATAAGACATGGATTTACTGTCAAGTCTTATTTTATTTAATTATATGTATTTCGATTAGAAAATGCACAACTCCATTTAATGCAAATTAGAAACTCCTTTCTAATTTCATTCTACCTTGGCCAAGGATTCCTGGGTTGTCATTTAACGAATCACATAGGACATATCTCCTCTTTTACTAGAGATGGTAGATTCTTTATTGATTATTCATTATCTCCATATGTAACTCATTATACCCAAGCATATCCTATATATGCATTAAAAGGTCTTAAGGAATAAGTCAAAGTATAATTTGTTACATACAAGATACTATGATGATCTGAAGTCCAAGGATCACTTGTACTACTATCATATTAGGAATTTCTATTGACAGACGAGTAAAACTCCATTAGGTATTCCATAGCGAGTCACGTTCAGTGAACTTATTCTCCAATAAGCACCTACATACTTGCTTTAGTGTCTCCACCCAAATGATCATGAGATCAATCATCCTCATCCAATGAGCAAGCAATATATGTACCAATCTATCCGGATTTACTAATCCCCTTTTTAGTAATCCCACAATTGGGAACTATTTTAGCTTTAGAGCTTTCTAAGAATTTAGATCTCATTAGCATGATTATCATCATGATTCTAAAAGCATTGTTTAAAACTATGGGTTATTTACATATTATAAAACAGCACCATGTAGATAATTAAATGTCTTTAATAAATGAAAATTTTATTCATAAATAAATAAGATTGTTTACAAAGTATGTGCTTTATCATCATACATAATTAGCTTGTATGCACACTACTATCAAAAGTCCATTGGGATGTGCTCCCACTTCCATTCCGGTATCTCCAATGATTGTAGCAAACCACTGGGTCGTTGATGTTCGGCCTTAACTTTTTGACAAGTTAAGCACCTACTAACATAATCCGCTATCTCTCTCTTTATACCGTCCCACTAGAAATTCATTCGAAGGTCTTGATACATCTTGGTACTACCATGATGAATTGAGTACACCTCGAGTGATGAGCTTCATCCATTATCTCCTCTTTCAATTCCGGCTCACACAGTAGCCAAATTCTTCCTTCAAATCTTAATAACCCTTCGTTATCAAGACTATACTTATCCTCCGTATTGTCCGCAATCTTCTTCTTAATATGTTCGCACTCCTCATTTCTGAGTTGTACTTCCTTTGCCTTTTCCACATAATCTCCATTCCAAACAACTTATCCCCTTCTTCACTTGGACATCTGACTTCTATCTCCATCCTTGCCATCTCTGTTATCAACTGATCCTGAATTGTTAACATCGACAGCTTCTGTGACACCCCCAAATTCGGGTACATCATTTCCACATGATTTGGTGCTCACTATCTAAATAAAATACAACTACTTCCCAATAATAAGGAATGTAAAATAAATTACAACTTCACATATAAATAAAAATCTTTCTTGTAAAAGGATTACAACTTTAAGTAAAATATCACAGGTTTAATCTTACCTTAACATCAATAAATAAGTGCGAAAACAAAACATTACATCATAAAGTCTTATTACAATCATAATAACCGTAAACATAAAAAAGTCTTCACTTGCTCATCTTGCTTTTTCCCTTACTCGTTGACGGTGCGTCAACATTCTCGACTTTAGCTGCAATGGTTATTAATTGCAAGAGTGAGCAAACCAAAGCTCACTTGGAATAACAATAATATTAATGACGACATAACCGAATAACTTCAAAATATTTAAATAACTTTTCTTTCATCAACAATAAAGAATTGAATAATACTTTTTTCATCAATATTTAAAATTTTGAATATTGAAATCATCTGAGGGTCATAAGACCTAGAACTTTGTCTTAGGCTATAAACATTTATATTTAAAACCTTTAACAATCGTTTAGACTATGGACTCTTAACTCGTACTTAGGGGGATCAGCCTTTCGTACCATGTATTGTGCACAAACATCTTAACGCTTTCGCATGGTAATCCCCTATTAAATAGGGTTATTCATCTCAATATTTGATAACAAGTCCGCACCAAAAAAAGTTTGGTTAGGATAAGCTTAAAAGGAAATTTGGAGTTCAACTACCATCAACTAAGGAGTAGTTGAATCGACTTACAATAATCTAGAATAATTCAACAATAAAGAATTATGAATTAACTTATGCTTTAGAATTAAACTTAAAGCATTCGAAAGATAAAATAGACCTTACTTGAACAATTAAGTCAAGGTCACTTTAATTATATCGTGAACTTTAAATAATTACTTGTCCATTGCAGAAATAAAAGGACAGGGTCAAATACAATTAATATTTGAATTTAAAACTCTTGCATATAAATCACAAGTTTAGGGATAAAGAACTTGCCTTAAGCGTAAGCTATAATTACAAATCACGTTCCTTAAATAACCCTACATATATATAATTAACAATAATAATATAATTAGTTATCATATAACTAATTTATATAACTTAGTTAACCAATCTAGGTTGACTCATTCCCCTTAATTATTAAGTTTAATAATTAATTATCACATCACATAATCACATCACATGATCATATTATATTTGCACATAATTAATCAAATAATAATTATGTACCCATATTAATTAAATTATAATTAAACAAATTATAATTTAAATTAAACATTCACTTTAGTTATAATTAATCAAATTATAACTTCATTTTATATTAATTAAATTATAATTTAAATTAAACATTTACTGTGATTATAATTAATCAAATTACATTATGCATTTATATTAATTAAATTATAATTAAATAAATTATAATTTAAATTAAATATTTACTTTAATTATAATTAATCAAATTATAATTATATATATTATATTTTAACAATATAATTCATTATTGTCCATTTGGCATTTTAATTTTATTAACATGCTTTATAATTTATTACATCATTAATCTCATAACATTATAAATAAAAATAGTTTTCTGCCCAATCTGCAAGACCAACGCGGCCGCGCTCAAAATAGCATTGCGAGCGGCGCGACCGCGCCACTGTGCAGAAAGGTCTGACAGTGTCACGAACTTTGGAGAGAAAAAGTCAATTTGGCTTATTTTTCCACACCAAATTCCAAATTTAACCAACATATTGCATATAACACTTAATAGAAAATATAATTCTAAGCTTCTAACATGTTTTAACACATATAATTATTATAACATATAATCAAAACTCTCAATTTTGTAAAATTTGGAGAAAAACTATTTTTCAGTGTTCTTGATAAAATTGGACACTGTAAGTTTATTTCTAAATCAAAATACACAATTCAAAGTATATTGAATTCGTTTCTTGATATATAACATAATCTATAATCAATTTGTATAATAGTTTACAATCAAACATGAAATTTGATTTTAAAAGAAGCCCATTATCAAAACTGATTCACTGTAACTTTTGATGAACATGAATTCTTCATGTTCATCATGCGTACATGATTTAAACAACTAAATTATGCATACAATTCAATTATAAGCATATATGAACACAATTTATACATATAATTCATGTTTATATATACTTTCATGAAAACTCATATTTATAGAGAACTAAAATACAAAGAACATAAAATATGGTTTCTAAAATACAAGGATTAAGATTATACCCTTATGCTTAGTGAGAAAGAAGATGATGATGGTGTTTGTTGGTATAGCAAGGATTCTCTCAAAGCCTTTTCCTTTTTTTTTCTATTCTTTTTCTCTCTTCTTTTCTCTCTAATTTTCTTTGTATTTCTTTTTGTTCTTTGTTTTGTTCTAACACTGACTAACTTTTTCTTCTTTGTTTTAACTAACGTAATATACATATAGAATAACTATTATAATACTTAATACATATAATTATATATAATAACTAACAATTAATATATCAGTTATAGTATTTTGAATTTAAAAGCCATAAGGCTTGTTTGGCAAAAATCCATTATTTTTAAAACTAGCTTTTTAATAGTTAAGGTCATGTTTGGTAAAAACTCTTTAAAATAGGTTCAAGAGTCTTGTTTGGCAAATCTCTTTAAAATCAGTTTTAAGGGCATTGTTTGGTAAAACTAATTAAAAAAAACCCTTTTAATTCTCTTAACACGTACTTTCAATGTTACACTTTAATTAATTAAATCTTAACATTCTAATTTAATTAAATTAAAGCTAACATCAATTACCCAATAATTTTGTCACATAACAATTACAATTACTTGCTAATCATAATCTCATGTAACAATTATCATATAATATTTATTTAATTTAATTATCTCAATTAAATTAAAGTATACCATAAAATCATTACACATTAATTAAATTAACATTGATTCAATATATTGCACTTAATTAAATTACTCCACAACAATCACATAAATTATTTATTTAACTCAATAAATAAATCAGTTATAATATTTATTTAATTCAATAAATATTAAATTTCATAAAATTCTCATTCGTTACAATCTTCTCTCCTTAAAAGGATTCTGTCACCAGAATCACAACTAAAAAATCTCATCCGTTATATTTTTCCCCCCTTAAAAAGATTCTGTCCCCAGAATCGATATATAAGGGGTTGCATATTTAATTAAGTAAATAATTGGGGATACGTTTTCATCATTACATCCTCGAGTTCCCACGTAGCTTCTTCAACACTGTGGTTCCTCCAAATTACCTTCACAGAAGATATCACTTTATTTCTAAGTACTTGTTCTTTTCTATCAATTATTTGAACAGGCACTTCTTCGTATGTTAAGTCTTTATCGAATTGTAAAGGCTCGTATTCTAATATATGCTTGTAGTCGTGTTTGTACGGTCGCAGTACGAAAATATGGAAAACGTTGTGTATATTGTCTAGCTCCGGAGGTAACGCAACCTCGTAAGCCACTTCGCCCATCTTTCGTAGTATCTCGAAAGATCCAATAAATCGGGGACTAAGCTTAACCTTCTTTCCAAATCGAATCTTCCCCTTCCAAGGATATACTTTCAGGAAAACGAAGTTTCCTGATATAAATTCTCGATTCTGTCGATGTTAATCGGCATACTTCTTCTGTCTGTCTTGAGCAGCAACCAATCTCGTTCTGATCAGCTTCACGATTTCGGCAGTTTTTTATACCAATTTCGGTCCCAACAGTTGTCGTTCACTGACCATAGCCCAGTACAATGGAGTTTTGCACTTTTTGCTATATAACGCTTCGTAAGGCGGCATGCCAATACTTGCGTGCTAACTATTATTGTAGGTGAACTCCACCAACGGTAGATGATCATCCTAGCTTCCTTTGAAGTCCATAACGCAAGCTCTCAGGATGTCCTCTAGCATCTGAATTGTTCTCTCGCTTTGGCCATCAATCTGAGGATGGTACGCCGTACTCATTCATAATTGCGTTCGCAGACATTCTTGTAAACGTTTCCAAAAATTCGACGTGAAACGCGGATCTTTGTCGGACACAATCGATACTGGAACACCGTGTCTAGAAATAATTTCCTTCACGTACAGCTTTGCTAACTGATCCAAGTTAAACTTAATCTTGACCGGTAGGAAATGTGCTGACTTCGTCAGTCGATCCACTATAACCCATACTGCATCGAAAACCTTCTGAGTCGCTGGAAGACCAACCACGAAATCCATCGTGATATGCTCCCACTTCCATTTCGGAATCTCTAGCGGTTGCAACAGTCCACTCGTTCGCTGGTGTTCTGCTTTAACTTTCTGGCATGTCAGACATCTCGCAACGCATTCAGCAACGTCTCTCTTCATATTCGGCCACCAAAAATATTATCTGAGATCCTAGTACATCTTCATTCTCCCAAGGTGAATCGAATATCTCGAACTGTGAGCTTCGCCCAAAATTTCCTCTTTGACGTCTGGTACTGGCGGTACCCAGATTCTCCTTTTAAATTGTAGCAGTCCTTCATTATCGATTTTAAACTTGATTTCCTCGCCATTGGTTATTCTCTTTTGGATCTTCTCACACTCCTCATCGTGAAGTTGTGCCTCTTTCAACTTGTCTACCAGAGTAGAACTAGTAGTTATTTGAAACAGCTTCTCATTCGATTCCTTCGAATATTTTACTTCCAGCTCTAACTTAGTCATATCTGTTATCAATTGATCCTGATCAGTTAACATATTTAACTTTTGCCAACCCTTTCTGCTCAAAGAGTCGGCAACAACTTTAGCTTTACCTGGATGGTAAAGAATCTCACAGTCGTAGTCCTTGATTAGTTCTAACCATCTCCTTTGGTGCATGTTTAAATCCTTTTGTGTAAAGATGTACTTCAGACTCTTATGGTCTATGTATATCTCACACTTTTCTCCATATAGGTAGTGTCTCCAAATCTTCAGAGCAAACACTACTACCGCCAATTCTAAGTCATGGGTCGGATACCCTTTCTCATAGTCCTTCAGCTGACGTGATGCATAGGCAATGACTTTGTCGCTCTGCATCAGCACACAGCCTTTTCCCTTATGTGAAGCATCAATGTATACCACGAAACTTCATGTACTATCCTACAATTACAACACCGGTGCAGTACTTAACCTCTTCTTCAGTTCCTGAAAACTTTTCTCACACTTTTTCGTCCAAACAAACTTAACTGTTTTACGAGTCAAATTCATCAACAGAGTTGCGATTTTGGAAAAGTCTTGGATAAATCTTATGTAATAACTTGCCAATCGCAAGAAACTCCTCACTTTAGACGGCGTCTTCGGTTGATCCCAATTCATCACCGCTTCAACTTTCGATGGATCCACTGAAATTCCATCATTGTCTATCACGTGGCCAAGAAATTGCACATGTTCTAACCAGAATTCGCATTTCGAGAATTTTTCATATAGCTTCTCTCGTCTTAGCGATTCTAATGTCAGCCTCAAATGTTCAGTGTGTTCCTCTTCAGTTTTGGAATAAACTATTATGTCATCTATGAACACCACTACGAACTTGTCCAAAAATGGCTTAAACACCCTATTCATTAAGTCCATAAATGCCGCTGGTGCATTTGTTAGACCAAATGACATCACTAAGAACTAGAATGTCCATACCGAGTTCTGAAAGCCGTCTTCGGTATATCTTCTCTCCGCACCTTCAACTGACGATACCCACTTCTCAAATCGAATTTCGAGAAGTATCTAACACCCTTCAGTGAATCGAACAAGTCATCTGTCCTAGGTAAAGGATACCTATTTTTGATGGAAACCTTGTTCAACTCCCTATAATCAATGCATAGCCTCATTGATCCATCCTTCTTCTTTACAAAAAATTGTGACACCCCCAAATCCGGGTACTTTATTATCACAAGATTTGGTGTTCACTTTCTAAATAAAACATGCATCTACCCCATAATAAATAATTGCAAAGTAGATTACAACCTTCATAATTACTTAAATAAAAATCATCTTCCTTATAAAAGGATTACAATCTTGTCCAAAATAAATCCCAGGGTTATCTAATCTTGACATAACAAATAAGTGCTAAAATAAAATATTATGAAATAAGTCTTATTACAATCAAAATTGAAGACAACAAGTCTTCACCTGCTCATCTTTCCTTTCCCTTTACTTGTTGACCGTCAACATTCTCGGCTTTAACTTCAAGGGATTATAAAATGTGCAAGAGTGAGCAAACAAAAGCTCACTTGAAATATAACAATGATATGGCATAACTGAATAACTTCAAAAAGGGTTTGAATAACTTTACTTTCGTCAAAATAAAGAATTGAATAATAATTCTTTCATCATATTTAAAATTCGAATATAGAATTTATCTAAGGGTCATACGACCTTGAACTATGTCCTAGGTTATAAATATTTCTATTTAAAACCTTTAACAGTCATTGAGACTATGGACCTTTAAATCGTACTTAGGGGGATCAGCCCTTCGTAGCATATATTGTGCACAAACATTAAACGCTTTCGCATTGTAACCTCCCCTAATAAATAGGGTTGTTCATCTCAGTTTTTGAATACAAGTCCGCACCAAAGAAAGTTTGGTTTGGATAAGCTTAAAGGAAATTTGGAGTTTCAACTATCATCAACTAAGGAGTAGTTGAATCGACTCACAATACTTTATCAGTTCGATAATATAAGAACTATGAACTAATTGTAAGATATAACAATAGACTTCATAATAAGTAGGCATGCTTTAGAAATAACTTAAAGCAATTGAAAGATTAAGTACATCTTTCTTGAACAATTAAGTTAAGATCGCAATACTTCAATAATACTTCAATATTTGTGCATTATGAATATTAGAATACAACATAACTTGTACAATACATAACAAGTTAAGAGTCAGAAATAAACTTGCATGATATAATGAGCAAGGGTTAGAGAACTTGCACAATGAAAAGATTCAATGAGAAAGCTTGCATAAACGTAAAAGAAAGGTCTTAGGAAACTTGCTTAACGTAAAAGAATATGAATTAGAAAACTTGCCTCAAGCGTAAGCTACACTTTATAATTACAAACCACTTCCACAATTACCCTACATATTACATTATTTTTATAATTGATAAGTGGTTTTTATGACCGCTTATTGGATATCAAGTTGCTTTGATTATGGCTTGAACTTAAGCATTTTAGTGTCTTTTTATATGTTTTGTTTTTGTTTTGCATATTTCAGACAGGAAACTCAAGCGGGCATAGAATGGCATGATTAAGGCATGGAATGGCTTGAAAATGGACAAAATGGCATAGAGCTGGCAACAAGGCATGAAAGGATGGCATGATGATGGAGTGGGAAAGAGAAAGCATGAAGATGGCATGAGGCAGGCATAGGAGGATGATCTTAAGGCAGCAAGAAGTGAAGGAGTAAGAAACAATCTAGCAGCACAAAGAAAGTAGAAGAGAAGCAACAAGAAAGCCAGCACCAGAATTGCATCAGCAGCAGAAAGTGGCACGCGCGGCCGTGCTAGGAAAACAAAGGACCACCGCGCGCCGGCGCCGAGTTTAAGAGCAGAGGGACAACTCTGGGGACGCGCGTACCCTCACCGTGGGAGCAAAGTAAGGCCGCGCCAGTCAAAAATTCTTGACTTTACATTTTTTTTCGGCTGAGTGTAATTTACATAAGGCTTTATGTTGCAAGAGACGAGTATCACTTATCTCCAGACATCATTTTATTTCAAGCATTAAGTTTTCTTACATTTATAGGGTTAGAGAACTAAGGAGGGTCTTGAAGCTTATCATCTTCTTCCTTCTAGTTCTAAGTAGATTTCTTTGTTAGGGTTTCACTTTGGAGCTTGTGTGATCTAAACTTGAGCTTTTGAGTACTCTATTGGAAGTGGAGCCACAAGATTTGCATCCTCTATTCTATCTACTCTCTCACTTTAATTATTTGCTTTCAATGATTGGTTTGAATCCCATAATGGTTGGTGGTTCAAAGATGAACTAACTACCATTATGGGATTCTAATGGATTTTATTGCTTAGTCTAGGGTTTTATGCCTCTTTGAAATGTATGGATGAAAATGTATGGTTTGCCTAGCATGGTTGCGTTGTATGTTTAGATGCTTGATCAACATCTACTGTAATAGTTTATGTGGAATTGAAAGAGGAAATGTAAACTTAGATTTTGCCATACTAGCATATGGTGGTGAAACTTGCATTCGATGAGTTTTGTGATTCGTAATCAGGATAGAAATATACCATATTGCCATATGTAGTCTATTGGAGGCTTGCACTTAAACTAATATAGCTTGTAAATCACATAGACATATAGTGGTTTAGGTTTTATTGGTGTTCATGTGATTTCTATCTCTTTTGTGGGTATTATATGATATGGACTTGGTTTATTGAAAAATAGCCCTGTCGCACATTTGTGCTCTCGGCTAGCATTCCTATGTGTTTATTTATACATGACATGAGGTGTTGGTAACCTAGATGATGCAATAGATGAAATTAGGATCCCATATTTCTCTAATTTGAACCCCGCGTCTGTTAAATAGTTAAGTTTATGTTAAAACCAGCCTAGTTATTAAAGCATACTTTGATACTCATTTGAGAAGACGAAAATAATTATAGGACAGTTGCATGATAGTTTAAGCCTAACTCTTTTCTCCGTGGGAACGAACTGTACTTACAAATTTATTACTTGTCGACCGTGTATGCTTCCACGTGTTTTGTGCCCAATTTTGTGAACTCCGGAACGGGACAACAAGTTTTTAGCGCCACTGCCGGGGATAGTTGTTAGTTTATTATTATTGACATCAGTTTTTGTTAGATTTGTCTAACCTGAACTAATCTCTTCTTATCTCATTTCTAACTTTATCTTTATTTGTGTTTCAGGTACTTGTGGGTAGTTTATGCAAACGCACTCAAACAATCCTGAGTTAGTGTTTCTGCAAGAGAACATTAACGGCAGAGGTTGGAGAGCAAACACTAGAAACACCAACCAATAAGGAGAACCTGAACGACCCGAGCAAATGGCCGAAGAACAGAGGGCCAATAATAGAGCCTTAAGGGACTACTCCATACCTAAAATCACTGATCTACAGTCCAGTATAGTGCGACCAGCTATAGCTGCAAATACTTTCGAGATAAAACCAGGGACACTGCAGATGGTTCAAAACACTATCCAGTTTGGGGGTGCTGCTTCAGAAGACCCACATGAGCATATCCTGAGCTTCATAGAGATATGCGAAACCTTTAAATTCAACAACGTTTCGGATGATGCAGTGAAACTTTGATTATTCCCATTCACCTTGAGGGATAAGGCGAAGAGTTGGTTGCATTCATTACCCTCAGGATCAATCACCACGTGGGAAGACTTAGCATTGAAATTTCTAACCAAATTCTTCCCCATGGCTAAGACTGCTTCCATGAGGAGTGCTCTATCAAAGTTTGCACAGCAACAAGGGGAATCGTTGTATAAGGCATGGGAATGCTATAAAGAAATGCTCAGTAAATGCCCGCACCATGGAATGCCTGACTGGATGGTGATAAATTTGTTTTATAATGGTTTGGGGTGGCAATCAAGGCCAATCATTAATGCCGCATCGGGAGGAGCCTGTGGGCTAAGGACTACCCGACAGCTTATGATCTGATTGAAACTATGGCGGCCAATGAGTATCAGAATCCAACAGCAAGAATGGTTCAACCTAAGGTGGCCGGAGTATTGGATGTTGATGCCATCACAACATTGTCAGCACAAATGGCAGCAATGAACAAGAAGATAGATTCTATGGCTGAGAATGGAGTTCAACAAGTTCCATTTTTATGTGAGTTGTGTGCCGGAGCACACCCGACTGAGCAGTGTGCCATCACTACAGAGTCGGTCCAATTCGTCAGCAATTATCAAAAGCTGCATAATCAATTTTCCAACTCCTACCATCCAAACAATCGAAACCATCCCAACTTCAGTTGGAACAACAACCAAAATGCCCAACAGCCTCAAACATCTCAACAAACTCAATACCATACACCACAACAACCTTACCAAAGTGTCCAACCTCCTCCACAATCTCACTACCAACCTTATCAACAAAAATCTCAGCCACACCAGTCCTAACATCAGTATGCCCCTAGACAGTCACACCCTCCTGGATTTAATCAACAACAACATCAACATCACTCAGACCCCGCCCCTCAACAAGAAAAGAGATTTGAAATGGAAGAATTGATGTTGAAGCATATTGCTAATATTAAGTTGATAATGAAGAGCCAAGCGGTGGCAATCAAGAATTTGGAAAATCAAATGGGCCAAATGGCCAATTCGCTCAACAACAGACCGCAAGACACTCTTCCAAGCAGCACGGAAGCCAATCCAGGGAGGAGAGATGGCAAGGAACAATGCCAGGCTTTCACTAAGGTCTGGGAAGCATCTTGAAAATCTAGGGACTGGAGCGGCCGCGCCCCAAGAAGAAGGAAACCTGGGGTGCGGAAATTTTTGAGATAGTTTTGGAAGATGGGAAAGATGAGGGACATGTAATTGAGCCAGAAAGGAGATACCTATTGAAAAAACCAAGGTTCCACCACAAGTAATCTACCATCCTGCACCATATCCATAGAGGATCCAGAAGCAAAAACTGGATAAGCAATTTGCCAAGTTTTTAAAGGTATTCAAGAAACTACAAATCAATATTCCCTTTGCCGAAGCCTTGGAACAAATGCCGAGCTACGCAAAGTTTATGAAGGGGATACTGTCAAGGAAGAAGAGGCTGTAAGACTATAAAACAGTAGCCTTGACAGATAGAGAAAACTACCTCCAAAGCTTAAGGACCCAGGGAGATTCATAATTTCATGCTCTATTGGGGAATTGTCCTTCAACAAGTGTCTATGCGACTTGGGGGCAAGTATAAATTTGATGCCACTATTGGTGTTCACTCAATTAGGTTTGCCGGCTCCAAAGCTGACAAGCATATCTTTGCAGCTAGCTGATAGATCCATCACCTACCCCAGGGGCATTGTTGAAGACGTGTTGGTGAAGGTAGACAAATTCATATTCCCTGCAGACTTTATCATCCTGGACTTTGAGGAAGATAAGAACATTCTAATTATTCTGGGGAGACCGTTTCTAGCCACCTGGAGAACACTCATAGATGTACAAAAAGGAGAATTAGCTATGAGGGTTCAAGACCAAGAAGTCACATTCAATGTCTTCAAGGCTATGAAGTTTTCGACGGGCGAGGAAGAATGTTTCAGAATTGATACGGTCAACAGGATATGCAAGATGAATCTGAACACTTGCTGAGTATGGATCCATTGGAGAGTGCTCTTATGGGAGAATCTAACATGGAAGAGACAGATGTGGTGGAGTGCATCCAGATTTTGAATATGGTGCCTCAAATACGTAAGTTTAAAATTCCCATTGAACCACTTGGACAGACTGAGGAGTCATCAGAGCGACTAAAGCCTTCTCTAGAGGTGGCTCCCACACTTGACTTGAAACCTCTGCCAGATTACTTGAGATATGCATATTTGGGAGAATCTTCTATGTTGCCGGTTATCATCGCTTCTACTTTATCATCTGATCAAGAGAGCAAATTGATGCGGGTCCTTATAAAGTTTAAATCAGCTATTGGGTGGACCATAGCTGACATCAAGGGGACCAGCCCTTCCTACTGCATGCACAAGATACTCTTAATGGATGATAGCAAGCCATCAATAGAGCAGCAACGGAGATTAAATCCGATCATGAAAGAGGTTCTCAAAAAGGAGATCCTAAAGTGGTTAGATGCAGAAATAATTTATCCAATATTAGATAGCTCCTGGGTGTGCCAGGTGCAGTGCGTCCTGAAAAAGGGGGCATGACAGTCATGACTAACGAAAAGAATGAGCTTATTTCTACCAGGACAGTTACGGGATGGTGAGTCTGCATGGACTATCATAGACTAAATAAAGCTACAAGGAAAGATCATTTCCCTCTCCCGTTTATTGATCAGATGCTGGATAGGCTAGCAGGCCATGACTATTATTGCCTCCTAGATGGTTACTCGGGGTATAATCAAATTGCCATAGCCCCCGAGGACCAAAAAAAGACCACCTTCACGTGCCTATATGACACTTTTGCTTTTCGAAGGATGTCTTTCGGGCTATATAACGCACCAGCCACGTTCTAGAGATTCATGATGGCTATATTCTCTGACATGGTCGAACACAATATAGAAGTCTTCATGGACGATTTCTCTGTCTTTGGGGACTCTTTCGACATCTGTTTAGAGAATCTGGTATTGGTGTTAAAAAGATGTGTTGAGACTAACCTCGTGCTGAACTGGGAAAATGCCATTTTATGGTAAAGGAGGGCATCATTCTGGGCCACAAAGTTTCTGAGAAAGGTCTACAGGTGGATAGAGCTAAATTGGATACCATAGAAAGTTTACCGCCACCATCCTCTGTAAAAGGAGTTCGTAGTTTTCTCGGCCATGTAGGCTTCTATCGGCGTTTCATCAAAGACTTCTCGAAGATTGCTAAGCCTTTATGCAATTTACTCGAGAAGGACGTCCTGTTTAAATTTGATGAGGAATGCCTGGTAGCCTTTGAACATTTAAAAAAGAAATTAACTATGGCTCCCGTCATTACAGCACCAGACTGGTCTCTCCCCTTCGAACTGATGTGTGATGCAAGCGACTTCGTCGTGGGGGTGGTATTGGGACAGCGCAGGGACAAGATCTTTCATGTGATTTATTACGCAAGCTAATCCCTGACAGACGCCCAGTTAAACTACACCACCACCGAGAAGGAACTTCTTGCAATGGTCTATGCTTTTGACAAATTCAGGTCATATTTGATTAGCACAAAGGTTATTGTATATACAGATCATGCTGCGATCAGATACCTGATTAGTAAGAAAGATGCTAAACCTCACCTTATTCGGTGAATACTTCATCTTCAAGAATTTGACTTAGAAATTAAGGACATGAAAGGGACCGAGAACCAAGTGGCTGACCACTTATCTCGACTAGAAAAGCCGGGGATGGACAGAAACAACAAAGTGATGATCAATGAGTCCTTCCCGGACTAGCAGTTGTTTGTGGTGCAAAGCGAGATGCCCTGGTTCGCGGATTTTGCAAACTTCTTAGTAAGCAATATTATCCCGTCTAACTTTAATAGAGCATAAAAGAAGAAGTTTTTGCACGATGCTAGATGGTACAATTAGGATGAGCCGTATTTGTTTCGGCAATGCGCTGTTAGAGTGATCAGGCAGTGCATCCCAAAGAGCGAAATAGAAAGCATTCTACGAGATTGTTATTCATCAGATTATAGAGGCCATTATGGGGGCGAGAGGACAGCCGCCAAAGTACTGCAGGCCAGTTTTTATTGGCCAACACTGTTTAAAGATGCGCATAACTTTGTCCAGATCTGTGACCATTGTCAGCGCGTAGGTAACATATCCAAGAGAAATGAGATGCCTCTGAATATGATCCTCGAGGTTGAAATCTTCGACGTATGGGGAATTGATTTCATGGGGCCTTTTGTCTCATCTTGTGGAAATTTATACATATTGTTGGAGGTCAATTATGTGTCCAAATGGGTAGTGGTAGCAGCCTTACCAACCAATGATGCTCGGGTGGTCCTACGGTTTCTTCAGAAAAGCATATTCACACGCTTTGGGACGCCTAGAGCCATCATCACTGATGAGGGTACACACTTCTGTAATCGTCAGTTTTATGCACTTCTGGCCAAATATGGGGTGAATCATCGTATAGCTACTGCTTACCACCCCCAGACAAATGGCCAAGTTGAGGTATCAAATCGTGAGGTGAAGAGCATATTAGAAAAGATTGTGACCCCACACGAAAGGATTGGTCCCTCAAGCTCGACGATGCGGTGTGGGCTTATAGGACTGCTTACAGAACACCCTGGGTATGTCGCCATACCAACTTGTGTACGGGAAGGCCTGCCATCTCCCTATAGAGCTTGAATATAAGGCATACAGGGCCATTAAGAAGCTGAATTTCAATTTAAAGGCTGCGGGGGAGGAAAGGTTTATTCAACTTAATTAGCTTGACGAGTTCAGATTGCAAGCCTATGAGAATTTCAAGCTTTATAAGGAGAAGGTCAAAAGGTGGCACGATAGGAAAATCTTATAAAGAACATTTGAGCAGGGGTAGGCAGTGTTACTATATAATTCTCATCTCTGGGTATTTCCCGGAAAGCTCAAATCTCGATGGTCGGGTCCCTTCACGGTGAAAACTGTGTTCCCGTATGACGCAGTGGAGATCTATGATCAATATCCGGACAAGCCCTTCAAGGTGATTGGACAAAGATTGAAGCATTACTATAGCGGCGAGGTGAATCGAGAGAAGGTTTCCTCGATTCTTTCCACCATTTGACCCACTTAGACAGAGTATAGCTTATGGACTGTAAACAATAGCTCGATGGGAGGCACCCCATCATCTCTATCTCTTCCTCAGTTTAATTCTTGCATCACATTTCTCTATTTATCTATCTCATGTTTAATTCTGGTTACTAGTCTCTATATTTCTCGTCCCCCGTTTAATTCTAAGTATTTTGAAAAAGTTGACTATTTTTTAACATTGTGGTGTTCGAATGCTCATTGCATACATTTTTGGACATTAGGCAGGTTGCATAGATTTTTGGGAGTTAGAAGCTCATTGCATATATTCATGGGATTTGAACGATTATTGCCTACATTTTTCGGTTTAGGCATAATTGCACATATATTTTTTGTGTTGGAAGATCATTGGACATATATTTGACATGTTAGCATATTGCATATAAGCTTATAGCAATTTTTTTTGGGAATTCGCATAGAAATGATTAATTGACATAGCTTTGCTAAGGATTTAACGGTACATTTATCTCTTATAGGCAAATTGTAAATATGGAATCCATGTCATTTTATTTTTGATTGATAGGTGTGTAGGAAAGATAAGTCTTTAAAATTGCTTCTTCTGCCTTCACAAAGTTGCTGCAGAAAAGAAACAGAGAAAAAACAATTTTTGGCCAGGCTCAGGGCCGCGCGGCCGCCCCAACCTCAGGGCATAACCGGACACGCCCGCGCCAATATCCAGCAAATAATAAGTATGCCCCTAACCCGCGCGGCTGTGCTTCCATCAAGGCTTACGCCGGCGCGCCCGCGCCAGGCCCCAGACAGGCGCCCCTTTAAAATTTTATTAAACGGTTCCAGCCCTTATTTCTCCATCTAGTGTAACCGGCCTCCAAACCCACGAATTCTCTATATCTCTCTCAGCATCCACCCCTTCCCCTCACGAAATCTTCTTCTCACAAGCCTACCTTCTACACAATCGAGCCCTAATCCTTTCCACAACCTACCCTTCTCCTTTTCACATACAATCACACTCTCCCAGTTTCCATTCCAGCATTCATCACACGGAGATTGCTAGGGTTTATCCATCAGTTTTTAGAGACAAGTTTGGGGGTTTTGTTCCGAAGTCATCATCTAGGGCTTTCCTATCAAAGTTTTCAAAAATTCTCTATGGGTCCAAAGCGTTCATGGTCTGCCGCTTCCGCATCCGCTTCGCCCACTCGCAGTGATTGCGACGACCAGGACGACGACAACACCGTTGATTTGACCAAATTCATTAATTTGGAGGCCCAAGTAGAGTATTACCGGATCGCGGTCAAATTAGTTTTGAAGGAACGGGGTTTGAAGCCGACAAAAGAAAATGGGGAAGTGCGTGCCATGATCCGACAGATGGGATGGCAAGGTGTTTGTGCAACGCCGTCGTCGGTGTCGTTTGCTTTAGTCTGTGAATTCTATGCCAACGCCAAAATAACGTAGAGCGGCCGGTCCTTTGTTCGGGGCCAAACCATTGATTACCGCCCAGCTGCAATTCGTGAGGTATTAAATTTGCCATCAGTGCCGCCCGGACAGGTGAACTGGGTCGAGGAAGAGAGGTTTAGAACTAACCTGGATCAGTTGCTCCATGATTTGTGTGCGCCAGGCACAGTTTGGAAGGTTAAGAAGGACACGGCTAATGAGTATACCACTTTCCCTGCATCCGGCCTCAACAAATATGCCAAGGCATGGAACCTGTTCCTCTGTGCCAACTTAATGCCATCTACACACCAGCACGAGGTTACAATCGAGAGAGCCATCATTTTGTGGGGGATTATTACGGGGAAATACATTGATGTCTGCCATCTGATTCACCAAAGCATGCTGAGGTTTATGAGAGGCAGTACCACAGGCTCCATTCCACATGAACAAAATACATATATTCAATTCATGATTATACCACTTTCATGAAAATGTTTTTACAGAGAAGTTCCACAATATAAAATACATTATTAAAACTAAATTTAGAAGTTATACCCGTTGATTAGGCTTAGGAGAAGAAGATGATGGCTTAGCGCGATTTTTTTTCAAAGTCTCTTTCTCCTTTCTTTCTCCTCTTCTTCCCTTCTTCTCTCTTCTTTTTCCTCTGCTCTTTTCTTTCTTTGTTTTTCTTAGTTTGTAAAACTATCGTAGTTGTAGTATATACAATATACATATAATACATATATTACATAAAATATGTAACTCCTAATAATAATTATATACACTAACTACTACTAATTACGCAAATTACAAAAGCTGAATTTGAATAGCCATAAGGTCATGTTTGGCAAACTCTTTATTTAAAAATGGATTATTAGCTAAGACCTTGTTTGGAAACTAGATTTAAAACAAATGCAAAGCCTTGTTTATTTCAAATCCTTTAAAATCCTTTTTCTTTTATTTTAACAAATCATTTTAACACATATTTTAAATGTCACATTTTAATTAATTAAACATAGAACATTCTTATTTAATCAATTAAAATCAATTAACCACATAAATATTTGTCACATAATTATAATTACTCACTAATTATAATTCCTGTAACACTTAACACACATCTCATCTAATTTAATTCTCTCAATTAAATTAGAATTATAATATAAAATTAATATACATATATTAAATAAATATTACACATTCATTTAATTACTATATTATACTTAATTAAATCACTCGATAAATCACATAATTTATTTATTTAACTCAATACATATTTAAAATTAAATATAAAATCTCAATCGTTACAATCTTCCCTCCTTAAAAGGATTCTGTCCCCAGAAGCACTCATAAAAAAAATTTCTCGTCTATTACATTCTTCCCTCCTTAAAAGGATTATGTCCCCAGAATCAGTACATAAGGGGTTACACACAAAAGTTAAGCAAATAACTGTAGATAAGATTTCATCATAACATCTTCGAGTTCCCACGTAGTTTCTTCAGCACTGTGGTTTCTCTAGATTACCTTAACAGAAGGTATCACTTTATTCCTAAGTACTTGTTCCTTTCTATCAACTATTTGAATAGGCACTTCTTCATATGTTAAGTCTTTATTAAATTGTAAAGGTTCATATTTTATTACATGTTTATAATCATGCTTGTAAGGTCTTAACACAGAAATATGGAAGACATTATGTATATTCTCGAGCTCCGGAGGTAATGCAATCTCGTAAGCTACCTCGCCAACTTTTCTCAACACCTCAAAAGGTCCAATAAATCTGGGACTCAGCTTTCCCTTCTTACCAAATCGAATCTTCCCCTTACAGGGAGATACTTTCAAGAACACGAAACTTCCTGGTAAGAATTCTCGATTTTGTTGATGAAGATCAGCATACTTCTTCTGTCTGTCTTGAGCAGCAACTAATCTTGTTTTGATCAACTTCACAATTTCGACGGTTTATTGTACCAATTCTGGTCCCAACAATTGACGTTCACCGACTTCATCCTAGCACAAAGGAGTTCTGCATTTTCTGCCATATAACGCTTCGTAAGGCGGCATGCAATTACTCGCATGATGACTATTGTTGTAGGCGAACTCCACCAACGGTAGATGATCCTCCCAGCTTCCTTTGAAGTCCATCACACAAGCTCTCAGCATATTCTCAAGCGTCTGAATCGTTCTCTTGCTCTGTCTATCAGTCTGAGGATGATACGTTGTACTCATTCTCAATTGTGTTCCTAGACATTCTTGCAATCGCTTTCAGAAATTAGACGTAAAATGTGGATCTCTTTCGGACACAATTGACACCGGAACACCTTGTCTAGAAATAACTTCCTTCACGTATAGCTTCGCTAGCTTATCCAGGTTGTACTTAACCCTGATCAGCAAAAAGTGGGCTGACTTCATCAGTCGATCCACTATAACCCATATCGCATCAAATCCCTTCTAAGTCGTTGGAAGACCTACCACAAAATCCATCGTGATGTGCTCCCACTTCCACTCTGGAATTTCTAACAGTTGCAGCAAACCACTCGGTCTCTGGTGTTCTGCTTTAACTTTCTGGCATGTAAAGCATTTCGCAATGTATTTCGCAACGTCCTTCTTCATATTCGGCCACCAAAAATGATGCCTAAGATTCTGGTACATCTTCGTACTCCCGGGGTGAATAGAATATCTAGAACAGTGAGCTTCGCTCAGAATCTCCTCTTTGACCTCAGGTACTGGCGGTACCCAGATTCTATCTTCAAGCCATAACAAACATTCATTATTAATCTTGAACTCTTCGCCATCGGTTATCCTCCTCCGAATCTTCTCACATTCTTCATCGTGAAGTTGTGCTTCTTTCACTTTGTCTACTAGAGTAGAACCAGTGGTTACTTGAAACAACATCTCATCTAATTCCTTCGAAAGCTTCACCTCTAACTCCAATCTAGCCATCTATTCTATTAACCGATCCTGATCAGTTAACACGTTCAGCTTCTCCCGACCTTTCCTGCTCAAAGCTTCGGCGACAATGTTAGCTTTACCCGGATGGTAAAGTATCTCGCAATCGTAGTCTTTAATCAGTTCCAACCATCTTCTTTGGAGCATGTTCAAATCCTTTTGGGTAAATATATACTTCAGACTCTTGTGATCTGTATATATTTCACACTTTTCTCCATATAAGTAGTGCCTCCAAATCTTTAGGGCAAACACTACTGCCGCCAATTCTAGATCATGGGTCGGATACCCCTTCTCATAATCCTTTAGCTGACGTGACGCATAGGCAATGACTTTATCACTCTGCATCAACACACAGCCTAATCCTTTATGTGAGGCATCGCTATATACTACGAAATTCCTCGAACTATCCGGTAAAGACAATACAGGCGCAGTACTCAGCCTCTTCTTCAGCTCTTGAAAACTTTCCTCACATTTCTCCATCCAAACAAATATAACCGTTTTACGAGTCAAATTCGTTAACGGAGTTGCGATTCTAGAAAAGTCTTGGATAAATTTACGGTAATAACCTGCCAATCCCAAGAAATTCCTCACTTCAGACGGCGTCTTCGGCTGATCCCAATTCATAACAGCTTCAACCTTTGATGGATCTACCAAAATACCATCCTTGTCCATCACGTGGCCAAGAAATTGCACACGTTCCAACCAGAATTCGTACTTCGAGAATTTAGCGTAAAGCTTCTCTCGTCTCAGGGCTTCTAAGGTTAGTCGTAAGTGTTCAGCATGCTCCTCCTCGGTTTTGAAATAAACCAGGATGTCATCTATGAACACTACCACGAACTTGTCTAGAAATGGTTTGAACACCCTGTTCATTAAGTCCATAAATGCAGCTGGGGCATTCGTGAGACCAAATGACATCACCAAGAACTCGTAATGACCATATCGAGTTTTAAAAGCCGTTTTTGGTATATCTTCCTTCCTCACCTTCAACTGATGATACCCGCTTCTCAAATCGATTTTTGAGAAGTACTTTGCACCCTTCAACTGATCAAACAAGTCATCGATCCTAGGTAAAGGATACCTATTCTTGATCGTAACTTTATTCAATTCCCTATAATCAATGTAAAGACGCATCGATCCATCCTTCTTCTTCATAAACAAAACTGGCGCTGCCCACGGTGAAACGCTTGGTTGAATATACTTCTTGTCTAGCAATTCTTGTAGTTGAACCATCAGTTCCTTCATCTCAACTAGAGCCATTCTATACGGAGCCTTCAAAATCGGAGCAGTTCCTGGCGCTAGATCAATCACAAACTCTATCTCCCTATCTGGCGGAAGTCCTGGAAAATCGCTCGAAAAAACGTCCACAAACTCCTTAACTATCGATATCTCCTCCACCTTCGGGCTTTCCTTACACGTATCTACTATGTAGGCTAGATATCCCACACAGCCTTGCGTCAAAAGTTTCTTGGCTTACATAACCGTCAGACAACTCGTTTGTCTAGGCGATTTGTTACCATAAAACACTAACTTCGACGGAGTCGTAAGGTTTACCAACTTCTTCTGACAGGCGATTATCGCCCCATGGTTGAACAACCAATCCATACCTAGTATGACATCGAATTCCCCAAGTTTAATCGGAATCAAATCTACTCTAAGCTCCTGACCCTTAATGTCCAATCTACAGTTCTTATAAACACACCTAACAGGAATAACCTCCCTATTCGCAATCTCTATGTTCAAGGGGTAAACTAACTCTTCTACAGGTAAGTCTAGGGTTTTAGCAAAATCATCAGATATGAATGAACAAGTAACACCCGAATTAAATAATACATATGCATTTATACTATTGACCGGAATAATACTTGACACCACGTCTTTTGATTGCACAGCATCCTGCACCGTCATATTGAATGTCCGTGCAGTGGGTCGAATAGCTTGCAATGGTGCAGCGATAGTAACGGTACTGCCGCTTCCATTCCCTCCGCTCCCTGTTAACCCTGCCGTCAACTTCTTAGGACAGTTGCGAGCCATGTGATCCTTTGATCCACATGTAAAGCAAGATCCCTTCTTCGGGTTTGGGCAATTAGGTGCAATGTGGCCTTCCTGACTACAGTTGAAGCCGACCCGCTTCCCCTTCATGCACACGCCAGTGTGATTCTTACCACCTGTAGCACATGCTTCGAACTTCCTCTTTTGCTGGCTTCCTTGTTGACTCCCAGCAGAGGTATTATCAGACCACTTCCTCTTCTGGTTCACAGCGCTGCTACCCCCAATCTTGGTTTCTACCTCATTCTTCTTCTTCTTATCTTGGTTGAACTTCGTCACCGCTTCGCTTCCTCCTTCAGCAAGTATGGCCTTCTCTAGTACGGCTGCAAATGTGCTCAGCTGGAACATGGAAACCTTGCTGTAGAGCTAGGGCTTCAGTCCCCGCTCAAACCTTCTCGCTTTCCTAGCGTCAGTGCTGACCTGGTATATAGCGAACCTGGCCAACTCGTTGAACTTAGCGGCATACTCGGACACCGTCATCCCTCCTTGATTAAGCTCTAGAAACTGGACCTCCATCTGGTCCTGAGAACTCACTAGGAAGTACATTTCATAGAACATTTCCTTGAAACGTTCCCACGTTATGACTCCTTCTCGCTCCCGAGTTTTATTAGCCTGCCACCAGAAGCTAGCAACCGACTTCAACATAAAAGCCGCAAATGCTGTCTTTTGGTCTTCACCTACTCTGGCTACGTCGAATACCATCTCCATTTCCATAACCCACGTCTGAGCCTCAATAGGGTTAGTCGATCCTTTGAATTCAGACGGTCCTGCTGCCTTGAATTCCTTGAACGTAGTACCCTGCACTTGCAGCTAATTCACAAGAGCACCTGTCAATAGGTTCACCAACTGCTGAACCGAGTTGGGATTCATCCCATTGTTATTGTTGTTGTTCGTCGTACCCTCGGGGTTTTGACGTGTTATTCTTCTTCTAGGAGGCATTTTCTGTTAAGAAAATATTATTATTAGACCCTTTATTCAACTTTTAAATATTCAAGTTCATACTTAAATGTTTTAAACAATTCAGTTCACATAGAACACATAGCACGTCAATAAACTTCTATTATTCATTAGTTGTAGTTTAAAAAACATCAATCAGATAGCATTTCTGCCATTTACATCATCCTTCCTGAACTGGAAAAAGTTGCAGGATTACATTATTAACTTATCCCATTCTTATCTCAAATTATAGGATTTACTTTATTTACTACAAAAAGCAACACATAAACAAAAGCTCTACTACTACTACTACTGCTGCTGCTGCTACTGCTACTGCCTAGGCATATTAATACGTCGCACAGCCTCTCTGCGTTCCTCTTTCATTACCCGAAATGCCGTTCTTCAGTCCACCACATACCACGATAAACCTTGGAACTGAGCTGGGTAGTAGAAAACACGGTCCTGAGCTCATTCTATAGCTGTATGAAAAGCATACTCTGTTTCCCTCAGCTTGGCCCTCTTGGCTTCAGCTTCAACTTCAGCTCGATCGGCTCGTTGATTAGCTCTCAAGCTTGAATCTTCAGCTTTGGCATGCTTCCTCGACTCCTCCTGGATGTCTTGCTTTAGCTTTGCCAGTTCAAATCTAGCAGCGTCTCTATCAACCTCCATATGTATCAGGTTCCACTGTGCATCTCCTAGGTCACTTGCCATTTCTTTGATCGTCTCGTCTCGTTGCTGAATGGTTTTTTCGAGCTCTCCGACTCGACCATGAATCTCCACGTTGCTGTCATAGACTGCCTCGTACATCTCAGCACTAGTAGAGTGAGGTGGGAATTCCTCTTCGGGATCCTCTTCCTCCTCCTCCTCTTCAGACTCGTCCTCGTCCTCTTCTTCTAGAATAGGTGTCAGCTCACGCTCCTAACCAGCTACGGTGATCACTGGAGATGGCTCTCTCCTAACCAGCTGCTTCCAGACAATATGTATGTCATGGGGTTGCTCCTCTCTAGGAACTTGAGGTACATCCTCTCTATCCTGACTAGGTTCTCCAACGTTCGACATCCTGACAAAAGAATTTTAATGTTCATTATTACGTGACATCGAATCGACACTCTTCAAATACTAAAACGTAAACACATAGCACATAAGGTAGTTTATTATCTTTACCTATCACACCTATCTTTTCGATCTTACCTATAAGGCTACTACCTAAGGTTTTTCGCCACCTAAGGTTTTATATCCTACAGCTTTGATACCAACCTGTGACACCCCCAAATTCGGGTACTTCGTTTCCACATGATTTGGTGTTCACTTTCTAACTATAACATACATCTACTTAATATATCTCAAAATAAATTATAATCTTTATATAAAATCTCCCTTAAAACAAGGGTTACAACCTTAAAAAAACAATCCCAGGGTTACTCTAACCTTGACATAAACAATAAAGTGCGGAATAAAAACATGACATAAAAGTCTTATTACAATCATTTCAAAATAATTTAACAAGTCTTCACTTGTTCATCTTTCCCTTGCCTTTACTTGTAGACAGGGCATCAACGTTATTAACCTTAACTGCAATTGTTATTTAATGCAAGAGTGAGCAAACAACAGCTCACTGGAGTTTAACAATAATAAATACATGAAAGGATATCTTTAAAAAGATCTGAATAACTTAGCTTACTTCAACAATAAAGAATTGAATAATAATTCTTTATCAACATAAAAATTCAAATATAGAATTTATCTGAGGGTCATTGTAAGAACCGTGAATTTCACGATTTTAATTTTTTTATATATATAATAAGAAAATGAATATTATTGGAACATAAATATTTATGAGTTATGAGATAAGTAATTCGATTATATTAAATTGAATTTATAAATATGAAGAATTGCGACGAACTCGTAGAATGCCTTGTGTGGCATGAGAATGGAAATAATAATTAAAAAGGGAAATCAATAAGTGAAAGATTAATTAATATTACATTGTTAATTAATTTTTGTTATTAGTAATAGCATATTAATGAGTAATTATTAATAATATGTTATTGTGAGTAACCAAACATTTATGAGTAAGTAATTGATGAATATAATAAGAGTTTTATTTATTTGATTATTTGGTGAGTGCAATACATGTGGTAGTTAATCGTACAATAATGTTGTTAAGTGTTATTATGAATAATAATCGGTTAAAGAGTAAATGAATATTTATTTGAATATAAATATCTATTTGTTATGAGATGAGTTAATTCAAATGAATTCGAATGGAAATTATAATAATTAAGAAAGATACGGAGTTATGATAAGCTCGTTGAAATGCCTCGTATGGCGCGATAATAGATTCGGTAATGAATTGATTAATTCAAGGATTGAGAAATTATTAATTTAACAATTAATCTATAATAATTGTTAGTTGTTATTATGATATGTTGATTTATTATTATGACGAGTGATAGTATAATAATAAGTAAATTGTTTATAATTATAATAAAATTATGTTTACTCGATTAATTGTTATGTGCATAGTATGCAATAATTAAACATATAAGATATAGTAGTTACCTCTATATTATAATGTGACGTTCAATGTGATTATATCATATATAGAAACCATATATTGTGATTAAATAAAGCTTATGTGACAACATGTGGTATGTGGCTAAATTAAAAGATGTACTTCATATAATATTAGCATAAATAAACAAATGTTATGTGATGAATATTTCAATAGATTAATATAATTGAAAATAATAGAATTGTAATGACATTATGTAACTACGTATATGTATGGATACATTAGAGGTGTATCTTATGGATTATAAAATTGAACCAAGTGTATATTTAAATATATGAGAGGAGATAATAAATGGTTATCTATTTTAATATTAATGTGAAATTGAAATAATAATTATTTCAATAAATATAAATAATTGAGATAATTTAGTAATGTGGAAAGGTAATACCCAACTAGATTATATCGGTATGATAAAATGTGCATGGATTATATATGTGCAAAGTATATTACTACATTGAAATGTTACTTATTCATTGAAATACATTATGACATTACATTATAACCTAGGTATACATTATATAACCTAAGTAGACTTATATATGTAACCTTAGTATGTGAGATTTGCAAAATGCTGAAGATATGTTGCTTTGTCCCAATATGAGAGTCACAATTTTTCCTCACGTGAAATACTCAAAGTCTAAGCCTACTCTTTCTTCTCAATTTCAACAAACTCTCATAGCTTCATAGCTCATGATGGGCAAGGGAGTGGGATTCATGATTTCCTTCACCAACCATCTACCAACTCCTTCTTAACCACCATGTAATCTAACATTTCCATTGGTTTAATTTGAAGAACAAATACATTGCCTGCGTAATTGAAATTCTATAAATGTAGCCTTTTCTCCTTCAATTTGATTTGCTGAGAATTTTCCTAAGTGTAGAAGTGAGAGCAAATTATATATTAGTAATAAGCATTCTGAGAATCGAAGGAATTGTTAGCATCAGAGGTATAATCACATACTATTGTTCTTCATTTTTATTCTCTGTCAAAACTTCCTATTCTTGAATTTTAATTATGCCAAATTGGATTATAATTGGGTTGTAGAACACTTATATAGTTGTTATATGAACTTATATGCATGTTGGGATTGCAATATGGCTGCTTAAAACTATTGTTGTGAAGGAATTTTGAGGTTTGGCCTAAGTCCTACCGAAGCAGAGAGTTAACTGTCATGGACTGGACACGGCGTAGCGCAGCTGCGCCAGCCTCTACAAACAAATCGTAATTTTTGTTATAAATTATGAATGTTAGGTTGTTCAAGGTGACTTAGATAAAGCATGCTAGTGGGAGTAACCTACATATATAGATACTTCGAACTAAGATAAGCATTGAACTAGCGAACTTTTTCAAAGAAAAGAAACTTGACGATATCAAAGCTAATATGCATGAATATTACACGATATATGCTCTAACCTTATAAGCGTGTTTGGGTGGTCTAGATATGCATGAAGATCATGACAACATGTGTATATATGTGTCATGAAGTAGCATGACTATGTTTGGTTATGTTAGTAAATAATTACTAAAGAAAGTATACGTTTTAAAAAGAGACTTTGACACATAAGTATGATATTCATATTTTAAACATATGAGCATGATAATATACTTATATGACTAATTATGACCATAAGCTAGCATGATCAGTAATACATAGTTTCCTTGCTCGTGTCCAATTGTTTAACCTTAAACTAAATGGTTTATTTATAGGAAACTTGATATAATTGGAACTAATATCTATGAATACCATATGAGAGATGTTCTAACCTTGTGAACATGTATATGTGGGTAGGTTATGAATGAAATATAATTTACATGTGTTAAGTCAGTTCAAGTTGACTTTTAAAGAGAAACTTGAAAGTTTTAAAGAACTAATGTTCATAAGCATGTTAAAGAATAAATTCTAAAAAAAATTATGCATGATAGTACTCTTAACATCACTAAGCTAGTCTATATGTACACACAATGCGTTAGATACATTGAAAGTTACTCAAGCATGAGTTAGAGATATTTGGAGGAAATAATTAATACTAATTATGCATATAAGATGAGGACCTATATACAAACTGATATCATGACTACCTCACATGTATGCATGGCAAACATTATAACCTTTGTGATTTCATGATCTTGATTAGCCTTAGCTCATTTGAAATCATAAGTTAAAAACCATAGCGTATCAAGAATAAGTGTAAGATCGCAATAAAAGTATGCAAGACCCTTTAATATGTATGTTACGTTCATGACCGGACAGAAACCACAAGGCAACAGCTCAGCCTTGGCTTGGCCAGAGGGTTGCGCAGCTGCGTCGGCCCTAGGCTTAGCCATGGCGCAGCTGCGCCAGCCTAAAATCTCGTCTGGGTATTCTGCTTGCTTTCTGATGTTGTTGATTGGTCTACAATGATACTCTAAACCATTAAAAAGAGTTTGGTCGATACTGATCGTATTCAAATGTGATGATTATATGATATAAAGATTATAAATTTGTAAAAAGGAATTCCAAAGGTAAATAAAGACATAACCGAATAAGCATTGTGATGCCATACGTGTTACTTGATTTTATGACGTCTTATATACTGATTTTATGCTACATGTGTATAAGTACATAATAACGTACGTATAGGGTTATATGAATAAGTTAGAATCATATGTGTATATTTAATTTACACGTCAAGTTGTGTATCAAATGTGCGTAGCTAATGGATATCCTATATATGTAACTATGTTATAATAGGATTCAGAAGGTGTTGATTTATTTAACAAGGATAGACTACACATAAGGCAAGTTTCCTGACTTACACTCATTATTAGTGCAAGTATCTGAACCCTAATTTTATTGTGTTGCAAGTATCCTATCCTTGTGGTTACTTGTTCGAGGAACGTCGTAAGCAAGTTCCCTAATTTATACTCTTTCATTGTGCAAGTTTTCTTGAAACCGTTCTTGTATATTAATTGCAAGTATCTGACTACTCTTTTATTGAGCAAGTATTTGATTCATACTCTTTATTGAACACATATTCGAGCTTGTACTAACTTTGGTCATACGAGTAAATAGGTGCTAGAATAATTCTTGCCTTACAAACTTATGTTTCATAGATTGATTTAAATCACGATTATATTCTTCGAATTATTGTTGCGAGTATTGAACTCATAAATTGTTCTTATATACATTGTTGAAATTGTCTACGCCATTTAATTCGGCTAGACCAATATTATGAATTGGAAAACGATCCACACCAATTGCCTCGGTGCGGACTCTTAGAAATTGACTGAGTTGAACAACCCTTGTAAAAAGGGGAACTATATAGTCGGGGTGCCGACAGTGGTGTGGTAGGTTATGCATAACTCCAGGTACGATAGGCTGATCCCATAATTGTACTTGGTTGGGTTACCAGAAATATTTTTGGTGATTCTAATAGAAGTTCGTGATTCTTAACGACCACTCAGTATCAAGTATTTATTAACTTCAAACTTTGAATTCATTGGATTTCTTATTAATCTTTGGTCCACAGCGACATTCAGTGATATCTATTCATTCACTTGAAATTGTTGAAACTTTTGAAACTTTTAATAACTTCTCGACCTATAGTAGTCCTTATTCAACTTCCCGGAATAGATTTGGAAGTCATTGCTATTTATTTTGTTCACAACATTCTTATTTGAAATCCTGAGCGATCGATTACCGTTTTACCCTTGAGATTTAGAACTGTATATATATATATATTCCTGTTCACATTTATTGGCATATTACTTGCTGAGCAAATTTGTTGCTCACTCTTGCTTCCCATAAACATTTCAGTTAGGGCAGGGCAAGGTGGAACCCCAGGACAGGACAAGTGCGAAGGCAAGGCTGTGGAGTAGTTATGCTTTTCTATATTAGGATGTTTCTATTATGTTGTATTAAGACTTATTTAAATGTTATGTATTAAGAAATGTTTGGTTTAAGTTATGAAGTGTATTAGTAATAGTTTCGAGACTTGGGACGATAATATTTATGTTATATCAATGTAAATTATTCTGTTATTCCATTGTTTGAGATTTTAGTTGTTATTAGAATTAGTACGTGATGAACCGAATTCGAGATCAGTGACGGTCTGAATTTTGGGGCGTCATAGTCATAAGACCTTTGAACTCTTGTCCTAGGTTATAAATATTTCTATTTAAACCTTTAACAGTCAATAAGACTATGGACCTTAACTCGTACTTAGGGTGATTAGCACTTCGTACCGTGTATTGTGCACAAACATCTTAACGCTATGCGTAATAATCTCCCCTAATAATTAGGGTTGTTCAACTCAGTAATTTGAATTCAAGTCCGCACCAAAGAAAGTTTGGTTTGGATAAGCTTACAAGGGCAATTTAGAATTCACGTTCATCAACTAAGGATTAGTTGAATCGTCTTTCAATAATTCATAAGTAAAAGGAACTATGAACTAACATATGCTTTATAAGTAAACTTAAAGCATTTAAAATAATAACTGGATCTTACTTGAACAATAAGTCAAGATCTTTTCGATTAAATAAATAATTGCCCAATACAGAAATGGAAAGGACATTCTCAACAATGAATATATGAACCCAATAAATTGTATAGAATTAACAAGTTTACGGTTAGAAGACTTGCCTTAAGCGTAAGGTACTTAACTCAATTCACGTACTTTAATACTTCCTACACATATATATTTAATCACAATAACCTAAATTAGTTAACACATAAGTAATTCACATAATTGGTTAACTCTCATGGTTAACTCATTCTAGTTAAATAACTAAATAATAATTAACCATCACATAGTTAATTACATCACATAGGCATGCTGACATAATTAAATCAATTATGTATTTAACTAAATTATAATTAAACAATTATAATTTCAACACTTAATCTAATTATAATTACTTAAATTATAATTATCTCTTAAATTATAAACAATTATAATTTAAAATCAATTAAACTACATCATGCATTATAATTACATAATTTATAATTTATCATGTATTTATCAATTATAATCTATAATAATCATGCATTTATTAAATTATAATTACATAAATTATTATTTAAATTAACATCTAATTGGTTAAAATAAATCAACTTCTATACATTATATTTTCACAGAATTATAATTTAAATTAAATATTTACTCTTAACTATAATTATACAAATTATAATTATATATCACATTAACCAATTCACAATTAAACAATAATTCAAATAATACTTTAAGGTTTTCAAAAACCTCTTTTCTTTTACAATTACCAAATTGTCAAATTCATGTTATCAACATGCTATTGCAACTTAAATACATGATCATTATTCTAGCAATAATGTAACTCAGGCATAAAAATAAACTGCACACTTGATTAAAACTCACTACCTCTGCACAGGATACGGTGCAGCTGCGCCACCTTTAGCCTTGACACCGGCGCAGCTGCACTGGTGTCAATCCTGAAAACCCAGCGGCGTAGCTGCGCCGCTTCTGCCCTTGCTGCCTGTGCAGCTGCACCAGCACGTGGACAAAAACAGAGCAGCTTGCGAACAGTGCCGAGAAAAACCAAATTAGCTTAATTCTCCACATCGAGTTCTCAATTCAGCCAAATATTGATTCATATAATATTACAGAAATATCATATAAAGCTTCTAACACACTTTTAACATACCAAGACATCAAATTACAAAATTAAAACACTTAATTTTAAATAAAAACTTGAAAAAAATCACTTTTCTCCCAAACTCATAATTTTCATAAAAAAATTCACTGTAATTTAATTTCTCAACTAATTCAACTTATAAAACATGCATTATATTTGGAAATGAAGATAGCATCAAATAAATTCCTAATAAACATATTAACATATATCAATTTCATCAATTTCTTCAAACTAAAATCAATCATAATATCTAAACCTCATATGAACATAACTTTTCTATTAAAACATGTTTCTACAATCAATTTGATTTCTGAAATCATTATGGCATACAGTCACTATTAGTATAACATGAACAAAATACATATATTCAATTCATGATTATACCACTTTCATGGAAACGTTTTTATAGAGAAGTTCCACAACATAAAACACATTAATAAAACTAAATTTAGAAGTTATACCCGTTGATTAGGCTTAGGAGAAGAAGATAATGGCTTAGCGAGAATTTTTTCAAAGTCTCTTTCTCCTTTCTTTCTCTTCTTCTTCCCTTCTTCTCTGTTCTTTTTCCTCTGCTCTTTTCTTTCTTTGTTTTTCTTAGTTTGTAAAACTAACGTAGTTGTAGTATATACAATATACATATAATACATATATTACATAAAACATGTAACTCCTAATAATAATTATATACACTAACTACTACTAATTACGTAAGTTACAAAAGTTGAATTTGAATAGCCATAAGGTCATGTTTGGCAAACTCTTTATTTAAAAACGGATTATTAGCTAAGGCCTTGTTTGGAAACTAGATTTAAAACAAATGCAAAGCCTTGTTTATTTAAAATCATTTAAAATCTTTTTTCTTTTATTTTAACAAATCATTTTAACACATATTTTAAATGTCACATTTTAATTAATTAAACATAGAACATTCTTATTTAATCAATTAAAATTAATTAACCACATAAATATTTGTCACATAATTATAATTACTCGCTAATTATAATTCCCGTAACACTTAACACACATCTCATCTAATTTAATTCTCTCAATTAAATTAGAACTATAATATAAAATTAATATACATTAATTAAATAAATATTACACATTCATTTAATTACTATATAACACTTAATTAAATTACTCCATAAATCACATAATTTATTTATTTAACTCAATAAATATTTAAAATTAAATATAAAATCTCAATCGTTACAACACAAGCCAATCATGTTTGATGATAAAATATTTACTTTGTAACAATCTTATTCATTTATTAATAAAAGTATTATTTAATTAAAGACATTTATTTATCTACATGGTGTTGTTTTTACAATATGTGATAAACCCATAGTTTTAAGCAATATTTTTAGAATCATGATGATGATAATGCTAATGAGATCTAAATTCTTAAATAGCGTAAAACTAAAATAGTTCCCAATCGTTGGATTACTGAAAAGGAGATTAGTGAATCCGGATAGATTGGTACATATGTTGCTTTCTCTATGGATGAGGATGACTGATCTCATGATCATTTGTGTGGACACACTAAAGTAAGTATATATTTAGGTGCTTATTGGAGAATAAGTTCACTGAATGTGGCTTACTAAGGAATACGTAATGGAGTTTTACTTGCCTGTCAATAGAAATTTCTGTAGTGATAGTAGTACAAGTGATTCTTGGACTTGAGATCATCATAGTATCTTGTGTATGATGAGTTATACTTTGACATGTCCCTTAAGACCCTTAGGGTATATCAAAGGGTATGCTTGGGGTGTAGTAAGTTATATATGGAGATAATGAATGATCAATAAAGAATTTTACCACTTCTAGTAGAAGAAGAGATGTGTCCTATGTGATTCGATAAATAACAACTCAGGAATCATTGGCCAAGGTAGAATGCAATTAGAAAGGAGTTTCTAATTTGCATTATTTGGAGTTGTGCATTTGAGAATTGAAATACATATAATTTAAGAAAATAAGACTTGGCAGTAATTACATGTCTTATATTTAAATGGGACATTACATGGTGGAAGGATTGAATTGTACGATAACTATTAACTCACGGGTTCTTTTATGATTAATGTTGAAATCTATATTATCTGGAAAGTCGTTTATCGCTAAGGAGGCGTATCCTTATTGTAGAATAAATATTTTTTCTTTAAATAAATTATTAGTTTAATTTATTTATTTAAATAAGATTAGAATTGTTCTAATTAATTTATTCACAAAAGGTTTAATATTGAGAACCTAAATGTCACACCATAAAAGGAAGAATATTTATTTAAGAAGCTAATGGCATAATCGTAATAATAAGTTAAGTATATTTAATTTAATTTATGGTGATAGAATAAATTAAATAGTTTAATATTTATTATTTAATATTTTGAAAATATTAAATATAAATTAATAAGAGGAGTCTTATTATTATTTTTACTATTATTATTCTTATTTAATTCCAAAAGGAGTTTGGAAATTAATTAATAAGATATTCTCTCTCATATATATTCCTAATAAGATTAGGAGGTTAATTAATTAAAAGAGTTTAATTATTCCAAATAGGATTGGGAATCCTAATTAATTAAAGGAGTTTATTAATTAATATGAAACCTTAATCCTAAATTGTTTAGGAGGGTTGCCTATATCTATAAATAAGAAAGTCTTATTATGGAACAAGGTTAGACACTTTATTCTAAGAGTTGGGAGAGCACTCCTTTTCTACAGAAAAAGAAACTAGGGTTTAGTCAAACACCCTTCTTCTTGAATTCTTGTTCTTTCTTGGTGGATCACCTCTAGAGGCCAAACACTTGGGTGGCTAACGTTGATCAAAGAAAGGAATCAAACCGATGGATTCAAGCAGAATGCGAAAAGGATTTGGAGTTGAACTCGTACTTGAGGAAGCTGTAATCTTCAAGGGTATGAATCTAATCTCCATCTATTTTGTTTTAATTAATAACTGTGCATAAAGGATGATGCAAGTATATGGTTTGTAAAATTTTAAAACTCAGATTTTTTACGCTTCTACTTATTTTATGCAATTTGATTTTGTCCATGATTGTTACAAACCTAACAGTGGTATCACAACCAAACCTTTATGCAAGTTATTAATTATTCAGATTTGATATATATGTTGATATGTGTTTAGAACAATTTTTTTGGGCATAATTACTGGCATAAAATCATGTTTTTGGAGAAAAACTGCATAATTTGCGAACTGAAAAAATTGTTTCTGGAGATTGGTGCCGCAGCGCCGGATTATAGTGTAATTTGGGTGTTGTAGTGCCGGTTCGGGTTCTTAGAAACAGACCTGGCGTCACAGCGCCAGATTATATAGTAATCATAGCGCCGCAGCGCCGAACCCCGGGTTTTGAAAAACAAGAGCATGTTGTCGCAGCGCCCAAAGCTAGTTATCTAGCGGCGCCGCAGCGCCTGCCTCCAGAAAAAGAAAATTAATTTTTTAATTTTTTATTTATTTGATTTTTAATTAAAATAAAATATTTATTTTAAATTAAAAATTGAATTATATGTTTTTCAGTAATTCTAAATTTAAATAAAATAGTTTATTTTTATTTGGAATTAGAATAAAATAAAGATGTTTATTTTAATTATAATTTAATTTCATGCTAACTAATTAGAGTTGGAATTGGATTCCATGATAACTAATTGGATATGAAATTCAATTCCTTGTTTCCTAAAAATAAAGGAGTTTATTTGTGAACTAAAAAAAGGGAGTCCATGTTTTCTTAAATAAAAGGAGTTTATTTAGATATGAAATAGCATTTCATATTAATCAAAATACATGAGTTTATTTTGATAAGGAATTGTATTCCACATTTTTTTAATAACAGTTTTAAAAGTGAAAAATAAAGTAGTTTACTTTGACTTGAAATTGGATTCCATATTAATTAAAATAAAGGAGTTTATTTTGATTATATAGTTTGATTAAAAATAAAGGAGTTTATTTTTATTCAAAAATCGATAAATTAAAATAAAAAGGTTTATTTTGATTTAAATTTGGATTAAAATAAAATAGTTTATTTTAATTCAGAATTGAATTTTATGCTAACTAAAATTGCCCATTAAATTGATGTCAATGTATATATTGAATGTTTATTATTCATGAGATGAATGTTTTATTTATTGATGCATATATTGATGTGTATGATAATAAATGGGATTGATTATGGACTATTGACCAATGTGATTAGATTTTATTTTAGTTGGATGCTTGAATGTATGGATTTTATAAATGGTGTCTATGTACCTCGTCTTCTCTACTTTTTCTTAATGTAAACTCTATCTCCCTCCTATGTACTTTTCCTTGAATGCTGATCAAGGTTTCTATTTATTGTAAATAGTTTATATAATAGAGTTAGTTAAAATTTTTGAAGAATTGGAGACCAAAGAGCAAGGAGCGCATGAAGACCCGTTTGTAATGGAGTCCGGGATTTAAATGTAATAGTTATATTTAAATTTTATTCTTACACTCTTATGTTTGACCTTTTGGTTCACTTGGTGGTTCTAGTGAACCAAACTAGAATAAAAATCTATAATCAATCCGGGTAGAATATAGTATTCTATATGTGCATGCTAAATATTATATATATTATATATTATGTAAACATGCTTCACATGTTAAATAATATGACTCGTATTTTATATATACGTGCATGCGCGCTAAATCAGATGAGACTAATAATAACAAACAACTCAAAAAAATTATTTTAAGTCTAAAGCGTTCAAAGATATTTGGAATAGAATTAAATGTCGCCTTCTAGCATGATAAAATTAATAGAGAATTAAATATTTAATATAAGTTTGTTGTGTTTTCCACAAGGCAAGTATTAAGTATTTAAGATGTTAATTTATCACATTTGATGCTTATAAAGAAAATTGAACAATATTGTTTTGTTGTATTTTCCACAAGAACAATAATTTTCTTTTTTGAATATATGGAAGTGCTAGGTTGGACTTAACTCAGATAATTTTGATTCGGATGTGTTACAACTTGATCAAAATAATCGGAGAGGCAAAATAAAAGGAATTACATGTTGATGTAATTGACAAAGAATTGTCTACCTATTTATTTATATATGGTTTGTTGTGTTTTCCACAAGGCTATATACATTTGAAATGAAATCCTTATTCTTACTTGCAAATCTTTAATTAGATTTGTCGAGCTATATAAGTGAGGGTAATATAGTTTGAAGAAATAGTGGGAGATACCAATTTAAAACAAGATTTAATTTATTTTGAAAATTAATAAAAGAATGTATCCTAAAATGTTGTTTAATTACAAATTCATTTACAGAATTTTACAATGACTAAATTATTATCACTGCGTAGCATATTAGATACTAATTAACCAAACTGAATTAAACGGATTGGTTAAGGAATTTGAGAATAGTTCTCAAGGCTGAAAAGCTATCTTACATCCTTAATACGCCTATCACTGCAATGGTTATAGACAATGCCTCTGAGGAAGAGATTGCTACTTTAAGAAAATAGCAAGATGATGCATAGTTAGCTCAATGCATCATGCTCGCATCCATGAGTAACGAGCTTCAACGTCAGCATGAAACTATGGATGCTCACACTATATTCCTACACGTCAAAGAGTTAAATTGTAAGGAAACTAGGACTTCTAGATATTTAATATCTAAGGAGCTCTTCCGATCTAGAAGAAGAACAATTCAAAGAAGGTATAAGGAAAGGCAAAAATACAAAGGATAATAAGAAAAAAAACTAATACGGATAACAAAGGAGTTTACTTCCACTGCAATAAGCCTGGACACTAGATTAGAAACTGCGAGAAGTATCTTGCAGAGGCTAACTAGAAGAAGTTTAGTGAAGCTTCGGTTACATATATAGTTTTGTTCATAATTGAAATAAATCTTTTAGTAAGTAATGTTTCTACTTGGTTATTGGATATCGGCTATGGTTTTCATAAATACAGATTTATGAAGGAACCAAGCAGAAGTAGAAAGCTAAATAAGGGGAAGTCTCCCTGCGTGTGGGAATGGAGCAAAAGTTAGTCCATTAACTGCATGAACTTATTATTTAGCGCCGCCTACGGACAAGTCTATTAGTTTAAATAATTAACAATTTACTGAATGGACTTTACATACTTGACTTACATGAAAATAATTTTAAATTGAACAAATTAGTAAAAGAAAATGAGATGATCATTTAAAGAGTTGAATATTTGTATTTGATGAAATACATATCTGAATCATTTAAAAGGTTCAAAGAATTCAAAGGTGAAATTAATTGGCAAAGTATTAGGATTCTTCGATCAGATCGAGGAATAAATACTTGTGCAATAAGTTTTAAGATCATCTTAAAGGGTTTTCTCATAACAGACGTTTTCTGACACACAATAATTGATTGACGTATCATAAAGGAAAAATCATACCTTGTTGGACATAGTGCGATCCATAATAATTTTACCGACATTCCAGTATCCTTCTAGGGTAATACCCTAGAAACAACTGCATATCTACAAAATAAAGTAACCTCAAAATCCGTCCCAAAGACTTTATAAGAGTTATGGACAGGGAGGATTCCTAATCTTAAGTATGTTAAGATAAAGGGTTGTCCAACTTATGTGAAAAAGTTTCAAAAGGATAAGCTTGGGAAAAGATTTGACAAGTACAGAATTTTCGGGACATCCTAGAGTAAGTTTAGGGTATATGTTCTATAATGCTACTTAGCAAACTATGTTTGTTGTGAAACACGCTGCCTTCTAAGATAAAGATGTTTATCATTGAAAGGCTAGTGGGAGGATAATAGATCTTGAAGGAGTTCAAGAATCACAAATCACTATTAGTCAAAAGGAGGAACCTGTAGATAGACCTATTGTACTACAACCGAATCATGAATCTAGAATAGTACTGAAGATACCTGGGAGGTATAGATTCATCATAGATGATGATGATGAGGTACGTATCATAGAGGATGATGATCCAGTAATACACGATAAGGCTAAGAGTTGTAGACATTAAGAGAAATGGCAGATGGCCATAAAATTCGAAATGGATCTTTAGAGCAAATGGCAAGGTGGAGACCTATAAGGCCAGACTATTTTGGAAAAGGTTTTCAAATAAAGTCAAGCAGTTGACTGTGATAAAATCTTATTACCGATAGTAATGGTCAAGTCCATTTAGATTTTACTTGCGATTGCAGCTTATTATTACTAGATCTGGCAAATTGGACGTGGAGACACCCTTCCTCAAATATATATTATTAGAGGAGAATTTATGTATGATACAACCATATAGATTTGTTTCAATGGTTGAAGAAAATCATGTATATGAGCTACAACAATCCATTTATGGATTGAAGGAACATTTGTTTTGATGAGACAATCAAAGGAGTTTGATTTTATCAAAAATGAGAATGAACCTAGTGTGTACAAAAGGGCCAGTGGGAGCACTATGACATTTCTGGTATTATATGTTGATATACTACTGATAAGGAATGACATACCAGTGCTATAATCAGTAAAGATAAAGTTGTCTAAACATTCTTCTATGAATGATTTGGGTAGAACATGCTAAATTAGGGATATAAATCTATATATATAGATTTAAAAGAATGCTCGGCTTAACCTAAGGAACATATAATCATTTGATGCTAAAGCCGTTTAGTATGGCAAACTCCAAGAGATGTTTCATGATGATGAACCACGGAGTGAATCTCTCTAAAATTGTCCACAATAAAAGAGAGATCGCATGAGTTACTATCATGTATGTAATGAAATGTACGAGACTTGGTGTTGATGAAAGTAGTATTCATACAAGCCAATCATATTTGATGATAAAGCATATACTTTGTAACAATCTTATCCATTTATTAATAAAAGTATTGTTTAATAAAAAGCATTGATTTATCCACATGGTGCTATTTTTATAATATGTGATAAATCCATAGTTTTAAGCAATGCTTTTAGAATCATGATGATGGTCATGCTAATGTGATCTAAATTCTTTGATAACTTAAAATTAAAATAGCTCCCAATCGATAGATTACTAAAAAGGGGATTAGTAAATACGGATAGATTGGTACATATGTTTCTTGCTCATTGGATGAGGATGATTGACCCATGATCATTTGTGTGGAGATACTAAAGTAAGTATATCGGCGCTTATTGGAGAATAAAAACATTGAACGTGACTCGCCAAGGAATACCTAATGGAGTTTTACTCACCTGTTAATAGGAATTCTTAATGTGATAGTAGTACAAGTGATCCTTGGACTTTAGATCATCATAGTATCTTGTGTATGATGAATTATACTTTGGCATGTCCCTTAAGACCCTTAGGGTATATCAAAGGGTATGCTTGCGTATAATAAGTTATATATGGAGATAATGAATGATCAATAAGTAATCTACCACTTTTAGTAAAAGAAGAGATATGTTCTATGTGATTCGATAAATGACAACCCAGGAATCCTTGGCCAAGGTGGAATGAAATTAGAAAGGAGTTTCTAATTTGCATTATTTGGAGTTGTGCATTTTGGAATCAAAATACATATAATTTAATAAAATAAGACTTGATAGTAATTTCATGTCTTATATTTAATTGGGATATTATATGGTAGAAGGATTGAATTGTACGGTAACTATTTACTCACAGGTTCTTTTATGATTAATGTTGAAATCTATATTATCTGGAAAGTCGTTGATCGCTAAGTAGGCTTATCCTTAATGCAGAATAAATGTTATTTATTTAAATGAATTATTAGTTTAATTTATTTATTTAAATAAGATTAGAATTGTTCTAATTGATTTATTCACAACCGATTTAATGTGGAGAACCTAAAGGGTCACACCATAAAAGAAGAATATTTTTTTAAAGAAGCAAATGTTGGGTTTGTACGTAACGCATGCATGCAATCAAATTACACAATAAAGGGCGGAAGCGCGATAATTAAGGTTTTAAAAATTTTATATAAACCCCACCATGATCATGCTTTGTGCTCAATTATCAATAACAGAAAAGTAAGGATAAATCAGAATCATACCCTTGTAGAATCTAGCTTCCATAGGTACGAGCTTTACTCCTTACTCTCCTTGATCTCCTTGAATCTCCTGTATTGGCTCCTTCCTTTGATCAACGTTAGCCACCCAAGTGTTTGGCCTCTAAAGGCGATCCACCAAGGAAGAGGAATTGCTCAAGAAGATGAGTGGTTGGCTAAACCATTGTTTTCTATTCTTTGTAAAAAAAACTAGTACTCTCCAACTCTTAGAATTACGTATATTTCATATCTGATATAAGACTCCTCTGATATATATATTGGTCAACCCTACTAATCTAATTAGAATTGGGTTTTTTTAATTAATTAATTAAAATCTTTTAATTAATTAGGCTTCCCAACATATTGGGATTAATTAATTTACCTCCTAATCTCATTAGGAATAAGTGAGAGTACTAATATTGAATTAATTCCTAAACTCCTTTAGAATTAAAATAATAATAATTGTAATAATATTAATAAGACTCTTCTTATTAATTTATATTTAATATTTTCAAAATATTAAATAATAAATATTAAACTATTTAATTTATTCTATCACTATAGATTAAATTAATTGCACTTAATGCATTATTACGATTATGCCATTATCTTCTTAAATAATCTTCTTCCTTTTATGGTGTGACCCTTTAAGTTCTCCATATTAAACCGGTTGTGAATAAATCAATTTGAACAATTTCAATTTTATTTAAATAAATAAATTAAATTAATAATCTATTTAAATAAATAATATTTATTCTACAATAGGGATAAGCCTCCCTAGCAATCAACGACTTTCCAAATAATATATATTTCAACATTAATCATAAAAGAACCTGTGAGTTAATAGTTACCGTACAATTCAATCATTCCACCATACAATTTCCCAATTAAATATAAGACATGAATTTACTGTCAAGTCTTATTTTATTTAATTATATGTATTGCGATTAGAAAATGCACAACTCCAAATAATACAAATTAGAAACTCCTTTCTAATTTCATTCTGTCTTGGCCAAGGATTACTGAGTTGTCATTTAACGAATCACATATGACATATCTCTTCTTTTACTAGAAGTGGTAGATTCTTTATTGATCATTTATTATCTCTATATGTAACTCATTATACCCAAACATACCCTTTGATATACCCAAAGGGTCTTAAGGAATAAGTCAAAGTATAATTCATTACACGCAAGATACTATGATGATCTCAAGTCCAAGGATCACTTGTACTACTATCACATTAGGAATTCCTATTGACAGGTGAGTAAAACTCCATTAAGTATTCCATAGCGAGTCACGTTCAGTGAACTTATTCTCCAACAAGCACCTACATACTTGCTTTAGTGTCTTCACACAAATGATCATGAGATCAATCATCATCATCCAATGAGCAAGCAACATATGTACCAATCTATCCGGATTTACTAATCCCCTTTTTAGTAATCCCATGATTGGGAACTATTTTAGTTTTTAAGCTTTTTAAGAATTTAGATCTCATTAGTATGACCAACATCGTGATTCTAAAAAGCATTGCTTAAAACTATGGGTTATTTACATATTATAAAAGCAGCATCATGTAGATAAGTAAATGTCTTTAATAAATGAATACTTTTATTAATAAATAAATAAGATCATTTACAAAGTATATGCTTTATCATCATACATGATTGGCTTGTATGAATACTATTTTCAATCTCCCACTTGCACTAAAGACAATCGCCATGGTATATCATACTCATCTTCTCTAAGTGACGATCAAACTGCTGTCGTATTAAAGCTTTAGTAAATGGATTTGCAATGGTGTCTTGAGAGTCAACACACTCCAAGGTGACGTCTCCTCTTTCAATGATCTCCCTGATTAAGTGAAATCGCCGCAATACGTGTTTGGATTTCTGATGAAACCTGGGTTCCTTAGCCTGTGCAACTGCTCCAGTGTTGTCACAATATAAGGAGACTGCTCCTCCAATGCTAGGAACCACACCAAGTTCTGTTATGAACTTTTTCATCCAAACAGCTTCTTTTGCAGCTTCACTTGCAGCTATATACTCTGCCTCTTTCACTGAATTAACAACTGTTTGTTGCTTGGAACTCTTCCAACTCACTGCGCCTCTGTTCAAGGTAAATACATACCCCAAAACAGATTTACTGTTATCTTGGTCCATTTAAAAACTTGAGTCCGTGAAGCCCTCGAGTTTTAATGCAGACCCACCGTAGACAAGAAATACATCTTTAGTCCTTCGTAAGTACTTTAGGATATTTTTCACTGCCTTCTAGTGCTCTTCTTCTGGATTCGACTGATATCTACTCATAACACTAAGTGCATGAGCGACATCCGGTCTAGGACATATCATACCGTACATGATAGATCCTATTGTTGAATCATAAGGCATCTTACTCATACAGTCTCTCTCCAAAGGTGTCTTTGGGACCTGTTTCTTGGAGAGATGTATTCCATGGCTCATTGGCATGAGACCTCTTCTGGAATCTTCCATGCTAAACCTCTTTAGCATAGTATCAATGTACGTTCCTTAAGATAAGCTAAGCATCCTTTTAGATCTATATTTATAGATCTCTATCCCCAAAATATAGGATGCTTCTCCCAAGTCCTTCATGGAGAAGTGTTTAGATAACCAAATTTTAATATACTGTAGAATAGGAATGTCATTTCCTATCAGTAATATATCATCAACATATAATATAACGAATGAAACAGCGCTCCTACTAACTTTCTTGTACACACATGGTTCATCCTCATTTTTGATAAAATATAACTCTTTGATTGTCTCATCAAAACGAATGTTCCATCTATGAGAAGCTGGCTTCAATCCATAAATGGATCGTTGCAGCTTACAAACTTGATTTGTTCCAACCTTTGAAACAAATCCTTATGGCTGTGTCATAGACACATCCTCCTCAAGTTTCCCATTGGGGAAGGCCGTTTTCACATCCATCTGCCAGATCTCATAGTCGTAATAAGCTGTAATCACAAGAAAAATACGAATGGACTTGAGCATAGCTACTGGTGAGAAGGTTTTATTATAGTTAAATCCTTGTCTTTGTTTGAAACCTTTTGCCACCAGTCGGGCCTTATAGGTCTCTACCTTGCCGTTCGCTCCAGTCTTTCTTTTAAAGACCCATTTACACGCAATAGGATTAATGCCTTCAGGTGGTGAAACCAAAGTCCATACTTGGTTTTCATCCATGGAGTCCATCTCAGATTTCATGGCTTCAAGCCATTTCCCTGAGTCTTTATTACTCATAGCCTGTTCGTAATTCAATGGATCATCATCATTCATGACATGTACCTTATCGCCATCCTCTAGGATGAATCAATACCTATCAGGTATCTTTGGTACTCTTCTAGAGTTATGAACATGGTGTTGTATAGAAGGTGTCTCTACTTGGACAGGTTCATCCACTTGATCTGTAGTGGTTTGTGGTTTATAAATTTCTTCAAGATCTATTTTCCTCTCATTGGCCCTTTCAAGAATAAGTTCATTTTCCAAGAAGGCAGCGTGTTTCACAACAAATGCCTTTTGATTAATAGGATTGTAGAAATAGTATCCCAAACTTTCTTTAGGATATCCCACAAACGTGCACTTATCAGATCTTGTCCCAAGCTTATCATTTTAAAACTTTTTCACATAATCTGGGCATCCCCACATCTTGACATGCTTAAGACCAGGTTTCCTCCATGTCCACATCTCATATGGAGTCTTAGGGACGGCTTTCGAGGGGACCTTATTTAGTAGATAGGCAGTCGCTTCTAGGGCATAACCCCAAATGATACAAAAATATCGATAACACTCATCATGGATCAAACCATGTCCAACAATGTTCGATTTCTCCCTTTAGATACTTTATTTAATTGTGGTGTACCTGGTGGAGTCCATTGTGAGATTATACCATTTTCTTTGAGACAATCGAGAAACTCACAGCTTAAGTATTCACCACCTCGATCTGATCGAACAATCTTAATACTTTTGCCAGTTTGTTTCTCTACTTCACTTATGAACTCTTTGAACTTTTCAAACTATTCAGATTTGTATTTCATTAAATACACATATCTATATCTGGAGTGATCATCAGTAAAAATAATAAAATAAGAATACCCTCCCCGTGCATTCGTTGTCATAGGTCCACAAACGTCTGTGTGAACTAATGCTAACAACACTGTAACTCTTTCTCCTTTTTCACTAAAAGGAGATTTAGTTATTTTTCCATGAGACAAGATTCACAAGTTGTATATGATTCAAAATCAGATAGCTCAAAGAGCCCATCCTTATGCAACTTGGATAATCTTGTTTCATTGATATGACCGAGTCTACAGTGCCATATATAGGTATAATTAATATTATCTCTTTTCCTTTTCTTAGTTTGTTCTATCTGAAGTATATTTTCATGCAAGTCAAGTATATAAAGTCCATTTCGCAGATTACCAACACCATATAAAATATTTTCTTTATAAATAGAATAACTATTTTTCTTTATTATAATGTCAGATCCTTCCATATCTAATACAGAAATAGAAATAATGTTTCTAATGATATTCGGAACAAAATAACAGTTATTTAAATAAATGGACTTTCCCATAGGCATTTCTAAACAATAAGTGCCTACAGCTAATGCAGCAACCTTTGCTCCATTTTCCACTTGTAGGACAACCTCATCCTTGTTCAGCTTTTTACTTCTGACTAGTCCCTGCACAGTATTACATATGTGAGAACCACAGCCGGTATCCAACACCCAAGTAGAATTATGACTTTCAGAAAAATTAATTTCAATCATGAACAAACCTTGATTGGAAGTCAAAGCTTTTCCAAGCTTCTTCTCTGCCAGAAACTTCTTGCAGTTCCTCTTCCAGTGACCCGGCTCGTTGCAATGGAAGCACATTCCTTTGCTAGTTGGATCAGGTTTCTTTTGTTCCTTTATGTTCACCTTGCCCTTAGCCTTCTTAGATTTCTTCTTTTCAGATGATACCTTGGGCCTCTTCCTTTTCTTAGAATAATCCACCATTAAGACATGGTTCTTCTTGGATGAGAAGTGACCTTCTGCAGTTTTCAAAATGTTAATTAATTCAGGTAAGCTGACATCTAACTTATTCATATGGAAATTAACGACGAACTGCGAGAAGGTCTAAGGAGTGACTGCAAGACCAAGTCTTGACTCAACTCCCAATCCATGACGAATCCAAGTTGTTCGAGCCATTCAATCAGATTGATCACCCTAAGGACATGAGTCTTGACGGCAATGCCCTAGGTCATCCGAGATCGGAAGAGCTCCTTAGATATCTCATATCTTGCAGTCCTACTTTGTTCACCATATAACTCCTTGAGGTGAAGCAACATAGTACGTAGGAGCATCCATGTTTTCATGCTAACGCTGAAGCTCGTTATTCATATATGCGAGCATGATGCATTGAGCCACAGATGCATCATCTTGCCACTTTACATTAGTTGCAATCTCTTCCTCAGAGGCTTCTTCTGGAACAGTTCCAGGGATAGGTGAATTTAGGACATAAGAAATCTTTTCAGCAGTGAGAACTATTCTCAGATTTGTTAACCAGTCTGTGTAATTCGGCCCGGTTAGTTTTTTAGCATCAAGTATGCTACGCATTGAAATAAGTGATTTTGACATTTTTAAAATTCTGCATATGAAAAGACATCGTTTTAGCAAACATTCATTTAATTAATCTTATATACCAAAATAAATTTAGGTCATATTTTAGATTGGTATCTCCCACTATTTTCTTAAAACTATATTACCCTCACTTATATAGTTCGGCAACATCTAATTAAAGATTTGCTAGTAAGATTAAGGATCCCATTTCAAATGTATATAGCCTTGTGTGTGCACAACAAACGATATATAAATAAATTGGTAGACAACTCTTGTCAATCACATCAACATGTGACTCCTTGTATTTTGCCTCTTAAATCATAATGGTCAAGTGTGTGTACATCCGAACTAAAATAATTTAAGCTAAGTCCAACCTAGCACTCCATATATTAAAAAAAGAAAAATATTATTCTTATGTGTGCACAACAAAATAATATTGTTCAATTAACTTTATAAGCATCAAATGTGATTAAATTGATATCTTAAATACGCAATACTCGCATTGTGTGTGCACAACAAACTCGTATTAAATATTTAATACTCTATTAATTTATCATGCTAGAAGGCGACATTCGATATTCTAAATATCTTTGAACGCTTTAGACTTAATATAGTTTTTTTGAGGGGTTTGTTATTATTTGTCTCATCTTGTTTAGCGCGTATGCACATTTATATATAAAATATGCGTCATTTTATTAAACATGCGAAGAATGTTTGCATAAAATATAATATATATATATATATATATATATATATAATACTTAGCATTCACATATAGAATACTATATTTTACCCGGATTGATTATGGACTTTTATTTTAGTTTGGTTCACTAGAGCCACCAAGTGAACCAAAAGGTCAAACCTAGGAGTGCAAGAATTTAAATTTAAACGTAACTATTCTTTGTAGAAAAACTAGTACTCTCCAACTCTTGGAATTACGTATATTTCAAATCTGATAGAAGACTCTTCTTATATAGATATTGGTCAACCCTACTAATCTAATTAGAATTGAGTTTCTTTTAATTAGTTAATTAAACTCTTTTAATTAATTTGACTTCCCAACATATTGAATTAATTAATTAAGCTCCTTTAATTAATTTACCTCCTAATCTCATTAGGAATAAGCGAGAGTACTAATATTAAATTAATTCCTAAACACCTTTAGAATTAAAATAATAATAATTATAATAATATTAATAGAATTCCTCTTATTAATTTATATTTAATATTTCTAAATTATTAAATAATAAACATTAAGCTATTTCATTTATTCTATCACTATAGATTAAATTAATTACACTTATTGCATTATTACAATTATGTCTTCTTAAATAATTATATATTATATTTTATGCAAACATGCTTCGCATGTTTAATAAAATGACGCATATTTTAGCATGCACATATAGAATACTATATTCTACCCGGATTGATTATGGACTTTTATTCTAGTTTGGTTCACTAGAGCCACCAAGTGAACCAAAAGGTCAAACCTAGGAGTGCAAAAATTTAAATTTAAACGTAACTATTACATTTTAACCCGGGCTCCATACAAACGTAACTATTACATTTTAACCCGGGCTCCTCACTCCTTGGTCTCCAATTTCTTTAAGAAAATTCTAACTATTTCTATTACATAAACTATTTCAATAAGTAGAAACCTTGATCAGCAGTCAATGGAAAGTACATAGGAGGGAGATAGAATTTTATATCGAGAAAAATCAGATAAGACGAGGTACGCAAATCCCATTTAATAAAATACATTCATTCAAGCATTCAACTAAAATCAAATCAAATCACATTGGTCAATAGTCCATAATCAACCTATTTATATTCATACACATCAACATATGCATCAATAAATAATCATTCATCACATGAAAAATAAAACCATTTCATATGTAGATCGGTGTCATTTAATAGACAAAAGTTTTGCTAAATTTTAGTTTTTGAAATAAAATAAACTTTTTTATTTTAATCAAAAACCAAATCCAAATTAAACACCTTTAATTTTTAGCAATCTGAAATCATATTTAAGATAAAATAAAAAGTTTTATTTTAAAATTTTATCAACTAAAATAAATTATTTACTTAATTGAGGAAAAAAATAAGTTTTTCAAAATTTACAAGACGGCGCGCCCGCGCTGTGAAAAAGTTTTATTTTAAACTTTTATCAACTAAAATAAATTATTTACTTAATTGAGGAAAAAATAAGTTTTTCAAAATTTACAAGACGGCGCGCCCGCGCTGTGCACGGATCTGTTAGCAGCCTGGCGCGCCCGCGCCCAGAATGAACTGGGATGCAGCGCGGCCTTGTTGTGCAATGCCTCCTGTTTTACAGACGACGCACCCACGCCCAAAATAAACTAGGATGCGCCGCGGCCGCGCTATTCATCGCAAAATCTGCAGATTTTATTTTTTGTCAAGAAAATTCGATCCAATCTTACATCAATTCATACATGGAATCATAAAATTGATAATTAGCACAACGTTAGGCTCTGATACCACTGTTGGGTTTGTACATAACGCATACATGCAATCACATTACACAATAAAGGGCGCAAGCGCAAAAATTAAGATTTTAAAATTTTTATACAAACCCCACCATGATCATGCTTTGTGCTCAATTAACAATAACAGAAAAGTAAGGATAAATCATAATCATACCCTTGTAGAATCTAGCTTTCACAGGTACGAGTTCTACTCTTTGCACTCCTTGATCTCCTTGAATCCCTTGTATTGGCTCCTTCCTTTGATCAACGTTAGCCACCCAAGTGTTTGGCCTCTAGAGGTGATCCACCAAGGAAGATGAATTGCTCAAGCAGATGAGTGGTTGGCTAAACCCTTATTTTCTATTCTTTGTAGAAAAACTAGTACTCTCCAACTCTTGGAATTATGTATATTTCAAATCAAGACTCCTCTTATATAGATATTGGTTAACCCTACTAATCTAATTAGAATTGAGTTTCTTTTAATTAGTTAATTAAACTATTTTAATTAATTAGACTTTCCAACATATTGGATTAATTAATTAAGCTCCTTTAATTAATTTACCTCATAATCTCATTAGGAATAAGCGAGAGTACTAATATTAAATTAATTCCTAAACACCTTTAGAATTAAAATAATAATAATTATAATAATATTAATAGGACTCCTCTTATTAATTTATATTTAATATTTCTAAATTATTAAATAATAAACATTAAGCTATTTCATTTATTCTATCACCATAGATTAAATTAATTACACTTATTGCATTATTATAATTATGTCATTATCTTCTTAAATAATTATTCTTCCTTTTATGGTGTGACCCTTTAGGTTCTCTATATTAAACGAGTTGTGAATAAATCAATTAGAACAATTCTAATCTTATTTAAATAAATAAATAAATAAAACTAATAATCTATTTAAATAAATAATATTTATTCTACAATAGGGATAAGCCTCCCTAGTGATCAACGACTTTCAAGATAATTTAGATTTCAACATTAATCATAAAAGAACCTTTGAGTTAATAGTTACCGTACAATTCAATCATTCCACCATACAATGTCCCAATTAAATATAAGACATGGATTTACTGTCAAATCTTATTTTATTTAATTATATGTATTTCGATTAGAAAATGCACAAATCCAAATAATGCAAATTAGAAACTCCTTTCTAATTTCATTCTGCCTTGGCCAAGGACTACTGAGTTGTCATTTAACGAATATCATAGGACATATCTCTTCTTTTACTAGAACTGGTAGATTCTTTATTGATCATTCATTATCTCCATATGTAACTCATTATACCCAAGCATACCCTTTGATATACCCTAAGGGTCTTAAGGAATAAGTCAAAGTATAGTTTATTACACACAAGTTTTTATGATAATCTCAAGTCCAAGGATCACTTGTACTACTATCACATTAGGAATTCCTATTGACAGGCGAGTCAAACTCCATTAGGTATTCCATAGCAAGTCACGTTCAGTGAACTTATTCTCCAATAAGCACCTACTTACTTGCTTTAGTGTCTCCACACAAATGTTCATGAGATCAATCATCATCATCCAATTAGCAAGCAACATATGTACCAATCTATCCGAATTTACTAATCCCCTTTTTAGTAATCCCACGATTGGGAACTATTTTAGTTTTTAAGCTTTCTTAGAATTTATATCTCATTAGCATGATCAACATCATGATTCTAAAAGTATTGCTTAAAACTATGGGTTATTTACATATTATGAAAATAACATCATGTAGATAATTAAATGTCTTTAATAAATGAATACTTTTATTAATAAATAAATAAGATCGTTTACAAAGTATATACTTTATCATCATACATGATTGGCTAGTATGCATACTACTTTCAGCAATTGACATAATCGTAATAATAAGTTAAGTATATTTAATTTAATCAATGGTGATAGAATAAATTAAATAGCTTAATATTTATTATTTAATATTTTGAAAATATTAAATATAAATTAATAAGAGGAGTCTTATTATTATTATTACTATTATTATTATTATTATTTAATTCCTAAAGGAGTTATGGAATTAATTAATAAGATACTCTTTCTCTCATATATATTTCTAAAAAGATTAGGAGGGTAATTAAATAAAAGAGTTTAATTATTCTCAATAGGATTGGGAAGCCTAATTAATTAAAGGAATTTAATTAAATAATATAAAACCCTAACCTTAAATTGTTTAGGAGGGTTGCCTACATCTATAAATAAGAAAGTCTTATTATGAAACATGTGACACCCCCAAATCCGGGTACTTCGTTTCCACATGATTTGGTGTTCACTTTCTAACTATAACAAACATCTACCCAATATATCTTAAAATAAATTACAACCTTTATTCAACTATTAATAAAATCTCCCTTAAAACAAGGGTTATAACCTTCTCCATATCAATCCCAGGGTTACTCTAACCTTGAAATGAATACAATAAAGTGTGAAAATAAAACATAACATTCAATTATTACAATCATTCTCAATTAAATAAAAACAAGTCTTCACTTGCTTTGCTTTCCCTTGCCCTTACTCGTACTTAGGGGGATCAGCCCTTCGTACCATGTATTGTGCACAAACATCTTAACGCTATGCGTAGTAACCTCCCCTAGTAAATAGGGTTGTTCAACTCAGTAATTTGAATTCAAGTCCGCACCAAAGAAAGTTTGGTTTGGATAAGCTTACAAGGGTAATTTAGAATTCACGTTCATCAACTAAGGATTAGTTGAATCGACTTCGAATAATTCATAAATAAAGAATTATGAATTAACATATGCTTTAGAATCAACTTAAAGCATTTAAAATAATAACTGGATCTTACTTGAATAATAAGTTAAGATCATTTTAATTAAATAAACAATTGTCTAATACAGAAATAGAAAAGGACATTCTTAACAAGAATATATGAACACAAGAAATTATACAAGATTAGGGTTTAGAAAACTTGCATAAAATTAGCGAGTTTAAGGTTTAGAAGACTTGCCTCAAGCGCAAGCTACTTAACACAATTCACGTACTTTAATACTTCCTACACATATATATTCAATCACAATAACCTAAATTAGTTAACACGTAACTAATTCACATAAGTGGTTAACCCTCATGGTTAACTCACTCTAATAATAATAATCAACTATCACATAGTTAATTAAATTAATTATGTATTTAACTAAATTATAATTAAATAATTATAATTCAAACACTTAATCAAATTATAATTATAAACAAATTATAATAATTATAATCAATTAAACCACATCATGCATTTAATTACACAAATTATAATTAATCATGAAATTATCAATTTATAATCCATAATTAAACATGCATTTATTAAATTATAATTACATAAATTATAATTTAAATTAACATCTAATTGATTAAAATAAACCAACTTCTATACATCATAATTTCACAAAAATTAAAATTTAAATTAAACATTTACTCTTAATTATAATTAATAAATTATAATTAAGTAACTTATTGTACAATTAAACAATTATAGTTTATAATTTAAATACCATATTAGTTTTTTTTTCAAAACTTTCTTTTTCTCGAATTATGAAATTATCAACTTCATGTTAACACATGTTATAGCAGCTAGATACATGCTCATTATCTTAGCAATAATGTATTGGAAACATAACAACACACTGCACACTTGACTAAAACTCACTGCCACTGCACTGTGCACGGCGCAGCTGCGCAGCCATAAGCCTTGGCACCGGCGCAGCTGCGCAGGGTAAGGATCTGGGAAGGACAAGCGGCGCAGCTGCGCTGCTCCTGGCCTTGCTGCCGGTGCAGCTGCGCAGCAACTCGGCCAGACGCAGACAGCCACGTTACTCTGCTTCACCGATTAACCCATACAAGCCAACAAATGGATATTTACAGTAACTTAAACATTGTAAATCATACCTATGCAATTATACATATATATAACATGCTTCCACAACACAAAACCATTTAAACAATGATAATCACAAGTTTTAAAAATCCAATTTGGCCATTTTCATGAAAACCCATATATTTTCCAAAATAAGTCACTGTAATCAAATTCTTAAGCAATTCAACTTATAACACATGCTTTATTCTCATGATTCAAGGTAGTATCATAGAAAATTTTTAAACAACATACTAACATATACCAATTTCTCAATGTAAAATCACCCATAATATATAAACTCATGAAATTCCATATGAACTCATATAAACATGAATTTTCTGTTAAAATATATTTCTACAGTAATTTAATTTCTGAAAATCATTGATAACCATATAATTCACCATGAACAACACCACCTATATATATATACCATCCATGTTTATGCTATTACATGAAAACTCAGTTTTCACAAGGAATAAAACATGAAACTTAAATCGAGTTTTGAAAATATGAAAGTAGAGATTATGGATTACCTTTCGGTGATAGGAGAAGAAAACAAAGATTCACTCTAGCCTTCACAAGCTTTTTCTTCCTTCTCTTCTTCTCTAACTCTTCTCTGCTTTCTCTTTTTCCTCTGCTCTTTTTTCTTCTTCTTTGCTCTTAGTTTAGACTTAGGATTAATCTAACGTAGTATAGAACTAACGTAATATAATATAATACGCGTACTAACTAATACTAATTAGCCTAATTAATTTAGCAGTTACATAAGTTTCAAAATTCAAAAAGCCTTAAGGCTTTGTTTGGCCAAAACAACATTATTTTAAAAAAAAAAGGTTATTATTACTAAGGCCATGTTTGGTAGAATAGATTTAAAACAAATGCAAAGCCTTGTTTGGTAAAAATCATTTAAAATTCTTTTTCTTTTATTTTAACAAATTATTTAATACATACTTTAATGTCACATTTTAATTAATTAAATATCAATCATCTAATTTAATCAATTAAAATCTAACATCAATTAATCACATAAAATTGCCACATAATTATAATTACTCGCTAATTATAATCCATGTAACACTTCATCACATAATTCATCTAATTCAATTATCTCAATTAAATTAGAACTATATTATAACATTAATATTAATTAAATAAATATTACACATTCATTTAATTAGTATATAACACTTAATTAAATCACTCCATAAATCACGTAATTTATTTATTTAACTTAATAAATAAATCACATAAAATATTTATTTATCTCAATAAATATTAAAATTAATTATAAAATCTCAATCGTTACAATCTTCCCTCCTTAAAAGGATTCTGTCCCCAGAATCACAAAAAAAAAAAAAAATCTCGTCTATTACATTCTTCCCTCCTTAAAAGGATTTTGTCCCTAGAATCAGTATATAAGGGGTTACACATAACTAAGCAAATAAATGCGGAAAAGACTTCATCATAACATCTTCGAGTTCCCACGTAGCTTCTTCAGCACTGTGGTTCCTCCAGATTACCTTAACAGAAGGTATCACTTTATTCCTAAGTACTTGTTCCTTTCTATCAACTATTTGAACAGGCACTTCTTCATATGATAAGTCTTTATCAAATAGCAAAGGTTCATATTCTATTACATGTTTATAATCGTGCTTGTAAGGTCTTAATACAGAAATATGAAAGACATTATGTATATTCTCGAGCTCCGGAGGTAATGCAATCTTGTAAGCAACCTCGCCCACCTTTCGTAGTACCTCAAAAGGTCCAATGAATCGGGGACTCAGCTTCCCCTTCTTACCGAATCGAATTTTCCCCTTCCAGGGAGATACTTTCAGGAACACGAAACTTCCTGGTAAGAATTCTCGGTTCTGTCGATGTAAATCGGCATACTTCTTCTGTCTGTCTTGAGCAGCAACTAATCTCGTTCTGATCAGCTTTATAATTTCGGCGGTTTGTTGTACCAATTCTGGTCCCAACAATTGACGTTCACCGACTTCATCCCAGCACAAAGGAGTTCTGCATTTTCTACCGTATAACGCTTCGTAAGGCGGCATGCCAATACTTGCATGATGACTATTATTGTAGGCGAACTCCACCAATGGTAGATGATCCTCCCAGCTTCCTTTGAAGTCCATCACACAAGCTCTCAGCATATCCTCAAGTGTTTGAATCGTTCTTTCGCTCTGGCCATCGGTCTGAGGAAGATACGCTGTACTCATTCGCAATTGCGTTCCCATACATTCTTACAATCGCTTCCAGAAATTAGATGTAAAACGTGGATCTCTGTCGGACACAATCGACACCGAAACACCATGTCGAGAAATAATTTCCTTCACGTAGAGCTTCGCTAGTTTATCCAGGTTGTACTTGACCCTGATCAGCAGAAAGTGGGCTGACTTTGTCAGTCGATCCACTATAACCCATATTGCATCATATCCCTTATGAGTCGTTGGAAGTCCTACCACAAAATCCATCATGATGTGCTCCCACTTCCACTCTGGAATTTCTAACGGTTGCAGCAAACCACTTGGTCTCTGGTGTTCTGCTTTGACTTTTTGACATGTTAAGCATTTCGCAACGCATTCAGCCACGTCCCTCTTCATATTCGGCCACCAGAAATGATGCCTGAGATCCTGGTACATCTTCGTACTCCCAGGGTGAATAGAATATCTAAAACTATGAGCTTCGCTCAAAATCTCCTCTTTGACCTCTGGTACTGGCGGTACCCAGATTCTACCTTCAAATCGTAACAGTCCTTCATTATCGACCTTGAACTTGAACTCTTCGCCATCAATTAACCTCGTCCGAATCTTTTCACATTCTTCATCATGAAGTTGTGCTTCTTTCACTTTGTCTATTAAAGTAGAACCAACGGTTACTTGAAATAACATCTCATTCGATTCTTTCAGAAACTTCACTTCCAACTCCAATCTAGCCATCTGTTCTATTAACCGATCCTGATCAGTTAATACGTTCAGTTTCTCCCGACCTTTTCTGCTCAATGCGTCGGCAACAACGTTAGCTTTACCCGGATGGTAAAGTATCTCGCAATCATAGTCTTTAATCAGTTCCAACCATCTTCTTTGGCGCATGTTCAAATCCTTCTGGGTAAATATATACTTCAGACTCTTGTGATCTGTGTATATTTCACACTTCTCTCCATATAAGTAGTGCCTCCAAATCTTTAGGGAAAACACTACTGCCGCCAATTCTAGATCATGGGTCGGATACCCCTTCTCGTAATCCTTCAGCTGACGTGACGCATATGCAATGACTTTGCCGCTTTGCATCAATACACAGCCTAATCCTTTATGTGAGGCATCGCTATATACTACGAAATTCCTCGAACTATCCGGTAAAGACAATACAGGCGCAGTACTCAACCTCTTCTTCAGCTCTTGAAAACTCTCCTCACACTTCTCCGTCCAAACAAACTTAACTATTTTACGAGTCAAATTCGTCAACGGAGTTGCGATTATAGAAAAGTCTTGAATAAATCTTCGGTAATAACTAGCCAATCCTAAGAAACTTCTCACTTCAGACGACGTCTTCGGCTGTTCCCAACTAATTACGGCCTCAACTTTCGACGGATCCACCGAAATATCATCCTTGTCAATCACGTGGCCAAGAAATTGTACACGTTCCAACCAAAATTCGCATTTTGAGAATTCAGCGTAAAGCTTTTCTCGTCTCAGTGCTTCTAAGGTTAGTCGTAAGTGTTCGGCATGCTCCTCCTCAGTCTTAGAATAAACCAGGATGTCATCTATGAACACTACCACAAACTTGTTCAAAAATGGCTTGAACACCCTGTTCATTAAGTCCATAAATGCAGCTGGGGCATTCGTGAGACCAAATGACATCACTAAGAACTCGTAATGACCATACCGAGTTCTAAAAGCCGTTTTCGGTATATCTTCCTTCCTCACCTTCAATTGATGATACCCGCTTCTCAAATCAATTTTCAAGAAGTATTTCGCACCCTTCAGTTGATCAAACATGTCATCGATCCTAGGTAAAGGATACCTATTCTTGATCGTAACTTTATTCAACTCTCTATAATCAATGCAAAGACGCATCGACCCATCCTTTTTCTTTACGAATAAGACAGGCGTTCCCCACGGCGAAATGCTCGGTTGAATATACTTCTTGTCTAGCAGTTCTTGCAGTTGAATCATCAGTTCCTTCATCTAGACTGGAGCCATTCGGTACGGAGTCTTCGAAATTGGAGCAGTTCCCGGCGCTAGATCAATCACGAACTCTGTCTCCCTATTTAGCGGAAGTCCTGGCAAATCGCTTGGAAAAACGTCCACAAACTCCTTAACTACCGATATCTCCTCCACCTTCTGGCTTTCCTTACCCGAATCTACTATGTAGGCTAGATATCCTACACAGCCTTGCGTCAGAAGTTTCTTGGCTTGCATAATCGTCAGACAACTCGCTTGCCTAGGCGATTTGCTACCATAGAACACCAACTTCGACGGAGTCGTAAGGTTTACCGACTTCTTCTGACAGTCGATTATCGCCCCATGGTTGAACAACCAATCCATACCTAGTATGACGTCGAATTCCCCAAGTTTTATCGAAATCAAATCTACTCTAAGCTCCTGACCCTTAATGTCCAATCTACAGTTCTTATAAACGCTCCTAACAGGAATAACCTCCCTATTTGCAATCTCTATGTTCAAAGGGTAAATTAACTCCTCTACAGGTAAGTCTAGGGTTCTAGCAAAATCATCAGATATGAATGAGCAAGTAGCACCTGAATCAAATAATACATATGCATTTATACTATTGACCGGAATAATACCTGACACCACATCTTTTGATTGCACAGCATCCTGCACCGTCATATTGAATGTCCGTGCAGTGGGTCGAACAGCTTGCAATGGTGCAGCGATAGTAACGGTACTACCGCTTCCATTCCCTCCGCTCCCTGTTGACCCTGCCGTCAGCTTCTTCGGGCAGTTGCGAGCCATGTGATCTTTGGATCCACATGTAAAGCAAGCTCCTTTCTTCGGTTTTGGGCAATTAGGCGCGATGTGGCCTTCTTGACCACAGTTGAAGCACACCCGCTTCCCCTTCATGCACACGCCAGTGTGATTCTTACCGCATGTAGCACATGCTTCGAACTTCCTCTTCTGCTGGCTTCCTTGCTGACTCCCAGCAGAGGTATTATCAAACCACTTCCTCTTCTGGTTCTTAGTGCTGCTACCCCCAGAATTGGTTTCTACCATATTCTTCTTCTTCTTATCTTGGTTGAACTTCGTCACCGCTTCGCTTCCTCCCTCAGCAAGTATGGCCTTCTCCAGCACCGCTGCAAAGGTATTCAGCTGGAACATGGAAACCTTGCTGTAGAGCCAAGGCTTTAGTCCCCGCTCAAACCTTCTTGCTTTCCTAGCGTCAGTGCTGACCTGGTATGTAGCGAACCTGGCCAACTCGTTAAACTTAGCGGCATACTCAGACACCGTCATCCCTCCTTGCTTAAGTTCTAGGAACTGGTCCTCCATCTGGTCCTGCGAACTCACTGGAAAATACATCTCGTAGAACATTTCCTTGAAACGTTCCCACGTGATGACTCCCTCTCCCTCTCGAGTCTTGTTAGCCTGCCACCAAAAGCTAGCATCCGACTTCAACATGAAAGCCGCGAACATTGTCTTTTGGTCTTCTCCTACCCTAGCCACGTCAAATACCTTCTCCATTTCCATAACCCATGTCTGAGCTTCGATAGGGTTAGTCGATCCTTTGAACTCAGGCGGTCCTACTGCCTTAAATTCCTTGAAAGTAGTATCCTGCACCTGCGGCTGATTTGCCAGAGCTCTTGTCAATAGGTTCACCAACTGCTGAACCGAATTGGGATTCGTTCCCTCGTTATTGTTGTTGTTCGTCGAACCCTCGGGATTTTGACGTGTTACTCTTCTTCTAGGAGGCATTTTCTGTTAAGAAAATATTATTATTAGACCCTTTATTCAATTATTAAGTACTCCAGTTCATACTTAAACGTTCTAGACAATTCAATTCACATAGAATACATAGCACGTCAATAAACTTCTTTTATTCATTAGTCGTAGTTTAAAAAAACATGAACCATATAGCATTTCTGCTATTTACATCATCCTTCCTGAACTGGAAAAGTTGCAGGATTATATTATTAACTCATCCCATTCTTATCTCAAATTATGGAATTTACTTTATTTAATACAAAAAGCAATACATAAATAAAAGCACTACTACTACTGCTACTGCTACTACTACTATTACTGCTACTGCTGCTACTGCCTAGGCATATTAATACGTCGCACAGCCTCTCTACATTCCTCTTCCATTACCCGAAATGCCGTTCTTCGGTCCACCACATACCACGGTAAACCTTGGAACTGAGCTGGGTAGTAGAAAATACGGTCCTGAGCTCTCTCTATCGCTGTATGGAATGCATATTCTGTTTCCCTCAGCTTGGCCATCTTGGCTTCAGCTTCATCTTCAGCTCGATCAGCTCGTTGATTAGCCCTCAAGCTTAACTCCTCAGCTCTGGCACGCTTCCTCGACTCCTCCTGGATGTCTTGCTTCAGCTTTGCCAATTCAAAACGAGCAGCATCTCTTTCAACCTCCATATGTATCAGGTTCCACTGTGCATCTCCCAGGTCACTTGCCATTTCCTCGATCGTCTCATCTCGTTGCTGGATAGTCTCCTCGAGATCTCCTACTCGTCCATGAAGCTCCACGTTGCTATCGTAGACTGCCTCGTACATCTCAGCACTAGTAGATTGAGGTGGGAATTCCTCTTCGGGATCCTCTTCCTCCTCTTCAGACTCGTCCTAGTCCTCATCCTCTGGAATAGGTGTCAGCTCACGCTCCCGACCAGCTACGGTGATCACTGGAGATAGCTCTCTCCTAACCAGCTGCTCCCAGACAATATGTATGTCACAGGGCTCTTCCTCTCTAGGCACCTGAGGTACATCCTCTCTAGCCTGACTAGGTTCTCCCACGTTCGACATCCTGACAAAAGAATTTTGAAGTTCATTATTACGTGATAACGAATCGTCACTCTTCGAATACTATAATGTAAACACATAGGCACATAAGGTAGTTTATTATCTTTACCTAGCATCACTATCTTTTCGATCTTACCATAAGGCTACTACCTAAGATTTTTTTCCCACCTAAGGTTTCATAACCTACAGCTTTGATACCAACCTGTGACACCCCAAAATCCGGGTACTTCATTTCCACATGATTTGGTGTTCACTTTCTAACTATAACAAACATCTACCCAATATATCTTAAAATAAATTACAACCTTTATTCAACTATTAATAAAATCTCCCTTAAAACAAGGGTTACAACCTTCTCCATATCAATCCCAGGGTTACTCTAACCTTGAAATGAATACAATAAAGTGCGGAAATAAAACATAACATTCAATTATTACAATCATTCTCAATTAAATAAAAACAAGTCTTCACTTGCTTTGCTTTCCCTTGCCCTTACTCGTACTTAGGGGGATCAGCCCTTCGTACCATGTATTGTGCACAAACATCTTAACGCTATGCGTAGTAACCTCCCCTAGTAAATAGGGTTGTTCAGCTCAGTAATTTGAATTCAAGTCCGCACCAAAGAAAGTTTGGTTTGGATAAGCTTACAAGGGTAATTTAGAATTCACGTTCATCAACTAAGGATTAGTTGAATCGACTTCGAATAATTCATAAATAAAGAATTATGAATTAACATATGCTTTAGAATCAACTTAAAGCATTTAAATTAATAACTGGATCTTACTTGAACAATAAGTTAAGATCATTTTAATTAAATAAACAATTGTCTAATACAGAAATAGAAAAGGACATTCTTAACAAGAATATATGAACACAAGAAAATATACAAGATTAGGGTTTAGAAAACTTGCATAAAATTAACGAGTTTAAGGTTTAGAAGACTTGCCTCAAGCGCAAGCTACTTAACACAATTCACGTACTTTAATACTTCCTACACATATATATTCAATCACAATAACCTAAATTAGTTAACACGTAACTAATTCACATAAGTGGTTAACCCTCATGGTTAACTCACTCTAATAATAATAATCAACTATCACATAGTTATTTAAATCAATTATGTATTTAACTAAATTATAATTAAACAATTATAATTCAAACACTTAATCAAATTATAATTATAAATAAATTATAATAATTATAATCAATTAAACCACATCATGCATTTAATTACACAAATTATAATTAATCATGAAATTATCAATTTATAATCCATAATTAAACATGCATTTATTAAATTATAATTACATAAATTATAATTTAAATTAACATCTAATTGATTAAAATAAACCAACTTCTATACATCATAATTTCACAAAAATTAAAATTTAAATTAAACATTTACTCTTAATTATAATTAATAAATTATAATTAAGTAACTTATTGCACAATTAAACAATTATAGTTTATAATTTAAATACCATATTAGTTTTTTTTTCAAAACTTTCTTTTTCTCGAATTATGAAATTATCAACTTTATGTTAACACATGTTATAGCAGCTAGAGACATGCTCATTATCTTAGCAATAATGTAATGGAAACATAACAACACACTGCACACTTGACTAAAACTCACTGCCACTGCACTGTGCACGGCGCAGCTGCGCAGCCACAGGCCTTGGCACCGGCGTAGCTGCGCAGGGTAAGGATCTGGGAAGGACAAGCGGCGCAGCTGCGCTGCTCCTGGCCTTGCTGCCGGTGCAGCTGCGCAGCAACTCGGCCAGACGCAGACAGCCACGTTACTCTGCTTCACCGATTAACCCATACAAGCCAACAAATGGATATTTACAGTAACTTAATGCAATTATACATATATATAACATGCTTCCACAACACAAAACCATTTAAACAATGATAATCACAAGTTTTAAAAATCCAATTTGGCCATTTTCATGAAAACTCATATATTTTCCAAAATAAGTCACTGTAATCAAATTCTTAAGCAATTCAACTTATAATACATGCTTTATTCTCATGATTCAAGGTAGTATCATAGAAAATTTTTAAACAACATACTAACATATACCAATTTCTCAATGTAAAATCACCCATAATATATAAACTCATGAAATTCCATATGAACTCATATAAACATGAATTTTCTGTTAAAATATATTTCTACAGTAATTTAATTTCTGAAAATCATTGATAACCATATAATTCACCATGAACAACACCACCTATATATATATATATATACCATCCATGTTTATGCTATTACATGAAAACTCAGTTTTCACAAGGAATAAAACATGAAACTTAAATCGAGTTTTGAAAATATGAAAGTAGAGATTATGGATTACCTTTCGGTGATAGGAGAAGAAAACAAAGATTCACTCTAGCCTTCACAAGCTTCTTCTTCCTTCTCTTCTTCTCCAACTCTTCTCTGCTTTCTCTTTTTCCTCTGCTCTTTTTTGTTTCTTCTTCTTTGCACTTAGTTTAGACTTAGGATTAATCTAACGTAGTATAGAACTAACGTAATATAATATAATACGCGTACTAACTAATACTAATTAGCCTAATTAATTTAGCAGTTACATAAGTTTCAAAATTCAAAAAGCCTTAAGGCTTTGTTTGGCCAAAACAACATTATTTTAAAAAAATAGGTTATTATTACTAAGGCCATGTTTGGTAGAATAGATTTAAAACAAATGCAAAGCCTTGTTTGGTAAAAATCATTTAAAATCCTTTTTCTTTTATTTTAACAAATTATTTAATACATACTTTAATGTCACATTTTAATTAATTAAATATCAATCATCTAATTTAATCAATTAAAATCTAACATCAATTCATCACATAAAATTACCACATAATTATAATTACTCGCTAATTATAATCCATGTAACACTTCATCACATAATTCATCTAATTCAATTATCTCAATTAAATTAGAACTATAGTATAACATTAATATTAATTAAATAAATATTACACATTCATTTAATTAGTATATAACACTTAATTAAATCACTCCATAAATCACGTAATTTATTTATTTAACTCAATAAATAAATCACATAAAATATTTATTTATCTCAATAAATATTAAAATTAATTATAAAATCTCAATCGTTACAAAACAAGGTTAGACTTTTTAATTCCAAGAGTTGGGAGAGCACTCCTTTTCTAGAAAGAAGAAAACTAGGGTTTAGCCAAACACCATTCTTCTTGAATTTTTATTCTTTCTTGGTGGATCACCTCTAAAGGCCAAACACTTGGGTGGCTAACGTTGATCAAAGGAAGGAATCAACCTGGTGGATTTAAGTTGAACACGAAAAGGAATTGGAGTTAAACTCGTAAATGAGAAATCTAGTTTCTACGAGGGTATGAATCTAATCTCCATCTATTTCGTTTTAACTAATAACTGTGCTAAAATGATGATCCGGGTATATGGTTTGTAAAATTTTAAAACTTTAATTTGTCACGCTTCCGCTATTTTTATGGAATTTGATTGTGTCCATGAATCTTACAAACCTAAAAGTTGATCAGTCATATTCTAAAGAAGATCTTTATAAGACAGTGAAAAACATCTTAAAGTACTTAACCGACACTAAGGATGTAATCATGATTCATGATGGGTCTGAATTAAAATTAGAGGACTAAACAGACTTGTGTTTTTTAGACTGACCAAAACGACATCAAATCCACTTTAGGGTAAGTCGTTACCTTGAAAGGTGGTGTAATGAATTGGAAAGGTTCCATACAGCAAAGAGTTATTGGTTTAGTGATAAAGACAAAGTATATAGCTGTAAATGAAGCTACAAGTTGATGTTTTGGATGAAAAGTTCATTACAGAACTAAGAATAGATCCTAAGTCTAATCTTGGATCCAAACATGTGTTGCGGCACTTTCATTTAATTAAAAAAACATTGAAAGAGGAGAAGTCACTATAGAGATATTGAACTCTCAAAAACGACATTGCATATCCATTTACTAAAGCTTATCCAACAGTAGGATAATCGTCACTTATAGAAGAAGGGTATTAGATACCATGGCGATTAATTTTAGTGCAAGTGGGAGATTGAAAGTAGTATGCACACAAGCCAATCATGTTTGATGAAAAAGCATTTACTTTGCAACAATCTTATTCATTTATTAATAAAAGTATTATTTAATTAAAGGCATTTATTTATCTACATGGTGTTCTTTTTATAATATGTGATAAACCCATAGTTTTGAGCAATACTTTTAGAATCATGATGATGATCATGCTAATATGATCTAAACTCTTAGAAGCTTAAAACTAAAATAGTTCCCAATTGTTGGATTACTAAAAAGGAGATTAGTGAATCCGGATAGATTAGTACATATGTTGCTTGCTCATTGGATGATGATGATTGATCTCATGATGATTTGTGTAGACATACTAAAGAAAATACGTAGGTGCTTATTGGAGAATAAGTTCACTGAACGTGGCTCGCTAAGGAATACCTAATGGAGTTTTACTTGCCTATCAATAGGAATTTCTGTAGTGATAGTAGTATAAGTGATCATTGGACTTGAGATCATCATAGTATCTTGTGTATGACGAGTTATACTTTGACATGTATCTTATGATCTTTAAGGTATATCAAAAGGTATGCTTGGGTGTAATAAGTTATATATGGGGATAATGAATGATCAATAAAGAATCTACCACTTCTAGTAAAAGAAGAGATGTGTCCTATGTGAGTCGATAAATTACAACCCAGGAATCCTTGGCCAAGTTAAAATGAAATTAAAAAGGAGTTTCTAATTTGCATTATTTAGAGTTGTGCACTTAAGAATCGAAATACATATAATTAAATAAAATAAGACTTGACAATAATTTCATGTCTAATATTTAATTGGGACATCGTATGGTGGAAGGATTGAATTATACGGTAACTATTAACTCACACGTTCTTTTATGATTAATGTTGAAATCTTTATTATCTGAAAAGTCGTTGATCGCTAAGGAGACTTATCCTTATTGTAGAATAAATGTTATTTATTTAAATGAATTATTTGTTTAATTTATTTATATAAATAAGATTAGAATTGTTCTTAATTGATTTATTCACAACCGATTTAATATGGAGAACCTAAAGGGTCACACAATAAAAGGAAAAATATTTATTAAAAAAAAGCTAATGACATAATTGTAATAATAAGTTATGTATATTTAATTTAATCTATGGTGATAGAATAAATTAAATAGCTTAATATTTATTATTTAATATTTTGAAAATATTAAATATAAATTAATAAGAGGAGTATTATTATTATTATTACTATTATTATTATTATTTAATTCGTAAAGGAGTTTGAGAATTAATTAATAAGATACTCTCTCTCTCTCTCTCTCATATATATTCCTAATAAGATTAGGAGGCTAATTAATTAAAAGAGTTTAATTATTCCCAATAGGATTGGGAAGCCTAATTAATTAAAAGAATTTAATTAATTAATATGAAACCCTAATCCTAAATTATTTAGGAAGGTTGCTTACATCTATAAATAAGAAAGTCTTATTATGGAACAAGGTTAGACACTTTATTCTAAGAGTTGGGAGAGCACTCATTTTCTAGAGAGAAGGAAACTAGGGTTTAGCCAAACACCCTTCTTCTTGAATTCTTGTTCTTTCTTGGCGGATCACCTCTAGAGGCCAAACACTTGGGTGGCTAACGTTGATCAATGAAAGAAATCAACCCGGTGGATTCAAGCAGAATGCGAAAAGGATTTGGAGTTGAACTCGTACCTGAGGAAACTGGAATCCTCAAAGGTGTGAATTTAATCTCGATCTATTTCGTTTTAATTAATAACTGTTCATAAATGATGATCCGGGTATATGGTTTGTAAAATTTTAAAACTCTGATTTTTTACGCTTTCGCTTATTTTATACAATTCGATTGTGTCCATGATTGTTACAAACCTAAAAGTTCAGTTATGAACTTCTTCATCCAAACAGCTTCTTTTAAAGCTTCACTTACAGCTATGTACTCTGCCTCTGTCACTGAATCAGCAATGTTTGCTGCTTGGAACTCTTCCAACTCACTGCACCACCATTTAAGGTAAACACATACCCCAAAACGGATTTACTGTCATCTTGGTCCGTTTGAAAGCTTGAGTCTGTATAGCCCTTTATTTTTAATTCAGACCCACCGTAGACAAGAAATACATCCTTAGTTTTCTTAAGTACCTTAGGATATTTTTCACTACCTTCTAGTGTTCTTCTCCAGGATTAGACTGATATATGCTCGTTACACTAAGTGCATGAGCGACATCAGGTCTCGTACATATCATACCGTACATGATAGATCCTATTGTTGAAGTATAATGAATCTTACTCATACGGTTTCTCTCCTCAGGTGTCTTTGGGGCCTGTTTCTTGGAGAGATGTATTCCATGGCTCATCGGTATAAGACCTCTTTTGAAATCTTTCATACTAAACCTCTTTAGCATCGTATCAATGTACATTCCTTGGGATAAGCCAAGCATCTTTTTAGATCTATCTCTATAGATCTTTATCCCCAAAATGTAGGATGCTTCTCCCAAGTCCTTCATGGAGAAATGTATAGATAACCATATTTTAATTGACTGTAGCATCGGAATATCATTCCCTATCAGTAATATATAATCAACATATAATACAAGGAATGAAACAGAGCTCCCACTAACCTTCTTGTACACACATGGTTCATCCTCACTTTTGATAAAATCAAACTCTTTGATTGTCTCATCAAAACAAATGTTCCACCTACGAGAATCTTGCTTTAACCCATAAATGGATCGTTGCAGTTTATAGACTTGATTTGTTCCAACCGTTGAAACAAATCCTTCTGGTTGTGTCATATACACATCCTCTTCAAGGTTTCCATTGAGGAAGGTCATTAAAGACACTCAAAATTTTGCTTTCTTTATACTAACCTTGTAGAAGGGCAAAAGCATAATTTTACTTTGAAAATAACCCGAGATAGGGGAAAAGTATATGATCACCCCAGAGATAACCCTGTGAATGATTCAAAGGGCCAATGATATTCGAACAAGATGCGAACTAAACGAGGATCGCAGAGATAAAAAAGTATCCGCCAGAAGTCACCTCAGCAAAACTCGAACTATGTGCCATCAAAGATAAGACAGCTAACTGTAGTCTGGAATTGGAAGATACCTCTCAGATACTAACATCATCTTCCCGAACCTCGATTCAGTCATTCTAGACCTTATTCAGTAGCCTTCCGCAAAGACTTTTCGAGAGTTTGGCCTGCGAAGCTCAACTTTCTCTAAACCGAGACTGATGGAACGAACTTTGAGATGGCGGGACCCACGGGCCCAGTCGCAGGTATACATACAACTAGCTGCATGTATATATGCGGCTGGCTCCGGGATCTTAAATAAACAACATCAACTCATTTAGAAATAAAAAAAGAAGAGTTTTAGAGAGAGAAACTGATTTTAGATAAAGAAACCCTCTGAATGGAGCAATATACATACATTTTGAGTTGTTCAATCTTGTTTAACACATACTTTGAGGCTCGAGAGTGTTCTTAGTTGATCCCGGGTGATAAAACGCTTGTTCACGCGTCCCCCAAGGTAAAAAACACTCTTTTTAGTCACTTTCTTTGTAAACTTTATTTAATGTACTAAATTGATGTTATATATTGCTTAAATCTAGTTAAACTTGTTGTTTTTAAGTATATTGTGTAGTAGTTGGTAGATATTGAGTTTCTATCGGTTATATTGTGCGTATTTGGCTGTAAATCAAGTCCGGAAGCTAGATCTACCTAGATCTAAGCCGGATCTAGCCTTTTGAGTGGTTATTAAGCATGAAGCTTTAACCTGAATGCTAGATCAGCTTAGATCCATGATAAATCTACGTATTTACTTCTTTTAATCGGTCCCGGTTACACCGTATAGCCCTAGATCTATATCTAGAGGCGGAAGGGGTCCGAAATGTCTTGATATGGTGATTTCAACCGATGAAATCTAATCTCAAAGTCTAGGACATTGTACATATATATTTGAACATAATAATGCGGGCCTCAGAATCCGGTGTTGAGATCCCATGATTGGATCCCGACTTGATTCCCAAGATGGACCGATTTTGTGATGTAATGTTTAAATAACACAAAAATCATTGTATATGTAATGTTTGGATCTTGAAGACGAACTCGAGGGGTTAGTCTCGAGAAGTCAAATTTAAGATCCCGTGATAGTGAAAACTTTGATTGTGGGTGCTTGGAGTCATCGAGATGGCTTACATGCCCGATGATGATCCGACCCTTTTTGGTGCTTTTAGCATGCATTTTCACCAAAACAATTTCCAAATCAAAATAGCAAAGAGCTTTCATAATAACAATAAAGTGATTTAGGGATAGGCATTAGATCATAAATTGAAGTATCAAAAGACCTCGATTCCTATTCGACGAAAGATTTGAAAACTTTTTTTCAAAACATCATTGATATATATTGTGTTCTAAAAAATGAACTTTTATATAAATCAAATTTTTTGTGCATAGGGTTAAAGAGGTACATCACTACTTTCATAATAATTACATATACTTAAAAATCAATAATGGAAGTATCAAAGGTCCTCGATTACTATTTGGGCGAAGGATTTGAAAACCTTGTGTTTTTCTCAAAATATCATATGAAATGTAAATTTTATCTAAAAAATGAACTTTTGCTAAATCAAATCCGTCGTACATAGGTACAAAAGAGGAACATCACTACTTCCAAAATAACTCACAAGGAGGCTTATAATAAACTTTCAAACACACACACACACACACACACATTTTTATGCATAGGAAATCAATAAGATGCGGTACCGTGTTTTTACGGAAGTCGGGGGGTGCCTAACACCTTCCCCCTGCTTAACCTAGCCCCCAAATTCCACTAATCTTTGGTTTCAGATCAATCTTACGGAGTCACATATTGGACCATATTGTGAAAACCTTTAAAACATAGATGAGTTAGTACATCCATTTAAACCATACCAACTGGCGGCTCTGTCTCATTCGGTCCAATCATAGAAATAATCAAATCAATCTTTTCAAAGTCGTCGACACTTATGTCGGTATCGCTTTCCTAAAACCTTACCCTTTAATAAAATCCATAGACATAGCGAATCGTGGAAGGGTAAAACAAACAACACAAACTTAGGAAAGACGGACACAACACCAAAATATTTTTCTCGCCGTCGACAGGTGGCGACTCTACTGGGGACTAAAGAGGGCTTAAGTCGCGTTCAATCTTTTTGATTTTCATTCTGCATGTGCATTTGTTGTGTGAATGATCTTTGTGTGTGATTAATATTTTAATTTTTTAAGCATTTCGTATTAGTGCCTTGCACAATATATTAGAGCTTCGCACAATGTCATCATTTTGCATGCGGTAAGGACGTGAATGTATGTTGTGTGGTCCCACCGTTAGGACAAAATCCCGTCGGTTGTTTATTACTGGACTCCTATGGATGTTTCCACTGTGAGGCTCAGGAAAGGCGCCACTCAAATATGCTCCAATTGAAAGTTAGATGTTTTCATCAAGTAAATTACGAAGATCTGTGAACCAATTTCAAAAAGCCTGTGAGAGTAACCCTAAGATAGGTTAGCCTGTGATAAACCAAACGCGCGATATGCCTCTTTATGCCCTATTTACTCTTTCGCGTATATAAATGGAAATCATTTTGAACTGTCATTTATAAATCCTTTTTATCTTGTCATCAAGTCAACTAACCCCTGGTTTTGCAGGAAAAGATTTAAAAACCTATGACTCGATGCATAACATATCATGCATCCATACCACCTGCCAATATAATGACTAAACTAGATATTGGTTTTGTCCAGATTGGTCCTAGAACTTGATTTTGAGCCAAAAAGGCCCGTTCACCACCAATCAAAATCGCTGAAGGAAGTTCATCAGAACCCATCCCAGTATCTCGAGATGAATTTGAGGAGTTTAAGAAACAGATTGCCGAGATGACTACCTTATTGAGGGAACAGTGTAAAGTATCTTAGGAAACTAAGCATAAGAGTCAGACTGAACCCTTTGTGCAAAAAGATATGAAAATACCGAAAAAGGACAATGATACCCAGATGTCCACACCAATCTCTCCCCTCGATGTCGAAGTAGCCAAGGAGGCCTCGGTCTAAAGGATGACACGGGAAATAGTAGACCTCAGAGAAGACAGAGAAACTGGAGATATCAAGAAGAAAATTAGGCAAATGGAGGACGCTATCCGGTCTATGAAAGGGACAACATCCCACGGGAGCATGAATTATTCGGATCTATGTATTTTCCCAAAAGCAAGATACCCGAATAAGTTTTAAGCCTCAGAGTTTGAAAAATACAATGGATTAGGTGATCCCTATACTCTCTTAAAAGTCTACATAGGTGAACTTGGAACTTACACCGAGGATGAGAACCTTAGAATGCAGCTATTCCAGAAAAACCTTACCGGTGAAGCCCGAACTTGGTATGCCCGAATAGATAATTCCAAAGTCCGAGGTTGGGAGGCTTTGGCCCATGCCTTCCTCAACCAGTATAGTTTCCAATCCTAGATAGCACCTGATAGCTACCAGGTTACCAAAGTCAAGAAACTAAGAAATGAGTCGTTCAGAGAATATGCGCAGCAATGGAGGCGAATGGAGGCACAAGTTAACCCACCGATGGATGAAAGTGAGATGGTGAAAACGTTCATTAACATATAAGAAGACCCTTTATATGTGAGAGTCCTTGACAGGTTAGGCAAATCCTTCTTTGAAATGATCAAACATGGAGAAATGGCAAATATGGGTTTGAAATCCGGTAAAATCAAAGATCTCACTGCTTTGGAGGCCGTAGTAGAGCACATACAGTCGAGAAACTATGTGAGCACTCCCAAAAGAGTATCTAAAAGGAAGGAAGAAGATGTCTCTTTGATTTTGCAAGGACAAGCTGCCAATAAAATCCCAAGTCCGCCTATCCAGAAACAGAACACTCATCATGTGAATTCACAAAATCTTACATCATTAAAGGTTGGGGAGAACAAGTGAAGAAGGATATTTACTCTTTTAAGGGACTCTTTGGAGAATATATTGGCACTATTGATCGCCCAAAAAAAGATTGTTGAGCTTGCTCAACCTTCTGTTCCAAATGGAAGGCAATTTGATCCTAGCAAGAAATGCACTTACCATTCCAACTCATCGGGGCATAACACTCAGGATTGTTGGACTTTAAAACACAAGATTCAGAACTTGATTGACAGTGGGGAGATTTTAGTCAAAACACCAGAATAGCGGAATGTCAATAACAACCCTTTAACTCTGCATATTGCGGAAGGAGTCAATAATCAGATAGCTCTAAGAGCCCATCCTTTTGCAACTTGGATAATCTTGTTTCATTGATATGACCGAGTCTATAGTGCCACATATAGGTATAATTAATATCATCACTTTTCCTTTTCTTAGTTTGTTCAATTTGAAATATATTTTCTTGCAAGTCAAGTATATAAAGTCCATTTCGCAAATTTCCAATACCATATAAAACATCGTCTTTATAAATAGAACAACTGTTGTTCTTTATTATAATGTCAAATCCATCCATATCTAATACGAAAATAAAAATAATGTTTCTAATGATATTCAGAACAAAATAATAATTATTTAAATAAATGGACTTGCCCTTAGGCTGTGCTAAACAATAAGTGCCTACAGCTAATACAGCAACCTTTGCTCCATTTCCCACTCGTAGGACAACCTCATCCTTGTTCAGCTTTCTACTTCTGACCAGTCCCTTCACATTATTACATATGTGAGAACCACAGCCGGTATCCAATACCCAAGTAGAATTTTGACTTTCTGAAAAATTAATTTCAATCATGAAAAAACCTTGATTAGAAGTCGAAGCTTCTCCAAGCTTCTTCTCTGCCAGAAACTTCTTGCAGTTCCTCTTCCAATGACCCGGCTCGTTGCAATGGAAACACATTCTATTAGGAATTGCATATTCAGATTTGATATTTAAAGTAAATATAAATGCTTAAGTGTACAGTCCTTGAGAGAATCATTGTACAAGGACTTAGATGATAGATCAAACATGTTATGTTGATCTGAGCTTTAACGTTTATCATTTATGTAAATGAATGTATAGAAGAAAAGATCAGACTTGTTAGGTTAATCTATTTGAGCTGTAAAAGTTAAAGTCTTGACAGAATCGTAGTCTGTCAAAGACAGCATTCGAAAGACAAGGCAGAATCGTGGAGCTTAAACGAAGAGATTCAGAATCGTAGTCTGCCAAGAGATTCAAGCCTACAGAAGTTAAGGCAGAAAACATGGAGCTTAAGTGAAGATATTCAAAATAGGAGTCTACCTAAGAATCAAGTCTGCAGAGGCCAAGGCAAGAAACGTTGAGCTCAAGTGAAAGCATCAAAGAATCGTAGTCTGCCTTAGAAGCCACACTGAGAGACATAAAGTTGAAAAGCATCTGTCGAGCCAAGTTGGGAATCGCAGAGTGCTATCAGAAGTGTGAAGTCTACAAGACAAGCAAGCAAGGAATCGTAGTCTACCAAGAGCTTAAGAGAAATCGTAGTGTGCTCTACGAAGAAGTCTAAATCACGCTGTGCAAAGCCAACACGCAACGATTATGTCACAATGACCGTAATCGTAGTGTTCCTCCAGTCAACATCAAAGATTGAAGATCTGACGAAGGGAGGAAGAGCAACAAATGAAGAAATGCTTATAGCCATTGACAAAGTGATAGTCCCAATACTTCCATATTCATCCTTAGTCCAAATCGAAGAAGCGTATTGAAAAAACTAAGGATAGGACTAAAGCAGCCTGCAGAAAATACCTTTTCAGGTGTTAGGTGAAAGAATATAGTCTGCTGTGTCAGTGGGCCAGGCGGCAGAGCAGCAGAAAAGCAGGACGTCAACATCACTGCACAGAAAAACGTCTGAAGTATTAAATGAAGCAACGGGAGCATTAAAAACGGCTATTTTTGAATGGCTCTTTTATAAGGAAATCAGACAAGGATTCAAAAAGTAAGCAAGACGCATAAAGAAAGAATAAATTGAAAAAGCTCAAGAACACTCAACGAGCAACACTACGATACTGAAGAAAGCTTGCTTCGCTACTCAGTCCTTTGAAAGACAGAAGCTGAACTGCAACTGAGTAGCACACCTCAAACTAACAACTGCCTATCCAAGTGAGGTACCAAGTCAGAGGACTTAAAGAAGTTCAGAAGTGAACTAAGTGAAGATCCAAGTTAAAGGACTTGAAGAGTTCAGAAGTGAACTAAGAGCAGATCCAAGTCAAAGGACTTGAAGAGTTCAAAAGTGAACTAAGTGAAGTTCCAGGGCTGCTGACATTGAAGGGATCTAAGTGATCCAATTGTAAGAAGACATCCTTAGTGGATTTCCTACTCGTGGAGTAGAAGAGTGGATTAGGAGTCGCGTTGGCTCTGAACCACTTAAAACCCTATGTCTCATTGTCTCTCATTAACTACTATAACTGCTATATCTGTTATAACTGCTATAACTGTTTATCTCGCCTTAACTGCATTATCTTGAAGGGGAACAAAACATATATTCTGCTACAATCAGTATCACCAATACTGACTAAGTATTTTAAACAGAGAAATTTTAAAATAGCTATTCAACCCCCCCCCCCCCTTCTAGATAACTAACGTGCTTTTGGGAACTAACAATTGGTATCAGAGCAGGTTCTCATATCTAAGCATACAAGCTTGCGAAGATCCTATGGCACAACTGATAAGCGAAACCAAGACATGTGGAGGAAGCAAACCACATATGTGCAACAAAGATAAATTCACAAACTAGAAAGTTCGGATGCAGGCGTACATAGATTCGATAGATGATGATCTATTTGAAACTGTTCTGAACGGGCCCTATATTCCAAGAAGGCTTGCACCAACTCCAGAAAATCCAGACGATATGGTGGTCAAGGTTAAATCTGAATGGACTGAAAATGAGAAGAAAGATGTTCTTCTTGACAAGAAGGCTAAGAACATCTTGTTCCAGTCCTTAGAAGACAGTCTGTTCGAGAACGTGGTTAACTGCAAAACTGCAAAGGAAGTCTGGGAAGCATTACTCATAATGCATGAAAGAACTGAAAAAGTCAAAGAAAACAAGCAATCTCTACTGACTTAACAGTATGAGATGTTTGCTCATATCTCAAGAGAGAATGTCACTTCCACTTATGAAAGATTCACTACACTGCTCAACTCTCTCAGAGCCTATGGAAAGACCTATCCAAACAAAGATCTAGTCATCAAGTTTATGAGGTCTTTGACAAGCAGATGGGATGCTAAGACCACTGCAATCAGAGAGTTAAAGAATCTGCATGAAATGATAGTTCAACAGCTCTACGAAAACCTTCTTACATACGAGCTTGAACTGACTCAACGAGCAGAAACTCTATCAGAAGGAAGAAGGAAGGACAAAGGAGTTTCTCTCAAAGCAAAGGAAGAGATCTCCAGGGCACAGGTGGAAGATGAGTCTGACTCTGATGAAGAGGATGACATTGATGATGATGAAGCTGTAATGCTGGCCAGAAGATTCAAAAGACTTATGCTCAAAGGTAGAAGCAGCAAACCTAAGAAGTTCAACAACAGAAGCAGTCAGGAGCAGAGCAATGACCTATGCTCTAACTGCAAAAAGCCTGGGCATTTCATTGCCAATTGCAACAAGCCTATCAGGGAAGAGCTGAAGAGAAAGACAAATCAAAAAAAGGAGCTCAAAGGCTACAGAAAGAATAAGAAAAAAGACAAAGGGCTTGTAGCTGGAAGTTCATGGAGTGATTCAGACAATGACACTAACACTGAGTCTGAAGATGATGAAGCACCTCAGAAAGCCAACCTATGTCTGATGGCCAAAAATGCACTAAGCAGGAAAGATGCTGAAGCAGTCATAAACAAGGTATTTGACTTTAACTCTCCTGATATAGACATTGATAATTTAAAAACTGGCATTCGTGATATGTCAACTGATCTATATCAACATATGAAGTGGCTAAAAGTTCTATCTAAAGATTATACTGATCTTCAAAAGGAGAAAGAAAAGGTTCAGAAAGAGCTAGAAGTAGCTCTACTAAATTCTAACTCTCTCTCTCTAAACTTGAAGATGAGAATAAAATCTTAAGAGAGACAAATGAACTGACCATACAGAGAGAGTCAGATCTAACCTCTAAGATTGAGGAGCTAGAAATGAATATCTCTACATGGAATAGATCTTCTTCATCCATGGACTCCCTGATATCAAATCAGTGAAGTGTCTCTGATAGAACAGGCTTAGGGTTTGGGGAATCAACCTCAGAACCCTATGTGGGAAAGACTAAAGAGATTAATGTAAGTAATGCTTCTAACTTAAATAGAAGTATTACATTCGTTAAGTCCACACAAAAGGATGAACCAGTGCAACCTTGCTCTTCTGAACCAAGACGTGTTCCTAAACACTACGGATCTCATGCTGGCTTAGGGTTCAGAAAAGTGAAGAGTAATTCAGTCACCACTGTCCGACCTCGACGAATCGTAGAGTCGAGTAAAACTAACTCCACCGATCAACTTAGAAAGAATCGTGGTGTTGAGACTCACTCAGCACATAACATGAACTCCAGGGCTGCATGGAAAAGGAAGATGCAATTTAAGGGTAAAGTCAACAAATATCCACACAAATCTAATTGGAGAAAGCATCCACACACACACAAATATAAATCATTTTGGATGTCTTGCATGTGGAAGATTTGGTCATAAAATTGCATCATGCTTTCATACTACTGTGCATGGAAGACCCAAAGTCAAGTAGATTTGGGTTCTTAAGGGTACTAACATTGCAGGACCCATGCTAGTCTGGGTACTAAAATGAAAGCTGAATATGTTTGCAGGAAATGAGCACCATGACTACCACGTGGTATCTGGACAGTGGTTGCTCAAGGCATATGACCGAAAATAAAGCCCTCCTGTCAAATTACACAGAGAATGAGGGACCAACTGTTATCTTTGGAGATAACAGCTCTGGCAAGACAAGAGGCTATGGTTCAGTTGGAAATGGTGCAGTGTCCTTCAACAAAGTGGCTTATATTGATGGTCTAAAGCACAATCTTCTTAGCATCAGCCAACTCTGTGATAAAGGCCATTTAGTTACCTTCCTCAACAATCAATGTTAAGTCAGAGATCTGGAGACATCCTCTATCAAGCTGACAGGAACAAGAGAAGGAAATGTATACATTGTCAATCTTACTCAGCTCAGTACTGATGAGATAGTATGCTTCCTTGCTAAAGCCACTGAAGAAATAAATTGGCTTTGGCATAGAAGATTGTCTCATCTCAACTTCAAGAGTATGTCTAAACTGGCCTCCAAAGATCTGTTAGCAGGATTACCCAAGTTTAACTTCATCAAAGAAAGACCATGCAATGCATGTCAGCTTGGAAAGCAAACAAGGAGCTCATTCAAAGGCAAAGCAGTCAACTCAATTGACAGGCCCCTACAGTTACTTCACATGGATCTCTTTGGGCCAATTTCGACTTTGAGCTTAGGAGGGAAGAGATACTCACTGGTCGTGGTGGATGACTACACCAGATACACATGGGTGTTCTTTCTTAACTCAAAAGATGAGACAAGATCCCAACTGATAAAGATATTCAAGCTGATGATGAATGAAAAAGGAGAGACTATCAAGGTAATAAGAAGTGATCATGGAAGAGAGTTTGACGTCTCAGAAATGGACCAGTTCTGTGCAGACAATGGCATCAGTCATAACTTCTCAACACCACGAACTCCTCAACAAAATGGAGTAGCTGAAAGGAAGAACAGAACACTTATAGAAGCAGAAAGAACTCTACTTGCAGCAGCTTATCTGCCTGAATACTTTTGGGCAGAAGCCATCAACACTGCGTGCTACACACAGAAAAAATCTCTTGTACACTCTACGCTAAAGAAGACTCCTTATGAGCTGTGGAAAGGAAGAAAGCCAAATGTCAGTTACTTCCATGTGTTCGGCTGTTCATGCTACATTCTCAACAATGGAAAGCAATATCTGACTAAGTTCCAACCTAAGTCAGATGAAGGAATCTTCCTTAGTTATGCCACATGTAATGACCAGGAATTTTAAGCTCCTTATTAATTTTATATGTGATTTAAAAATTTTAGGAGTTAATTTTTCAAACTTATTTAAACCTTACGTGGTTATGTGCTTATGTGATTTAACCTATGCGAATAAATGCTAGGATTTTTATTAAAGGGAATCACTAATGGTTATCGAACTTAGTAGATTAACCCTAAGACTTTTATATTAGAGAAATGATAAAAAGTGTTAGTAAATTATATATTCAAATTTACTTGAATATAGTGTAGAGAGTTAATCGTGATTAATTATTTTTATTTGAGTAATTAATTGATAACGTATGAAATTATTATTGTTGTTGATTTATAATTATTATGAATAAATAATAATTAATGAGTAAGAGATTAATAAATATAATACTATTATATTTACTTGGTTAATTGATTAATTGTTATATGCAAGTATATGTTATATTAAACCTTTGGTATAAGGTAGCTACCTTTATATATTATATAAAGTGCAATGGGCACATTAATGTGGCTATGTATTATACATATAGACTATATAGTAAGATTAATTTTATTGTGTAAGTTAAATAATATTTTGCTTATGTAACATGACGTGACCTTAATGTATACTCTAGTGACATATAGTAAGTTCAATTGTTAATTACTATTGAATTCTATAAAGTCATTATAATTGTAATAATAACTGTTATGATAATGAACAATGATAATACCCAATTATTTTATATTCGGTGTTAATAAAAATGTACATGGATTATATGTATATACCTTACTTGATGCATTATATCATTATTTGTTCATTAGAAATAACATTGTAGCTCCCATTTAAATATATATGGAATGGATACATGTAGCTTAAGTATATACTATGTGTATATATATCATATAACCTAAGTGTATTATATTATATAGCCTAGGTATGGCCATATATTATCCACACATTGCAAGATTGCTGAGATTAGTGGTTGTCCCATAATTAGAGTCTCATCCTCAATTTCCTCTCCTTCACGTGAATAACCACAAGCCTACACTAGCCTATCTTCTTCTCAAATTCATCAATGCTAGCTAATGATTTCAAGAGGTGTGGAGTTCATGATGAACTCACCAACTACTCACCTACCATTCCTAAACCATTGTACAAACAATTATTCCTTTGATTTGTTCTAATGGAGAATTGAAATGTCTGTGTAATGAATTTCCTATATAAGAGTTCTTCTCTTCTTCTATATTGCAATTGCTGAGAATCCTACCAAGCAAGCTAGAGTGAGTATACATTATAGTGAGAGTCTGTGAATTGAGAGGGTGAGAGATATCAGCAAGTTCCTTTAACATAGGTATATCACTTCCCATTCTCATTTTCTGTAAAATTTTCAAAGTTCTTGATTATTAAATTGTTCATAGGATTGAGTAATTAATGGATTGGGATATGTTGTTATGTATTATATAAGATCATAAGCATGATAAGAATGTCTTATAGCATGGCTAGATAGGATTCAAAATTGTTTTTTGAGATGGGCTGAAGGAACTGCCGAAGCAATCCAGTCTTTGGTTGGACCAGACGCCGGCGCAGCTGCGCCGGGTTTATGCCTGGTAGCAGCGCAGCTGCGCAGGTCCTGGCAACCAGATTCTCATTTTCTGTTACAGCACCTGTTATGTCATCATGTAATACCTTGTTGGGACAAGCATATGAACTAGCTTAATACACTTATATGAGTATATGAACATTGAGTAAACGTGTTTTGCTATGTTTGCATACAAGGTTTATGAAACAACATATAGTTATGAAATAAACTTAAGATTTCATGAACGAACGTCAACATATGTGTAGCATGCTAGTATTCTGACTTTGCAAGCATATTAGTATGATTTAAAGATGTATGAGAAGTATGCTAACTTGCGTATATAGGTTCCATAACGAACTGTGATCATATAAACCTTACTAGTGCACATTCTTAACGAAAATAGAAGTTTTAAAAATAAACTTTGACATGTGTGTAACATATTTAGGTACTGATTTTGCAGGCATGTTATTGTGGTTTAGAAATGCATGAATAATCCATTGACTTGTGTTTATATGACTCGTAATGAAGCATTAGCATGTTGAACTCATTAGTGAACGTTACTAACAACAACATAAGCTTTGAATGTGAACTTTGACGCATACGTAGTATGTATGAATTTTGATTTGCACTGGTCATGATTGTGTGTTCTATAAACATGAGAACTTAGTCTAAAATGATAGAACACACTAGCATACTTGATCGTAAGTTAAGACTTTCAAAGAGAACTTACCAAGACTTGTGTCTTTTAGATTGTGACCACTTAAATACATGTAACTTATTGTATGCATTCTAATACATATGAATAACGGTTACGAGATGCTTTACATGTACCGTGTTGTCTTTTTGACTTAGTATACTTTACAAATGGAAACTTAGAATGTGGAAGCTAACTACCAATGATTACCATGTGAATTATATTATGATCATGCAAGCATGTTTATTAGGATGTCATTATGCCTATAGACATATTGACATGAGCATCCTTTGGTTAAAGCATGGATTTCACATATGCACGTATTCATAGAAAATGAATCTCAAATATGAACTATGTGATTTAAAGTATATTTGTGTAGTATACTCAAGCATACATATTAGGTATTGTTTAGCCTTGTTATGAGATAGTATGACCGGAGTAGTAAACCTTTGAAGTATGAACTTGTCTAACTTGAGGTTTACCGGCATGAAAACATATGACTCTGAAATTGGATTAGGATGAGCATGCTAGTTTCGAATGAGAAATTACAACATGATAAGTATGTGTATTAGTTTAATGTTAGTAGTTGTATGCTAGAGTTACGTCGGGACACTTTCAGACCCGAACAATTTGCTTAAGTTGGATTTTAACAGTTAATATATTATGATGCTATAAATGGTGTGTTTGATATTGAACGTGATCTTATGTGATAGAATTATATAATGATTAGATGTTTGTTAAGTGTAGACTTATATTAGTTTATACATGCTAATTGAAAGGCCAACTTGCTAATGCTAGGTCATTCCAACGCAATTTTATTAAAGCTAGAAATTATTTGTAGCTGAGCAAACAGACAAGTTTCCTGACTTACACTCATTTATAGTGCAAGTTCCCTATCTTCCTCAAGTTATATTTGAGCAAGTTTCCTAGACCCTTGCATTACTTTATTCAACAAATATTGTAAGCAAGTTTCCTAACTTCAGTTGATTGTTATATTGAATGCAAGTATCCTAAATTCTTGTACTACCTTATTCAAGGAATCGTGTAAGCGAGTTTCTAAACTTCACTTGTTTTTAGTGAAAGTTTCCTATCCTTCTCATATTGTATTGAGCAAGTTATTATTATATTGTGAAAGTTTCCCGAACTTCACACTTTGGTTATTGTGAAAGTTCCCCGAACTTCACATTTTGAGTATTGTGAAAGTTCCCCGAACTTCACACTTGGTTATTTTGCAAATTCCTGAACTTCATTTCTTTATTATGCAAGTTCTCTAAACTTATACAAACTCGTATATTGTGCAAGGATCTTATCTTTATGTTTACTTTACCCAAAGAACGTTGTAAGCAAATGTCCTAACCTATGCATTTACTTTATGCAAGGGATCTATTATGGTGAAATTCTCTAAATTTCACTCTTTGATGTTGTAAGTGTCTAAGCCTATGCATTTATTTTATGCAAGGAATCTATTATCGTGCAAGTTCCCCGAACTTCACATTTTGAGTATTGTGCAAGTTCCTCGAACTTCACATGTTGAGTATTGTGCAAGTTCCCCGAACTTACACAAATTCATATATGGTGCAAATTCTAAACTTCACTTTGTGCAAGTTCTCTATCCTTCTCATATTGTATTGAGTAGGTTATTGTTGAATCGAAAGTTGTTTACTTAATTGCTTGAAATTTATTTCCAAGCATGTTATTTAGTGGTTTAATTACTTATCAATTATTTCACATTGATATTATTGATGTCCGCACCTAGTGCATTTGAGCTCGTACAGTCTTGGACTTGTACATTATTCAAGGTCCTAAATTTCTTGAACTATGTCAGTAAGAGTCTGAACCTTTGCTCGGTCAGACTAGTGTATGAAGTTTTCTTTGAAGCTACCAAACCAATTGATGGTAAGGATTCTTAGACAGAACAGAACACCCCTCATATGTAGGAGTGTGTCCAGGTATCTAATATATATGATACGAGTAAGCAGATATAAGTGTTATGCATATTCACGTTGTGCCCGAGGCTGATCTCCTCGAGGTACTTATTTTCTGTAGCCAGAAGCCTAGTAATTCTAAAAAGGGTCAATTAGCTATTGAACCCATTGGAAAGTTATAGTTCAGAGTCTACTTGACTATCAGTCATTCTAAAGGTAATTATTATCTTTTCTTTTAATATTCATATTGTTGAATTGTTCAAATGTTCATATCGTTGAATCTATCAGATATTCATATTATTGAATTGTTCAGATATTCATATTATTGAATCGTTCAGATATTTATATTATTGAATCGTTCTAATATTCATATTGTTGAATCGCACAGATATTCATAGTATTGAATCATTCAGATTGTTGAATCATTCTAACATTCATATTGTTGAATCTTTAAGATATTCATTTTGTTGAATTCATTGTCAGACATTTTTTCATTCAACATGATATATCCTTTATTGTTGTATTTAAACTTGCTGAGCAAACTTGTTGCTCATTCTTGCTATATCATGACTTATATTGCAGTTAAGCCCGAGCCCTCAGGGAAGGACAAGGGTAAAGGAAAGATTTAGGATGGTTTGCAAGGAGCAGACTTTGTCTTTGTGATTTGTTTAATTACTGTTAATATAATATGAACCCTAATATTTATTCTAGGGTATATTTGTATTGATGTATTAAGGTTATCGAATCTTGGGACTAGTAACACCTTTTGAATGAACAACGAACGTTTATTATATTCTATATTTTACTTATCGTATGTTACTTAAAGGTGGATGTTAGTATTGTTTCGTGGAGACCGGATCGGGGTACAGAGGACCCGATTCGGGGGTGTCACAGGTTGGTATCAAAGCTTTAGGTTATAAACGTTAGGAATGCAAAACCTAAGTTATAACCTTAGTAGAAAACTCAAGTAGAGTTTGTAGGTGATGGATTGAGGATATCCATCGAGTCTTATTGTGATACTGAAGTTGTTTATTTAAATCAGCTATGATTGATAGACGTCCTAACTTCTTAATGCTAACATGAATAGTATATCACATAAAGCCTAATGTTTTCTTCCTGTCCTCAGGATCATGCCGCTTAGGGGATTTTCGCGAAACCAGACGAAGGAAGGATCTGTTAGCAATGGTGGAGGGGGAAATGTCGACCCAATGCAGAGCTTCGTTAACCTATTAACAGAAGCAATGCAAAACATAACCGCGCCAGCAGCTGAGCAGCCAGGACATTACTTGGCTAGCTTTAAGGACTTTAAATTGGTAGGACCACAGGAATTCCGGGAAACCTTGGACCCAATTGAAGTCCAGACATGGATAGAAGAAATTGAGAAGGTGTTTGAGGTCGCACGGGTGGCCGAGGCACAGAAGACGAGTTTTTCCACATTCATGATGAAGGACGAAGCTAATAATTGGTGGGAACCCAATAAAGGACTAGCAGACGAAGATGTTATTATGTGGGACAGATTTAAGAATTTTTTTCAGAGAATACGCAACAAGATATGGAAGTTAAGTTTCTGGAGCTGAGACAAGGAGGTATGTCAGTCGCAGAGAACGCGGAAAGATTTAAAGAGTGGGCTCGATTCACCTCGCATCAGGTGGACACGGAGGCCAGGAAAGCAAAGAGATTTGAATTAGGATTGAAACCATGGGTACAGGAGGCAGTAGATGTATTGAAGATTAAGACTTTTTCTGATCTTTTGGAAAGGGCTATCATTGCCGAAGGAGGCATTGAAGCCATATCGTGATTTAAACAAGATAAGAAGACCGGCCAGAAAGGATCGAAAGTGGGAAGCGGCGGAGGCAGCAACCCCAATAAACGTAAATGGATGGAGAGCCAATCATCCGGAGGTGGAAAATCTGAGGGAAAGGCTAAGAAAAGTTTAAAGTGCAGTAACTATGGAAGGAACCACTCGGGGGAATGTTTAAAGGGGAAGAACGCATGTTATCATTGTGGACAATCGAGGCACATGGCTCCTCAATGTCCGAATAAGCCAAAGGGAGGATGTTTCGCGTGTAGAGCCACAGACCATGAAATCAAGGACTGCCCGAAGAGAAAGGGCGTTGTAGCTAGCGGCAACCGCAACAACAAGGACGTAGTGTCAGGTATCATCCCGATCAATTATATAGATGCATATGTGTCATTCGATTCGGGTGCCACCTGCTCTTTTGTTTCTGAAAATTTACTAAACAGTTAGACTTACCCTGTGAGGAATTAGAACACCCTATGAGCGTAGAAGTAGTAAACAAGGAAGTTATCCCCGTAGAATACATTCATAGGAACTGTTACACTGATTTGAAGGGAATTCATGGATGTCTTCCCAAATGAGATTTAGCAGCAATAGTTTTTGCCTTGGAGTTTTGGAAGCATTATTTGTATAGCGAGAAGTGTGAGATATACACAGTCTGAAGATATCTTCACGCAGAAGGAATTAAACATGAGGCAGCGTCGATGGCTAGAATTGATTAAAGATTATGATTGTGAGATTTTGTACCATCCAGGCAAAGAAAATATAGTGACAGATGCTTTGAGTAGGAAAGGTAGGGAGAAATTATCGAGGTTGACCATTCAGAAGAATTAGTGAAAGATTTTCGAAAGACTAGACTTAGAGGTTAAGTATCCGATGGAGACCAAAGAAAGATTAATTACAGTGTCAGTAAGCCCGACTTTATTAGATAAGGTTAAGGAGGCACAAGGGAAGGACGAAGTTTGTGATAACATCAAAAAGCGATTAGCTGAAGGTGATGAGTTGAAATTTAAGATTGATAGCACTGGATTGCTAAGATTTGAAGGACGAATTTGGGTACCGTTAGTACTAGAACTAAGAGAAGAGATTTTGCTAGAAGCATTTTATGGAAGGATAGTGTCAAACACCGTTGTGTTGAGACGAGGTAGGTGAACGTCGACTGTTGGGACCAGAAGTGGTATACCAAACGGTAGAGATTATCTAAGTGATAAGAGCGAATTATCTATTTTTATTGGAGTAACCTTATTTTTACAATTTCGAGGACGAAATTTTTATAAGGGGGGAGGGATGTAACGACCAGGAATTTTAAGCTCCTTATTAATTTTATATGTGATTTAAAAAATTTAGGAGTTAATTTTTCAAACTTATTTAAACCTTATGTGGTTATGTGCTTATGTGATTTAACCTATGCGAATAAATGCTAGGATTTTTATTAAAGGAAATCACTAATGGTTATTTAACTTAGTAGATTAATCCTGAGACTTTTATATCAGAGAATTGATAAAAAGTGTTAGTAAATTATATATTCAAATTTACTTGAATATAGTATATAGAGTTAATCGTGATTAATTATTTTTATTTGAGTAATTAATTGATAACGTATGAAATTATTATTGTTGTTAATTTATAATTATTATGAATAAATAATAATTAATGAGTAAGAGATTAATAAATATAATACTATTATATTTACTTGGTTAATTAATTAATTGTTATATGCAAGTATATGTTAGATTAAACCTTTGGTATAAGGTAGCTACCTTTATATATTATATAAAGTGCAATGGGCACATTAATGTGGCTATGTATTATACATATAGACTATATAGTAAGATTAATTTTATTGTGTAAGTTACATAATATTTTGCTTATGTAACATGACGTGACCTTAATGTATACTCTATTGACATATAGTAAGTTCAATTGTTAATTAATATTGAGTCCTATAAAGTCATTATAATTGTAATAATAACTGTTATGATAATGAACAATGATAATACCCAATTGCTTTATATTCGGTGTTAATAAAAAATGTACTATGGATTATATGTATATACCTTACTTGATGCATTATATCATTATTTGTTCATTAGAAATAACATTGTAGCTCCCATTTAAATATATATGGAATAGATACAAGTAGCTTAAGTATATACTATAAGTATATACTATGTGTATATATATCATATAACCTAAGTGTATTATATTATATAGCCTAAGTATGGCCATATATTATCCACACATTGCAAGATTGCTGAGATTAGTGGTTGTCCCATAATTAGAGTCCCATCCTCAATTTCCTCTCCTTCACATGAACAACCACAAGCCTACACTAGCCTATCTTCTTCTCAAATTCATCAATGCTAGCTAATGATTTCAAGAGGTATGGAGTTCATGATGAACTCACCAACTACTCACCTACCATTCTTTAACCATTGTACAAACAATTATTCCTTTGATTTGTTCTAATAGAGAATTGAAATGTCTGTGTAATGAATTTCCTATATAAGAGTTCTTCTCTTCTTCTATATTGCAATTGCTGAGAATCCTACCAAGCAAGCTAGAGTGAGTATACATTATAGTGAGAGTCTGTGAATTGAGAGGGTGAGAGATATCAGCAAGTTCCTTTAACATAGGTATATCACTTCCCATTCTCATTTTCTGTAAAATGTTCAAAGTTCTTGATTATTAAATTGTTCATGGATTGAGTAATTAATGGATTGGGATATGTTGTTATGTATTATATAAGATCATAAGCATGATAAGAATGTATTATAGCATGGCTAGATAGGATTCAAAATTATTTTCTGAGATGGGCTAAAGGAACTGCCGAAGCAATCCAGTCTCTGGTTGGACCAGACACCGGCGCAGCTGCGCCGGGTTTATGCCTGGTAGCAGCGCATCTGCGTAGGTCCTGGCAACCAGATTCTCATTTTCTTTCACAGCACCTGTTATGTCATCATGTAATACCTTGTTAGGAGATGCATGTGAACTAGCTTAATACACTTATATGAGTATATGAACATTGAGTAAACGTGTTTTGCTATGTTTGCATACAAGGTTTATGAAACAACATATAGTTATGAAATACACTTAAGATTTCATGAACGAACGTCAACATATGTGAAGCATGCTAGTATTCTGACTTTGCAAGCATATTAGTATGATTTAAAGATGTATGAGAAGTATGCTAACTCGCGTATATAGGTTCCATAATGAACTGTGATCATATGAACCTTACTAGTGCACATTCCTAACGAAAATAGAAGTTTTTAAAATAAACTTTGACATGTGTGTAACATATTTAGGTACTAATTTTGCAAGCATGTTATTGTGGTTTAGAAATGCATGAATAATCCATTGACTTGTGTTTATATGACTCGTAATAAAGCATTAGCATGTTGAACTCATTAGTGAACGTTACTAACAATAACATAAGCTTTGAATGTGAACTTTGACGCATACGTAGTATGTATGAATTTTGATTTGCATGGTCATGATTGTGTGTTCTATAAACATAAGAACTTAGTCTAAAATGATAGAACACACTAGAATACTTGATCGTAAGTTAAGACTTTCAAAGAGAACTTAACCAAGACTTGTGTCTTTTAGTTTGTGACCACTTCAATACATGTAACTTATTGTATGCTTTCTAATACATATGAATAACGGTTACGAGATGCTTTACATGTACCGTGTTATCTTTTTGACTTAGTGTACTTTGCAAATGGAAACTTAGAATGTGGAAGCTAACTACCAATGATGATCATGCAAGCATGTTTATTAGGATGTCATTATGCCTATAGACATATTGACATGAGCATCCTTTGGTTAAAGCATGGATTTCACATATGCACGTATTCATAGAAAATGAATCTCAAATATGAACTATGTGATTTGAAGTATATTTGTGTAGTATACTCAAGCATACATATTAGGTATTGTTTAGCCTTATTATGAGATAGTATGACCGGAGTAGTAAACCTTTGAAGTATGAACTTGTTTAACTTGAGGTTTACCGGCATGAAAATATATGACTCTGAAATTGGATTAGGATGAGCATGCTAGTTTCGAATGAGAAATTACAACATGATAAGTATGTGTATTAGTTTAATGTTAGTAGTTGCATGCTAGAGTTACGTCGGGACACTTTCAGACCCGAACAATTTACTTAAGTCGGATTTAACAGTGAACATATTATGATGCTATAAATGGTGTGTTTGATATTGAACGTGATCTTATGTGATAGAATTATATAATGATTAGATGTTTGTTAAGTGTAGACTTATATTAGTTTATACATGCTAACTGAAAGGCCGACTTGCTAATGCTAGGTCGTTCCAACGCAGTTTTATTAAAGCTAGAAATTATTTGTAGCTGAGCAAACATGCAAGTTTCCTGACTTACACTCATTTATAATGCAAGTTCCCTATCTTCCTCAAGTTATATTTGAGCAAGTTTCCTAGACCCTTCCATTACTTTATTCAACAGATATTGTAAGCAAGTTTCCTAACTTCAGTTGATTGTTATATTGAATGCAAGTATCCTAAATTCTTGTACTACCTTATTCAATGAACCGTGTAAGCGAGTTTCTAAACTTCACTTGTTTTTGGTGAAAGTTTCCTATCCTTCTCATATTGTATTGAGCAGGTTATTATTATATTGTGAAAGTTCCCCGAACTTCTTACTTTGGTTATTGTGAAAGTTCCCCGAACTTCACATTTTGAGTATTGTTAAAGTTCCCCGAACTTCACACTTTGGTTATTTTGCAAATTCCCGAACTTCATTTCTTTATTATGCAAGTTCTCTAAACTTATACAAACTCGTATATTGTGCAAGTATCTTATCTTTGTGTTTACTTTATCCAAAGAACGTTGTAAGCAAATGTCCTAACCTATGCATTTACTTTATGCAAGGGATCTATTATGGTGAAATTCCCTGAATTTCACTCTTTGATGTTGTATGTGTCTAAGCCTATGCATTTATTTTATGCAAGGAATCTATTATCGTGCATGTTCCCCGAACTTCACATTTTGAGTATTGCGCAAGTTCCCCGAACTTCACACGTTGAGTATTATGCAAGTTCCCCGAACTTACACAAATTCATATATGGTGCAAATTCTAAACTTCACTTTGTGCAAGTTCTCTATCCTTCTCATATTGTATTAAGTAGGTTATTGTTGAATCGAAAGTTGTTTACTTAATTGCTTGAACTTTATTTCCAAGCATGTTATTTAGTGGTTTAATTACTTATCAATTATTCCACATTAATATTATTGATGTCCGCACCTAGTGCATTTGAGCTCGTACAGTCTTGGACTTGTACATTATTCAAGGTCCTAAATTTCTTGAACTATGTCAGTAAGAGTCTGAACCTTTGCTCGGTCAGACTAGTGTATGAAGTTTTCTTTGAAGCTATCCAAATCAATTAATGGTAAGGATTCTTAGACGGAACAGAACACCCCTCATATGTAGGAGTGTGCCCAGGTATCTAATATATATGATACGAGTAAGTAGATATAAGTGTTATGCATATTCACGTTGTGCCCGAGGCTGATCTCCTCGAGGTACTTAGTTTCTATAGCCAGAACCAGTAATTCTAAAAAGGGTCAATTAGCTATTGAACCCATTGGAAAGTTATAGTTCAGAGTCTACTCGACTATCAGTCATTCTAAAGGCAATTATTATCTTTGCTTTTAATATTCATATTGTTGAATTGTTCAGATGTTCATATCGTTGAATCTATCAGATATTCATATTATTGAATTGTTCAGATATTCATATTATTGAATCGTTCAGATATTCATATTATTGAATTGTTCTAATATTCATATTGTTGAATCACACAGATATTCATAGTATTGAATCATTCAGATTGTTGAATCATTCTAACATTCATATTGTTGAATCTTTAAGATATTCATTTTGTTGAATTCATTGTCAGACATTTTTCCATTCATCATGATATATCCTTTATTGTTGTATTTAAACTTGCTGAGCAAACTTGTTGCTCATTCTTGCTATATCATGACTTATATTGCAGTTGAACCCGAGCCCTCAGGGAAGGACAAGGGTAAAGGAAAGATTTAGGATGGTTTGCAAGGAGCAGACTTTGTCTTTGTGATTTGTTTAATTACTGTTAATGTAATATGGACCCTAATGTTTATTCTAGGGTATATTTGTATTGATGTATTAAGGTTATCGAATCTTGGGACTAGTAACACCTTTTGAATGAACAACGTACGTTTATTATATTCCGTATTTTAGTTATCGTATGTTACTTAAAGGTGGATGTTAGTATTGTTTCGTGGCGACCGGACCGGGGTTAGAGGACCCGGATTCGGGGGTGTCACACCACAGACAGCAAAGCCTATAGAGTGTTTAACAAGAAGACATTAAGTGTTGAAGTCTCAATCCACATCATCTTTGAAAAAACAGACTCGGATAAGTCTGCACTACTAGACACTATGATTCACGATACTGACACTACGAATGAAGTGGTCGAGCCCAACACTACGACAGTAGTTCCTGAAGAAAGAATCTTAGTGTCCCAAGAGGAAATTATAGAGAGAGCTGAACCAAATGACGGTTCTGAACAACAAGAACCAGAAGTCAATATTGAGGAGTTCAGACAAGAAGGCACCAAAACTGATGTTTTAACAGGGAACAGGTGGGCAAGAGATCACACTCAAGATTTAATTATTAGTGATCCAACTGCCAGAATAAGAACAAGATCTGCAACATAGAATGAATGCTTCTATTTGAGTTTTCTATCTCAAATAGAACCCAAGAAGATTGAAGATGTCATGCTAGATGCAAGCTGGATTGAAGCCATGCAAGAGGAACTTAATCAATTTGAAAGAAGCAAAGTTTGGAGATTAGTTCAAAGACCAAAGAGTCACCCAGTCATCGGCACCAAATGGGTCTTCAGAAATAAAATGGATGAAGATGGGGTGATCACTAGAAATAAAGCAAGACATGGTGGCCAAAGGTTATTCTCAAGAAGAAGGCATAGACTACGATGAGACCTTTGCACCAGTGGCCAGACTTGAGGCTATCAGAATATTCCTTGCATTTGCTGCACACATGAAGTTCAAAGTATTCCAGATGGATGTCAAGAGTGCATTCCTAAATGGTGAACTTCAAGAAGAAGTCTACGTGGAGCAACCCCCAGGTTTTGTCAATCCAACCCTCTCTAATTATGTCTATAGATTAGATAAAGCCTTATATGGACTTAAGCAAGCACCTAGTGCATGGTATGAAACTACTAACAAACTTTCTTATTGAAAAAGGATTCACTAGAGGCAAAGTAGACACTATACTATTCCTTAGGAAACACAAAGATAAAGTCTTACTAGTTCAAATATATGTAGATGATATTATCTTTGGTTCTACTGATGAAAATCTATGCAAGAGATTTGTCAAGCTTATGCAGAGCAAGTTTGAAATGAGCATGATGGGTGAGCTGAACTTCTTCCTTGGACTACAAGTAAAACAAACTGATGAAGGAATTTTCATAAGCCAAGCCAAGTACATTAAAGACTTACTCAAGAAATATGGCATGGAATCAGCTACTCCCATGAAAACACTAAATTGCTCCAGCAACTAAGCTTGACAAAGATGAGAAAGGTAAAGGTATTGATATTACTCAATACAGAGATATGATAGGCTCCCTTCTCTACTTAACTGCCAGTAGACCAGATATAATGTTTGCAACATGTATATGTGCTAGATTTCAAGCTAATCCTAAGCAATCACACTTAACTGCTGTATAAAGGATTTTCAGGTATCTTAAAGGTACACCCTATTTGGGTTTATGGTATCACAAGGAGTCCTCATTTGAACTGATAGGATATTCAGATGTTGACTTTGCAGGATGTAAAATAGATAACAAAAAGTACCAGTGGCACTTGTCAACTACTAGGCAATAGACTAGTGTCCTGGTTCAGCAAGAAGCAAAATTCAGTATCAATCTTCAACAGCAGAAGCTGAATATATTGCTGCTGGTAGCTGTTGTGCTCAAATCCTATGGATGAAGAATCAGCTAGCAGATTATGGGTTTGATTTCAAATCTATACCCATACACTGATAACACAAGTGCTATAGCAATAACAAATAATCCTGTCATGCATTCTAGGACCAAGCATATAGAAATAAGATATCATTTTATTAGGGATCATGTTCAAAATGGGACAATATCCTTGCAATACATCCCTACTGAAAATCAACTTGCTGATGTGTTTACAAAACCCTTAGATGAATCCAGATTTAATAAGCTAATAAGTGAGTTAGGTATATTAAATTTGCAACCATAAATTCTATGCTCTAGATGATGCTAACCTTGCAGATGTAAAGGCTAAGTCAAAATCGTAGAGATGGCTAAGAGGAACCACGATCGTGGAGCGATCCAGTTAAGACATAAAGGCTCACTGTGATAGCAACAACAAGCCAAGCAACCCTTTTGATAAGCGTCTCAGGGACAAACCTGATCCTTAGTTTCAAGCTAAGAGGTTGGCCCTTCTTGAGCAACCTTAATCTAGAAGGCTTGCCATTTCAGATAGCATCACAGAAAGCCGTAGACTCAATGATCAAAAAGCGAGCAAAGGATCGAACTCAACAATCGTGGAATGGATCTGGACATTCGTAGTCTTCTCACAAGGGCACACCAGCTCAGGGGGAGCTAAGGGCAGAATAGAGATTTCTACATGGATTAAAATCGTGGAGTTCTGCAGAATCTGACACGTATCCCACGACGCTGAACATATGGAGGGAAGTGTTTAAAACTATTTTAAACTGTCATATGTCAGTTCATCTTTGAATTTCAAAAGACTATCTTTCTCTCTCTCTCTCTCAAACGAAACCCTAAGTTTTAGAAAGCTAAGCCAAGTTCATTCATTTCAAGAAAATCAATCTAAATCAATGGCTGCTTCCAGAATTATCTCGGGTTTTCAGCTATGCTTTGAAGAATTTGAAGATGCTGGTCCAGAAATGCACAAAGTTCTTTCCCTGCTCAATAAAGCTGGACTCAAGGATGCCCTAAGTACCAACACACTTGTCTTCACAAAGCTGGTGAAAGAGTTCTACACAAATGGAATTGTTGAAGGAAACTCCATCCTCACCAAAGTCAAGGGCGAGCAGATTCGACTCAACTCAGAAAGCATAAACCTTGCCCTAGGGTTCATCAATGAAAGTCTTCCATCACTGGACCGAATCGATTTTCATGAAGGCCTAAAGAAGATGAAACACAACAAAACTGAAGAAAAGAGTGGCTACAAGAAGAAAGAGTTTCCCCAAGAATATGAGTTTCTTGCTAAAATTATTGGAAAATGCATATGCTGCAAGGGCCCTGGCCACGATACTGTCAATGAAAAACAACTGAAGCTCATGACAGCTATCAGGTACAGAGTTCAACTCAACTATGGAGCTCTACTAATGGAATGGTTTGGAAAATGGAAGGAAAGCTCCAAGAAGACCAAGAGTACTGCAAAAATGCCTTACGGGAGATTTATCGGCATGATACTAAAAGCTACACTGGGCGACAAGATTAAAGATGAAGAAGGTGTGTCCATTGTCCCCAACCAGAATATAACCCAGCAATTATTTCAAAACTGGAAGAAAAACCCGGCAGAAAATGTAAAGATAAAATCTGAAATTCTATCTGTTGTAAGGGAGGAAGCCCGGGAGGTAGAAGAAGAAGGAGTAACTGAAGAAAATGCTGAAGCCTTGATCAGAAGGAAGAAAGGAAAGAAGAAGATGAATGAAGATGTATCAATGGTTGAGGAACCCCAAGACCCAACCACTGATGCACTTCAAGCATTCCCTGATGCTGAAATGGAGTTTAGTGGCTTAATGACTGAAAAAGCTATTACTCCTGAGGCAGCTCAAGCATCAGAGGAGACTCTGAAAGAGAAGGAGAAGAAGAAGAAGAGGGAAACAAGTGAGGAAATGGCTGAAAGAAGTGCTGAGGCTCAAAAGAAGAAGAAATGTAGTCACAAACCAAAGAAGCCTACACTTACTACGATTAAGGAGTCTTCATCAATCGTAGAGTCAAGGCGGGCTGCTAGTATGGAAGAAGATGCTGTAACAGCCTCTCAGCCCGAACAGACAAGCAGGGTTGAAGCTGAAGAAGGTTAAGAAGATGCAGTCAAGCCCAAGAGGAAGAGGACATTGGTCAAGAAATGCATTCTTATCAATGAGGAAGTATTGAGGGAAGAGGACAGAAAAAGAGCTGATGAGAAGGATAAACAGATTACTGAGCCGCAGGAAGAAGAAACTCTGGAAGCTCAGAATCAAGAGAATGCTACAGCTGAGGGGGAGCCAGAGAATGCAGAAATTAAGGGGGAGCTACCAGAGAATCTGGATGAAGTAATGCTAAATCAGTTTCCAGTCACAGAGTCCCAAAACTCTATGACTGATGAACCAAATAACCAACTCATCTTCGTCGAGCGACCCGTTAACCATCCAATAATGATTGAGCACATCACTCGAGTTGTCAAAGAAATGCTTGCAAACTCAATCAGTGAAACACCAACCCTAGATGACACACTACGATTCGGACATGCTGATCAATTCAAAGAAGAAATCGTAGAGTGTCCATAACAGCTCAAAGAGACACAAACACATACATCTGAGCCAAATTCTACGCCTATCCAGCAAACTCCTAACCCTCTAAGCCAAGAGCAGACATTCCATCATCCTCCAACAATGAATACTTTGACATGACTCTTGCTCTCGCAAGTTTGTCAAGGAGAGATGAACACACTACAGCTACTCCTCCTTCTCTAGAAACAAAATAAATTCTAGATCAATTGGCTCTTATGCAAACCAAGGAGGAGCTATCTGCAACATTGAATCAAATAGGGTCAGAGTCTAAAAAGATCCTTGAAGAACACTCCCTTGCACTTCATTACAGATTCGACAACATCCTTGACTCGGTCCAAACTCTGCCAGGATAATTGGGAATTGAACTGTCCAAATCATTGAGGGAGATTTTCAGAGAAATGGCTACAAGTCTCAAGGCAAGGGATGCTATTCATTTTTCCGAAGCAAAGAAGCAGAAAGAAGCCATGTTACTGATACAGAAGAATCAGGAAACTCAAAATGAGCTGATGGCAGAACAGATTTCAGCACTGCGTATCGCTTTGAACCAATTCCAAGAATGCAGTGCTGCTCAAATCTCCCATAACAACGATGCCGTGAAAATGCTTCAGCAACAAAGAAGGGTCACTGAGGCTTTAGTTGCTGAACAAACCAGTGACATTTCTCAACAAAGAACTCAAATACATGCCCTGGTAGACGGAGTCAGACGGCTCTCAGACGATATTCAAACACTTGATGATGACATAAAGGGGGAGAAGATTGGGCAATGAGATAAAGGCAGAGGTGGAAGACCAAGGCAGACGCACATTCAACCACCACCTCTGCAGCAGGAAAGGCAAAAGCAAACTCATACTGGTCAATTTTCCGGTGGCAACTCCAGGAGTCCAAATGTTCAAACTCCACAATCTGATCAGTATCTGTAACAGCCTCCAATGGGAATACCTCTTCAAAGACATCAAGGTCAAGCTTCTTGCTCACAATGGCATGACTTCTGCACAATCCAAATATGAGCTAGAAGACATTGAATTGAGAGATGAGCAAACCAGAAGAATAAGAGCTGCTGAGTCTTCGAGGAGCAAGAGACAAAGAAAATAAAGATAAGCCTAAACTTAATTTTGTATTGATAGTTTTTATGCTTGAATGTAATATCTCTTCAAACATCAATAAATTCATGCTTATTCTCTAGAAATTTCAGTTGCTCACTGAAACACTAAGCCATATTTACTTTCTAACATTATGCATTTGGAAAATGATGCTATGATCTAAATCTCCTTCATTATGTCAACATTAAATAGGTGGAGATTGTTGGGAATTACATATTCAGATTTGATATTGAAAGTAAATATAAATGCTTAAGTGTACAGTCCTTGAGAGAATCATTGTACAAGGACTTAGATGATAGATCAAACATGTTAGGTTGATCTGAGCTTTAACGTTTATCATTTATGTAAATGAATGTATAGAAGAAAAGATCAAACTTGTTAGGTTGATCTATTTGAGCTGTAAAAGTTAAAGTCTTGACAGAATCATAGTCTGTCAAAGACAGCATTCGAAAGATAAGGCAGAATCAGTGGAGCTTAAACGAAGAAATTTGGAATCGTAGTCTGCCAAGAGATTCAAGCCTATAGAAGTTAAGGCAGAAAACATGGAGCTTAAGTGAAGATATTCAAAATAGGAGTCTGCTTAAGAATCAAGTCTGCAGAGGCCAAGGCAAACAACGTCGAGCTCAAGTGAAAGCATCAAAGAATCGTAGTCTGCCTTAGAAGCCACACTGAGAGACATAAAGTTGAAAAGCATCTGTCGAGCCAAGTTGGGAATCGCAGAGTGCTATCAGAAGTGTGAAGTCTACAAGACAAGCAAGCAAGGAATTGTAGTCTACCAAGAGCTTAAGAAAAATCAGTAGTGTGCTGTACGAAGAAGCCTGAATCATATTGTGCAAAGCCAACACACAACGATTATGTCACAATGACCATAATCATAGTGTTTCTCCAATTAACATCAAAGATTGAATCTGATGAAGGGAGGAAGAGCAACAAATGAAGAAATGCTTATAGCCGTTGACAAAGTGATAGTCCCAATACTTCCATATTCATCCTTAGTCCAAATCGATGAAGCGTATTGAAGAAGCTAAGGATAGGACTAAAGCAGCCTACAGAAAATAACTTTTCAGGTGTTAGGTGAAAGAATACAGTCTGCTGTGTCAGTGGTCCAGGCGGCAGAGCAGCAGAAAAGTAGGATGTCAATATCACTGCACAACAAAATGTCTAAAGCATTAAATGAAGCAACAGGAGCACTCAAAACGGCTATTTTTGAATGGATCTTTTATAAGGAAATCAGACAAGGATTCAAAAAGCAAGCAAGACGCATAAAGAAAGAATACATTGAAAAAGCTTAAGAACACTCAACGAGCAACACTACGATACTGAAGAAAGCTTGCTTCGCTACTCAGTCCTTTAAAAGACAGAAGCTGAACTGCAACTGAGTAGCACACCTCAAACTAACAACTACCTATCCAAGTGAGGTACCAAGTCAGAGGACTTGAAGAAGTTCAGAAGTGAACTAAGTGAAGATCCAAGTTAAAGGACTTGAAGAGTTCAGAAGTGAACTAAGAGCAGATCCAAGTCAAAGGACTTGAAGAGTTCAAAAGTGAACTAAGTGAAGTTCCAGGGCTGCTGGCCTTGAAGGGATCTAAGTGATCCAATTATAAGAAGACATCCTTAGTGGATTTCCTACTCGTGGAGTAGAAGAGTGGATTAGGAGTCGCGTTGGCTCTGAACCACTTAAAACCCTGTGTCTCATTGTCTCTCAATAACTGCTATAACTGCTATATCTGTTATAACTACTATAACTGTTTATCTCGCCTTAACTGCATTATCTTGAAGGGGAACAAAACATATATTCCGCTGCAGTCAGTATCACCAATACTGACTAAGTATTTTAAACTGAGAAATTTTAAAATATCTATTCAACCCCCCCTTCTAGATAACTAACGTGCTTTTGAAAACTAACACATTCCTTTGCTAGCTGGATCAGGTTTTTTTTGTTCCTTTATGTTCACCTTACCCTTGGTCATCCGAGATTGGAAGAGCTTCTTAGATATCTCATATCTAGCAGTCCTACTTTGTTTACCATACAACTCCTTGAGGTGAAGAAACATAGTAGGAGCATCCATGTTTTCATGCTGACGCAGAAGCTCGTTATTCATGGATGCAAGCATGATGCATTAAGCCATAGATGCGTCATTTTGCCACTTTACAATGGTGGCAATTTCTTCCTCAGATGCTGATTCTGAAACAGTTCTAGAGACAGGTGAATTTAGGACATAAGAAATCTTTTCAGCAGTAAGAACTATTCTCAGATTCCTTATCCAGTTCGTATAATTCAGCCCGGTAAGCTTATTAGTATCAAGTATGCTTTGCAGTGAAATTAGTGATTTTGACATTTTTAAAATTCTGCATATGAAAAGACAATATTTTAGCAAACATTCATTTTTATTAATTTTTGCATACCAAAATAAATTTAGGTCTTTATTTTAAATTGGTATCTCCCACTATTTTCATCAAACTATATTACCCTCACTTATATAGTTCGGCAACATCTAATTAAAGATTTGCTAGTGAGAATAAGTATTCCATTTCAAATGTATATAACCTTGTGTATAGCACAACAAGCGATATACAAATAAATAGGTAGACAACTCTTGTCAATTACATCACCATGTAACTCATTTTATTTTGCCTCTTAAATCATAATGGTCAAGTGTGTGCATATTCGAACTTAAATGATTTAAGTTAAGTCCAGCCTAGCACTTCCATAAATTCAAAAAAGAAAAATATTTGTCCTTGTGGATAGCACAACAAAACTAGATCATTCAATTTTCTTGATAAGCATCAAACGTGATTAATTAATATCTTAAATACGCAATACTCGCCTTGTGGATAGCACAACAAGCTCATATTAAATATTTAATGCTCTATTAATTTATCATGCTAGAAGGCGACATTCGATATTCCAAATATCACTTGAACGCTTTCGACTTATAATTTCCTTGAGGGGTTTGTTATTATTTGTCTCATCTTGTTTAGCGCGCATGCATATATATATATATATATATATATATATATATATATATATAATACACGTTATTTTATTAAACATGCGAAGCATGTTTGCATAAAATATAATATATATAATATTTAGCATGCACATATAGAATACTATATTCTACCTAGATTGATTATGGACTTTTATTCTAGTTTGGTTCACTGGAGCCACCAAGTGAACCAAAAGGTCAAACCTAAGGGTGCAAGAAATAAAATTTAAACGTAACTATTACATTTAAACTCGGGCTCCATACAAACGGGTCTTCATGCGCTCCTTGCTTCTTGGTTTCCAATTTCTTCAAGATAATTCTAACTATTTCTATTACATTAAACTATTTAATTTAAATAAAAAACTTGATCAGCAGTCAAGGGGAAGTACATAGGAGGGAGATAGAATTTACATCGAGAAAAAAATAAGAGAAGACAAGGTACGCAGACCCCATTTAATAAAACTCATTCATTCAAGCATTCAACTAAAATAAAATCCAATCACATTGGTCAATAGTCCATAATCAACCCCATTTATTTTCATACATGTCACCATATGTATCAATAAATAAATATTCATCTCATGAATTAAAACATTCCATATATATATGAGTATCATTTAATGGGCAATTTTAAATTGCATGAAATCCAATTTCAAGATTAAAATTAACTCTTTATTTTAATTATAAAATTAAATATATATATATATATATAATATATCTATATTATATATATATATATATAATATAACCATATATATTATATATATAGTGACCGTCCGTTTAAAAAAAAAGGTTGCTGGGACATTTTTTTTGTGTGTCACTTTATATATAATCATTATCATATATATATATATAACGTGACCTCTTTTTGATTCCTGAAACACTTTGAAACAATTCCTCCACTGAATCACCTTTTCAAAACTAATACAGGATCACGATTAGCCCAAAAAAATTTGGTTCCTTCTAAAACGAAAAAAAAAACTTTCGCCAAAAAAATTTTCAGTTCAGAAATTGCTCCTTTTTTCATAAAAATTAATTTTATACAATAAAATTGTGCCCAATAAATTATTCTAAATACATACCTATACATATATAGAATCAAAATAATTACATAAAAGTTTGACTCTGATGCCACTGTTGGGTTTGTACGAAATCGTGATGCAATCAAATTACAAAAATTAGCGGAAGCATGGTATATCAGAGTTTAAAAAATTTCTACCAAACTATTATCCGGATCATCCTTTATGCAAATTATTAATTTAAAACAATAAATAAGAAGTTATGGAATCATACCCTTGTAGAACGAAGCTTCCACAGGTACGAGTTCAACTCCTTGTTCTTCGTGATCTCCTTAATTTTTCAGGTTAGATTCCTTCCTTTGATCAATGTTAGCCACCCAAGTGTTTGGCCTCTAGAGGTGATCCACTAAAGAAGAGGAATTATCAAGAAGGAGGGTGGTTGGCTTAGTTTTCTATCCTCTATAGAAAAGAAGTACTCTCCAACAATTAGAATTGCATCAACTGATATTTATTATAAGACTCCTCTTATATAGATATTGGTCAACCCTTCTAATCCTATTAGACATGGGATTTTATTTAATTAATTAAACTCCTTTAATTAATTTAGGCCTCCCACCACATTGGGAATAATTAATTAAATTCATTTAATTAATTTGTCTCCTAATCTTATTAGAAATAAATGAGAGTACTAATATTAAATTAATTACTAAACTCCTTTAGAAATTAAAATAATAATATTAATAAGACATCTCTTATTAATTTATATTTAATATTTCTAAAATATTAAATAATAAACATTAAGCTATTTAATTTATTCTATCACCATAGATTAAATTAATTACACTTAATGCATTATTACGATTATGCCATTACCTTCTTAAATAATTATTCTTCCTTTTATGGTGTGACCCTTTAGGTTCTCCATATTAAACCAGTTATGAATAAATCAATTAGAATAATTCTAATCTTATTTAAATAAATAAATTAAACTAATAATCTATTTAAATAAATAATATTTATTCTACAATAGGGATAAGCCTCCCTAGCGATCAACGACTTTCCAGATAATATAGATTTCAACATTAATCATAAAAGAACCTGTGAGTAAATAGTTACCGTACAATTCAATCCTTCCACCATACAATGTCCCAATTAAATATAAGACATGGAATTACTGTTAAGTCTTATTTTATTTAATTATATGTATTTCGATTAGAAAATGCACAACTCCAAATAATATAAATTAGAAACTCCTTTCTAATTTCATTCCACCTTCACCAAGGATTCCTGGGTTGTCATTTAACGAATCACATAGGACATATCTCCTCTTTTACTAGAGGTGGTATATTCTTTATTGATCAGCTATTATCTCCATATGTAACTCATTATACCCAAGCATACCCTTTTATATACCCTAAAGGGCTTTAAGGAATAAGTCAAAGTATAATTCATTACATACAAGATACTATGATGATATCAAGTCCAAGGATCACTTGTACTACTATCACATTAGGAATTTCTATTGACAGGCGAGTAAAACTCTATTAGGTATTCCATAGCAAGTCACGTTCAGTGAACTTATTCTCCAATAAGCACCTACATACTTACTTTAATGTCTCCACACAAATGATCATGAGATCAATCATCCTCATCCAATGAGCAAGCAACATATGTATCAATCTATCCGAATTTACTAATCCCCTTTTTAGTAATCCCACGATTGGGAACTATTTTAGTTTTAAAGCTTTCTAAGAATTTAGATCTCATTAGCATGATCATCATCATAATTCTAAAAGCATTGCTTAAAACTATGGGTTATTTACATATTATAAAAACAGCACCATGTAGATAATTAAATGCCTTTAATAAATAAATATTTTTATTAATAAATAAACAAGATTATCTCCAAAGTATATGATTTATCATCACACATGATTGGCTTGTATGCATACTACTTTCACAGTCGTTCCCCTAAATTCAGGCGGTCCTACTGCCTTGAAATCTTTGAAGTTTGCCAATTAATTATCTGGCCGATTCCTTCCTGTTGCCGGTACTGGATTACGCATTGCTTGTGCCAACATATTCGCAAAATTCTGCGTTGGATTTGCTTGTCCTTCTGCGTTGTTTACAGATTCTTCTGCCCTTTGGTTTCGAGTTTGACGTCTTGGTGGCATTATCTGGTTAAACAAAATCTTAAAGTTATTATCTTATCATTCATATACCATTATTAATGGTATCATAAAAGATAGAATATAAAATTCTAAATTTAGACCAATTCAGCTTGCTGGATTCCCAAATTCAGCTTGCTGAATTAATAAATTATCATTTGATCAACATACCATCTTGACATATAATAATATCATAACATTTATATTCATATTTAAATAGTACATAGTACTTTTCATTACACAATACAGACTGCCATAGTCACTTACTATCCCTTAGTGATAACAAAAGTCGGGATTCATCATGATACTTATGCAAAAGTAATATATTTCAGACCTATACATACTATATATAATCCAATTTATTTCCTACGCCTTCCCTAGATCCTGGACAAGCCTTTACCTGATGACCTATCAATCCACAGACAAAACATACGCATTACTTCGGATCAGGGCAATGAGATAAAATATGTCCTTCACGTCCACAATTATAGCATACATTATGTCCTTTCATAAATACGCCTTCATGTTTTCGATTACAGTTCGCACACGTTCCTACTTTCTTGAAGTTCCCTGGGTTAAAATCAGACTTTCCTAAATCACGGTCATTCATTTTTCTTTTCACTTTCTGGCTTGGAGCTGCACCCGATTTGCTGTATGTGGCTCCCATCTGTTCAATTTGAACCTTTAACTTATCTTGTTCTTCCATTGTTTCGATTAACGCCTTTTGCAACGGGCTGTTTAGTAGCCTTTCCACTTCCAACAACCTTTCCAAACATAACAGCTTGTTCTTTAGATTCTGCACTTTCGTTGATGCTTGGCCAGCTCTAACTTCAGTGTCTGAATCACTATCTGTCAATAACACCGCTTCTGCTTCTGGTTCTATGTTTTCCAAAATGATGACTTCATCTTGGATGCTTTCAGGCGGAGTGATTTGCTCCTTCTTTACAACATGAGAGTCTTCTAATCCTTTCCTTCCTAACATCTATACACAAATTATCTTGATTAGTATATAATATATACACATAACAAATAATAGTTTATATAAGTTACTTTTTATTTCAATTTACGATGAATTTCCTTAATTCATCTCCTTTAAACTCTATTTGAGTTATTTGTTTTTCAACGCTTCTATCTAGCTTAAGGTTATAGCCTAAGGTATCCCTCACCTAAGGTTTTTAATCTATAGCTCTGATACGAACCTGTGACGCCCCCAAATTTAGGTACTTGAAACCCAAACTTGGTGCTACACGATATCATTTTTTTGAGCAGAATAATAATATAATATAAATAAACAAACTTAATTTACATATCAGAGTTGTCTAATCTCAAGTACACAACCTTTAAAACATTCATTACATGATAGATAATAAATATTATCGTCTTAATAAAGTCTAACTATTACACAAGATACCATAAATTTATTCCATCAGCTTTCCCTTTCCTTTGTCCTTGTCAGAACCTTCAGGTCGATCACGCTTAGCTGAAAATATTTAATTTTAAAGCAAGAATGAGCATTCAATTGCCCAGCAAGTAATAGCAGTTAATAAACTTTAGCTGAAAGAAGTAAATATTTTCTTTGAGGTATACTTCTACAACGAATCAATAGTTGTGAAGTCTTTCGAAACATATCTTAATAACATATCAAATCGTTTAAAATTTTGAAATGACGTAGTGACTATAAATACTGAGCGGTTAATGGACCATGAACTTTTATTTTTTATTTTTGAAAAGGTTTAAACAGAAAATCATCTGCAAACCGCTCTTGGCTTATGGACATGTAGGGTGATCATCCCCGTTATGTCCTATATTGATCAATATTATCTATTTGAACGATAAATGTTTCACTCTGTTCGCCTTGGGCACAAAAATAATTTCCCCATTACGGGTTGTTCATATTCAGTCTGGAGTCCTAACTAAATAATTCAGTTGGACGACTTTATCATAACTAATACTACTCAACAATACAGTTCAAACTGTGTCTAGCCGAGTCAAATAGCTTAGACAGTCTTTAAACCATAACTTCGTATTAAAGAGTTTCAAGAGTTCTTGCATGAATACAACAGTTCGTACAAGTGGGGACACTTGTATGATAACAGACAACAATGAGATATTAATAAATAATAACTAAATTGAATATAATTTCACAATATAAGAATAATTTCGTAAACGTATCCTGGATATCATTATGGATATGAATAATTGACAATAATTATTCATGAATATGCTTTTTGCTTACTGAAATCCATCGCATATAGTAAATGCAATGAGTAGAGATACATGCTCAATAATAAATTGAGATAAGAAACTTGCCTTGGTTGCTGTTTACTGCTACGTAGTATAGCTTAAGCTTTTATCTTTAATACGAAGTCCTATCATCAATAGAATTATTCTTTTAATTAGAATAATACAACTTAACGCATAATACTGCTTAAACATGTTATCACATATTCATATCAGTCATTAAGACACATAAGAACGTATATCTAGTCAAACTATGTCGGTTTGGTTTGAATTCGGTATCGCTTCGGCATCCCGATTGCATTATCGGATAATTAACGAATTTATTTTTAATGAAACTTTGTTCAAGAACTTAAATATTAAATTAGATAATTTAATTATCATTTATAATATTTTTCCAAACATTAAAATCATTTATAATGATTTTTCAAACACTTATATCATTTTTAATTATTTAATTGCTAAATAATTTCATTATCATTAATATTTAAATAATTTAAAATATTAATGAACTTCATGTCAATATATTCAAAGTTATTTATTATAACCTGAAAATATTTTTAAAACCTTAATATTACCTTTAAATAATTTTTAAGATATTAAAATCATTTTTAAATAATTATCATTAATATTGAAATATTAATTTATTTTATTTCCAAATATTAAAAATTTATTTATTATAATTTAAAACATTTTTAAAATATTTATTTCACCTTTAAATGATTTATAAAACATTAAAATTATTTTTAAATAATTTGTTTAATAAAATTATTAAATAAATTTATTATCATTAATATTAAAATTTTAATGAAATTCTTATCAAAATATAAAAAGTTATTCATTTTAACTTAAAATACTTTTTTAAACTTTAATATCATTTTTAAAATATTAACACCATTTTTATCTAATTTATTTAATATAATTATTAAATAAATTTATTATCATTAATATTAAATTATTAATAAAATTTATCTCAAAATATTAAAAGTCATTTATTATAACTTAAAATATTTTTTAACACTTTAATATCATTTAAAATGATTTTTAATATATTTAAATCATTTTTAAATAATTTATTTGATATAATTATTAAATAAATTTAACATCATTAATATTTAATTAAATTAAAATATTAATAAAATTTATGTCAAAATATTAAAAGTTAATTTTTATAACTTAAAATAATTTTTAAAACTAATTTATGAATTTTTAATAATTAATTTCTATTTTTTTAATTAATTTTCATTAAAACCGTCGCTAAAGAGATTTAGTGACGAAATCTGTCGCTATAGGTGTTCTTGAGCCCTCAAGAACAGTCCCTAGGTACCTAGTTTGACCGCCGGTCATTTCTTGATCATGATATTTCTGGACATGAGAGTGCTTCAATGGTGTTCTACTAGTGTAATACTACAAGTCTATATCAATTTCTGGGTCTAACTATACTATATAAAAGAAGTTATAAAGGATCAAAAGTGATGTCAGACCTGTTTTTCATTTTTTGGAATTTCCAGAGAATGAAAACAGCGCGAGGTGTCAATTTGTGGCCTTAATAATATGGGTTCTGGGTAAGGTTTAGGTAATCCAGAGTCACACTTTTGTAGTATACATGTCAGGCTACAAATGTGATACATTTTCTTAGCCTAACAACATCATATAAGCAAGATCTAGCTTGGTCAAACGTCCTGTCAGAACTTGTTCTTCAATTTTCTGTTCCAGAAAATTGAATTTTCAGTTTGGTCAACCCATATTTGACTATTAATAACTTGGATCCTGATTATTATTTAGGTGTTTTGTTGTCATGGATTTGTAGTACATATGTCAGGGTACAAAAGTGATGCACTCTAACATCCTAACAACATCAGAAATGGAAGATCTAAGCTCTACAAAATCTTGTCAGACCACTATATGTGTTTTCTAGGTTTTTTAGAAAAAATTTCGTGACTGGTCAACGGGTTTTGACCGTGAATAACATGAAATCTAGACATGATATGGTCATGATTCCACTTCAAGTTTACTCTACTCATGTCATACTACAACAAGGATACACTTAACAGATCTAAAAATTAACAGCTAGATCAAGATCTACAGGCTCTGACATTTGACTGTCAGGCCACATTTTTAGGGTTTATACAGATTTCTTAAATCTCAATTTTCATGCATTTAAATGTTATGGATCCATGATCTAACAACCCAGATCACTAAATAACATATTATAGCACATATATAAACACTTAAACACAAAATTTTTCTAAGCATTCAAGATCTAGCTTAGGGTTAGGATTTTATACCTTTCTTGAATAAATTTAGATTTCTACCTTCTGATCTTGATCTTGAATTGCTATGGAGTGTTTTTGTTTGATATTGGGACAAGATTTGAGAGAGAATTTCGTGGCTTGGACAAAGAGAGAGAGTCTTGGCTTATGAGAGATAAAAATAAAATGTTTTTCTTTTCTTTCCTTTTCTAACTTTTGATTCAATTAATCTAGGTTTGCTAGGTGTCATGTAGTGGCTGATACATTTGATTTGCAACATGTGCCAAATCTTGGAGTGATGAGTTATTGATTATAGCAAGATTTGCAAGTTACTTCATTAAAATAATACCAAAAAGGTTATTTAAGTAACTAATAAATAATTTTAGGGCATTTTTGTCCATGAGACATACTTTTAGAGTTTAACCCTTAGGTTTTAACCCTTAGGGTTTCTCAGAAAAATTCCTAGGGTTTGAAAAATTAACTAGGAATTAAATAAAAATGTAATTAGAACACACTAATTTCAAAATTAGGGTTTTAAATAGAAATTAGGGTTTTGTAAAAATTAGGGCTTCTTGCTATAATTAGGGTTCCCAAATTTATGAATTAGGGTTTCCTAATCATTATTCTTAATCACATAATATACATACTTTCATTTAAATACAAACACATTCAATTACTATTTTTAATATATATTCATATAATTATGTTAATTATCATATTTATATTTAAAATTCATAATCATAACTTGTATTAATATACTAACATATATTTGAATACAAATATAGTTATTAATTATATTTAATATTCAGATTCCTTAAGAAAATAATTTCTTATTATTCATAACATAAATATACTTTTCTTTTAAATACAATTATACAATAATTGTATTAATTCATGAAATTTCATAACATAGATCAAAAATTAGGGTTTTGATCTGTAATTACACTTTACCTTATATACCATTATTAATTAAGTTAAAATAATTAACTTAATTAATCTTGATAAATTCATATAATAAATAATTATTATAATAATTCTAAGAATTATTTCATATATTATTTAAATAATATATTAATCATATTTTCATGGAAAATAAATAATAAAATATTTTTACTATCAAAATTAATTTATTATAAGAATATAATTTATAATAATCAACCATTCCTTTATCGAAAAATTTATATAAAATCATTCATGCAATAAATAAATATATATTTATCACATATATATATATATATATATATGCTTTACTTTGCACATATTCCCACATAAAAAAAATTATACGCAAAATTTCTTATTTAATTATATAAAAATCTTGGGTTATTACATTTATAAATATATATTTATATTTCAGTACGGGCATCGGAGTGCAAACCCATCGCTCTTTACTGTTTTCGTATATATAATTATATATATATATATATTGCTTTACTCATTACGATTAAATTGCTGCTTTAATATTCATTTGATATGAATAGGCACTGACATTTCTGCGGGCGAACTAGATTTCTTTAAATCTCGCCAACTCTAGCTTTCAAACAGTTCAAAATAGGTCCAGACATAACCGGAAAACTAGAATGACTGAGATTTATTTAAATCTAGCATTTTTTCTAGTTTTAGTTATGAAAGCAACCTCGTGGCTCTTATATCACTATCTAGTGGGAACGAGGCGCTTCGGCCATGTGCGAGCCAGGATTTACTGATGAATCCTTGGTTCTCGTGATATTTGGATATATATATATATATATATATATATATATATATATATATATATCTGTACAAATTTGAGCTGTGCAGGTTTATTGGCTTTCCTATGTGAGCCTAGGAATCGTGGGATTCATGATCAAACTGATCAGAATCTGATTCCTACGATGGACAAACTCCACTTTATAGATGTACCCTGCCAGTTTTTCTGTAAAAATGTACATACAAAAGACTTTAAAACGGTTATCCGAATTTAAGGTCTCAACATAGTGAAAATATGGTTTGTCGTGTCAGAGTCACTCCGATGGCTGTCATGCCTATGAGAAGACCGACACTTGTATTCATTTTTGTGATCGAGGATGCTTCGCAACCCGATAATCACCATTCAAATTGAGACAAAAGGCTGAAAAGATAGAACTGAAGTATCACTATGCTTCAATTTCTATGTTATCGTAAGGGTTTGAAAACCTTCTTTAAAAACATCATTTCAATAATATTATCAAAAAGAGAAGTTTTTGCAAATCAAATTAAAGAATTTTTGCAAATCAAATCAAACCCTTCGTATATAGGTTCAACGATGCAAAAACATACTTCCAATCAAACATAGGCTCAATTTCTTCCAGCATTCACACATACATTGTAGATTTAAAAGCGAAATATTGAAAAGATGCGATACGGTGTTTACACAAGAGTTGTGGGGTGCCTAACACCTTTCCCACACTTAACCAAGCCCCCAAACTCAAAACTTTGGTTTCAAAGATCAAGTTTTGACAGTGTCCAACAATTGGGTCTCTTTTCAAACAAAACTCGATTGAGTTGGTACAACCATTTCAAATCTACCAACTGGCGACTCTGTAAAACGTTCAACCGTCGACATGATACATGTTAGCCTTTTCCTAAAAAATCCTTCAGAACCTTTTTCACAAATAAAAAGAGTAAGGGTAGACATAACTTAGGAAGAGAGAAAGATCTGGGTTGTAACCCGACCCGCAGATTTTTTCCCGATGTCGACAAGTGGCGACTCTATTGGGGACAGTAGAGGGCTTAGGCCGGGTTCAAATCTTTTCAAATATTTCCTTTTTTTAAATTCTACGTATGTGTGAATGCTACGTCTTTACATTGAATGAATGTGAATGAATAATTTCCTTCTTTTTTAGTTCTTCATACCCATATTAGTGCTTCGCACCCATGTCATCATATGCATAACGGTGAGTAATGATGTATGTGAATGAATGTGAATGTATATTATGTGATTCCTCCACTAGGAGGCAAACCCGTCGGTGATAAGTACTGTCTTCGAGGGCGAATAAGTCTTCGGGGCTCATGAAAAAGCACCACTTAAATTCACTCCAGTTGAAAGATCGGAGTAATTTCCCGTCCAGTAGATTGCAATGATCTGAGGACCTTCATGCCAAAAAGCCGCGAGAGTAGCCTAAGATAGGTCAGCCTCTGATTAACCAAATCCGATGGGAAGCTTTTTCATGCCTTCCTCTTTCAATTCAATGTCAATTCAATGTCAAGTTTTCAAATGTAAATGAGCACAATGTAAATATCATAATAAAATTTTACATTCCTTGTTATATACATCTTGTCATCCTATCATCAAAACAACTAACCTCTGTTTTGCAGGATAATATTAAATAAACCACAAAAACACATCATGGCATGCATCCTATCCCTACCTACTTCAGGAAATTGACACACCTACGTTTTATTGTAGGTGAAAAATTGGTCTTGTTACTAGATCTAAGTCTAAGAAAGCACTAAGTCCATCCACGGACATGACTTCAAGTGTTCAGCCAGAATCCACCCCTGTCTTTAGGTAAGAGTTTGAAGGACTGAAGAATCAGATAGCCGAATTGGCCAGTTTCTTGAGAGAACAAAGTAAGGCTCTTAAAGGGAAGCAAACCCAAACTCACACAGAACCAAGAACACCTGGTGGTAATGGTGGTAGTCAAGAGACCGAAAAGACAGATACTCAGATTCTTGGACCACAAAACCAGGACAAAACCAACAAAACCCAAGAAATCACCACCAATAAAGAACAGGAAGCTGGTGACATTCTGAAGAAAGTGCAGCAGATGGAAGAAACCATCCGTCTATCAAAGGGATTGAGGCATTTGGCAGTGTCAATTATTCTGATTTATGCATTTTCCCTGGGGCTCGTTATCCCGAAAAATTTAGAACTCCTGATTTTGAAAATATGATGGATTGGGAGACCCCTACAGTCATTTGAAAGTATTCATTGGAGAACTCGGATCCTATGCAGAGGACGAGAAACTTTAATTGCAGTTATTTTAGAAGAGTCTGACCGGAGAGGCTAGAGCCTGGTACGCCCGTCTAGACAACTCCAAAATTCACAGTTGGGAAGAGTTGGCCCATGCTTTCCTCAGTCAGTACAGTTTCCAATCTCAGCTAGCTCCAGACAGATGCCAGAAAACCAAAATCAAGAAACAAAGTACTGAGTCATTCAGAGAGTATGCTCAACGGTGGATGCGGGTTGAAGCACAAGTCACCCCACCTATGACTGATTCTGAGATAGTCATGACCTTCATCGATATTCAAGATGCTCCATATTACGAGAGGGTCCTAGCAGGCATAGGAAAACCATTCTCTGAGATGATCAAGCATGGAGAAATGGCCAAAATGGTGTTAAATTCTGGGAAGATCAAGGACTTAACTGCCTTGGAAGCCGTTGCCAAACATATACAATCCTAAAATTACGGGAGTAATCCCCGAAGGGCACATAAGAAGAAAGATGAAGAAGTGTCCTTAGTATTGCAAGGACAGAATCCAAGGGGTGATTGAAGCAATATGCCCATTCAAATGAGGAATTATACCCCTTTTCAAGCTCCTGCACAACCTTCAAACCCTCCATTTCAGAAGACTGTGGAGGCCAAGCATCGAAGAACGTTCACCCCCTTAGGGGATTCACTCGAAAATGTGCTAAAATTGTTAATCGCACAGAAAAAGATTGTGTAACTCCTTCCACCAACCAACACTAGGGGCGGAATTTCGATCCAAGCAAGAAGTGTGCCTACCATTCTAGATCTCCGAGCCATGACACATAAGACTGTTGGTCTCTAAAGCACAAAATTCAAGACTGGATTGACAACGGAGAGATTGTGATGACAAAGCCCGAGCAACTGCACGTGCAGGATAATCCCCTCCCTCAACACAAAGAGGAAAATGTCATCATGATCAACACAGGAAATGGAGAAGGATCCAAATACCTCCGTTATCTAGGAAAGTCGACTCCGTATAGCAACAATAGACCAGACAGTTGGGAAGTCTCGGAAAGGCGATTCATGATAGAACAAGAGATTAGCTCTATCAAGGAACAAATTGAACTGTTAGCAGAACTGGTCGTATACCAACATCAGATCACCAGACAGATGATGAACCAGACCAACTAATCTGATGCAAATCCTTCCACATCAGAGATCAGTTCCATCCCCATGAGGGATCACTACTAGTCTCATGAGCATGAACCCTGGGCCGACAAGATGGTCAAAGAGGAGAATTTCCAAGCTGGTAGGAAATTCGCCTTTCAAAGGAATTTCACTAACCTAAACCAGCCAATGAAGGAAATCCAACAGATGTTAATCAACGAGGGAATAGTTACAGATTTATTACCTCCATTAAACCCGCGATCCACGAAATTCAAGCCTGACCAAACTTGTCAGTACCACTTCATTACACCCGGCCATGATAATGAGGTTTGCTGGGCACTTCGTAACCTAATTCAGAATATGATTGAAAGCGGTGAATTGATAAGAGGGAATCGGGATTATGGCCTCCCAGATGAGGAAACTCTCTTTATTCTCCCACTGCGTGGAATCAAGATGTCGTGGCTGTTATTTCCTGTGATAAGGAGTCATCTCTCACACCCTTAGTACTGCCAGGGAAAGGGGTCCAAGAAACACCAAATCATGTGATGGTAGCCGCACCTGAGCCTTTAATCTTGCCTTTCAAACCTCAGTATCCAATTATCAGTCTGAAGAGGGTCCCATGGAACTACGAGAATGATGAAGGCTTCACCTCAAACAACATTACCATTGTGCTAAAGGAGAACCCCTTATACATGCCTCAGCGGGTGATCAAACCAGTCGTCAAGGCCAAAGAAAAGGTGGCTGAAGAGAAGATCGAAGAGTTCCTCAACAAAATGGGACATAATGAAATCAAGGTAGTGCAAAGCTTGAAAGACACACCCAAGTAGATGTAGACTTGGTCTTATCATCGGTGGATCATCACAAAATTTTGGTGAAAGTACTGGAAGAAGCCCATCTGCCACATACCGTGGATGCCGAGAAATTCCATCACGTGGTTAAACACATTTTAAATAGCAATGTGATATCTTTCACTGACAATGATATACCTGCAGAGGGGACGGGTCATCGCAAGTTATTACACATAGCAATGATGTCTTCCTGTTATGTGATCGGAGGTGTGCTTATAGATGGAGGATCATCCCTCAACATCTGTCCCTACGACACCTTGGAGAGAATAAAGATTAACCCAAATCAGGATCAAAACCAGTCATGTGGTCATCCAAGCTTTCGATGATTCTCGCCGACAAGCTATGAGGGAAATAGAGCTTCCTGTGGAGATTGGTCCGCACACTTCATATATGTCCTTTCAATTGCTCAACATCACCACTGGATATAACTTATTGCTAGGCAGGCCCTGGATCCACATGGCAGGGGCAGTGCCATCCACCTTCCATCAACAACTCAAATACATTATCAACGGCAACCTAATCACGGTGAATGCCAAACTGAAATACCCAGTCTGCATACAGGGAGACATGCAGGTGATCATCCTGGATGCAGGGATTGAACCTGCTAGTTTTTAAGCCTTGGAGGTAAGTGATATTCAATATCTACCAGTTAGGGGCACCAACCTTAAAGCTTAAAGTCTCCCCTAAAGTGATGACAGTAGGCCAAGAGATGGTATCTTTGGGTTTCCAACCTGGAGAAGGGTTGGGAAAGAACCAACAAGGTATTGCAAGTCCAGTCCAAATCCCGAGCCAGACAGGGAGAGTCGGATTGGGTTATTCATCCGGGTCAAGCCGCCGGAATCCACATAAGCACCCTAAGGCTCATGCTCCCACCATACAGCTGCCAAACCTCACTGATGCTAGCTTTGTAAAACTAATGAGGAAGATCCCCGCTGTGGTATCAGCCATGCTGTTTCCTCCAGTTATATCTGCCGGTGAAAGGAAATCCCCAAAGCCTGAGGGTGATAGCAAAAAGGGAAAAAAGATCCTATACGAAGGACGAGACCCATTTGCTAACATGCGGGTTATCATAAATTACGATGGTATGAATGATGAGATCCCAGACAGTGACGACGAGGATCAGATACAAATTCCTCACATCAAGAAGGGAAAATGGGGCAATTCAAAAAAAGGCCCAGATCTATTATAAAGGATGTCTCAGTCATTATCTGAGACAAGGTAGATGAGCACAATTCCTTGATCCTCCCTGTTCATGAGGATCTAACCCTGGATAACTGGAGTAGCGTACCTTGCCTCAGTCAAAAAGGGTAAAGGGGCAGAGAGTCTGTCTGCCCTGTAACATGCTTTCATTTACTGCTTTCTTTAGATTGCACAACTATAGCAGTAACTTTTATCATGCTTTGCCAAATGCTTTGTATATTTAAGTAGTTGCATATATTAAAGTGAAAGAATTTTTATTTTCAGGACTATAGAGTTGGATTTGTTCGTCACTGTTGGTGAGATGCCAACCTGTCACGGTGACTACAACTTTGATGTAGAACTGAACTTCGACTTGATGGATATTGATCAAGAGGAGGAAGATGACTATGAGGTGCCTGAGGATATCAAAGAATGGGTCAAAGACAAACCCAAATTGAACCTCGAGCAAAGCCACCACTATCAACATAGGAACCTCCAAAAACATCAAAGAAATCCAGATAGGCCTAGACCTTACACAAGATCAAAAAATTGACCTGATCGAACTCCTAACACAGTTCCAGGATGTGTTTGCATGGTCACACGAAGAAATGATTGGCCTATCTACTGATATTGTCATCCATCGAATGCCCAACAAAGATGGATTCAAGCCAGTCAAGCAGAAGCTCAGGCGTTTGAAACTTGAGTGGAGTCTAAAAGTCAAAGAAGAAGTTATTAAACAATTCAAAGCCGGTATCATCATGGTATTAACATACCCAGAGTGGCTGTCAAACATAGTCCCCGTACCTAAACCCGGAGGGAAGGTACAAGTATGAGTGGATTGTCGGGATTTGAACAAAGCCTGCTTCAAGGATAATTTCCCAGTACCTTTTATCCACAATCTGATAGACAACACGACGCAGTACGACATGTATTCTTTTGTAGATTGTTTTACTGGGTACCACCAAATCAAGGTTGCTGAAGAGGACAGTGAAAAAATAGCTTTCATCACTCCCTGGGGAACCTTCTGCTATAGACGACTATCATTCGGCCTCATTAATGCTGGCGCCACGTATCAGCGAGCCATGATGGCCTTGTTTCATGACATGATGCATAAAGAGATAGAGATTTATGTGGACAACATCATCATCAAATCCCGGAGGGATGATGATCACCTTAACCATCTCAGGAAGTTGTTCAACAGGTTGCGTCAGTACAACCTCCAGCTAAATCCCGCCAAGTGTGCTTTTGGCGTAAAATCAGGTAAATTGTTGGGATTCCTGGTGAGTAATCAAGCCATCGAGCTAGACCCTACCAAGATCAAAGCCATCACTGAGATGCCAATACCTCGAACAGAGAAAGAGATACGTGGATTCCTGGGAAGGATCAATTTCATAAGTAGGTTCATTTCCCAGCTCACAACAACCTATGAACCCATATTCAAGCTATTAAGGTAGAATTCCTCCACCAAATGAATGAGGATTGTCAGAAAGCCTTCCTTGCCATCAAGAAGCAGCTAATCGAAGCACCAGTCTTGGTACCCCCAAGGGACGAAGTTCCCCTATTTATGTACTTTTCTGTCAATGCCAGTGCAATGGTCTGTATGCTGGGACAAAAAGATGATAGTAGCAAGGAGAGAGCCATCTACTACATCAACAAAAGATTCAGCAGTGGTGAACAAAAGTACACCCTGATCGAAAAGACGTGTTGTGCGTTAGCATGGGCCGCAATGAGGTTACAACATTACCTCAATGGGCACACAACATACCTCGTATTCCGCATGGATCCGCTGAAATATGTATTTAACAAGCCAATGTTGAATTATCGACTGTCCAAATGGCAGTTGATCCTACAACAGTTCGACATTGTCTACATGACTCAGAAGTCCATCAAAGGTCAAGGCATTGCAGATTAATTAACCGAAGCACCATCAGGAAGGTTTGAACCTCTGGAGGCTTTTTTCCCGGATGATGGGATCATGATAATTCAACAACTCCAACAAGAGAATACAGTCCAACCATGGAAAATGTATTTTGATGGAGCGATAAACATAGAGGGTGCCGGAACTGGGGCAATCATTATCTCTAGTACTAGAGAACAATATCCTATGGCTACCAAACTGCAATTTGGCAACACCAACAACACATCCGAGTATGAAGGCTGCATAATGGGGTTGAAGTTAGCCTAATCCGTGGGTATCAAACATTTACTAGTCTTCGGAGATTGAGTTGGTCATCAGACAAACCACTGGGGCATATCATACCAAAGAACTGCATTTGCCGCCCTATCATTGGCAGGTCGCCAAAATATCCATGGAGTTTGAATACATAACCTTCATCCATATTCCTCGGGGTAGGAATGACTTCGCTGATGCATTGGCGACATTGGCTTCCTTGATCCACATATCCGATAGGAGTGGAATTCCTTGCATCAAATTCACAAGGTAGAAGGCCCCGACATACAGGAATTACATTGGAGACATATCAAATGAAATACCTCCTATCAAACAGCCTTGGTATCAAGACATCAAGGAATATCTCTGAAATGGATATACACCCGTTGGGGCAAGCCAATCCGAACGAAAGCGGTTTCACAAAATGGCTATGAAGTTCTATCTAAGCGGAGATGCACTATACAAAAGGGATATTGGAATAGGATTGTTAAGATGCCTTGATAAAAAGCAAGCCCAGAGATTGATGGATGAAGTCCACGGTGGAGTCTGTGGTCCATACATGAGCGGTCATCTACTGGCCTAGAAGATATTAAGAACATGACATTATTGGATCTCTCTCAAAGCTAACTGTGATGATCATGTCAGGAGATGATTTCAATGCTAAGTACATAGAAATGCCATACACGTTCCTCCAAATGAGCTACACAACATGAGTTCACCATGGCCTTTCCCCATGTGGGGAATAGATGTGATCGATCCAGTAGAACCAAAAGCCAGCAATGGTCATCGATTCATCTTCACCATGATCGATTACTTTACCAAGTGGGTTAAAGTTGCCTCCTTTCCCATAGTCACCAAAGAGGTCATCATTGGTTTCATCAGAAATAATGTCGTCTATCAATATGGACAACCGGAGGTGATCGTATCAGACAACGCCAAAAACCTGAACAATTAAATGATGAAAGAGCTATGTAGCAAGTTTGACATTAAGCATCTCAATTCCGTCATCTATCGGCCCAAGATGAATGGTGCTGTCGAAGCGGCCAACAAAAACATCAAAAAGATCATGCAAAAAATGTCCGCCAATCACAAAGAATGGCCTGACCTGCTGCCTCTAACACTATTAGCCTATAGGACATCAATGTGTACCTCTACTGGGGCTACCCCCTATTTATTGGTCTATGGCATGGAAGCAGTTCTTCCCATAGAAGTATAGATGGAATCCTTGCGAGTGTTGCAAGATCGGTACCACCAACTGTCCCTGATAGATGAAAAGAGGGCTACAGCCATTTTTCACTGGCAGTTATATAAACAAAGGATAGCTCGATCCTACGACAAGAAAGTTTGAATACGGCAATTCAAAGAAAATGACTTGGTGCTGAAGAAAGTTTTGGCCAATCAAGACGAAGCCAAAGGAAAGTTCGCCCCTAATTGGGAAGGCCCTTTCATTATCAAGGAGGTATTGACGGGAGGAGCTATCAGATTACAAGATATAGACGGGAGTGAATTTCCCCAACTCATCAACTCAGACACCATAAAAAGGTACTATTTTTGAAACATATGCATACCCGCATCCTGGTCCTGCAAATCAAATCAGGTTTGGTTTTCACTAGAAGACAGAACTACGAATGACCTGATCTCCCTCCACCCGGGAGTACGTAGGCAGCCATTCCTGGTGCGGTCAAACCAAATAAAAAACTCAAAAACTCATCAAACCAAACTCAAAAGCTACATTTCTTAAGCCTCTCACACAAGAATCGAACCACGAATGACCTGATCTCCCTCAGCGCGGGAGTACGTAAGCAGCCATTCACGATGCGATTTGATCTTCAAGAAAATACAAAAACCCAATAAAAACCAATTTCAAGACATCGAAATCATATGAAACCTAAATTATATCAAGCCTTCATAGTCAACAGGCCCATCTAAGATATTCTTCGATTTCTCACTGTCAATCCATCAAGGAGAAGATCATGATGTATCAACAACAACAAGTCATGAAAGAAGTGGTAATCACTCAGCAATGACAATACATATCCAAACAGGGAAGTGAATCAAAATATATTTCTCTGATATATAATACTGTTTGATATATACATAGTGTCCTGTACATGACAAAAATGGCTGATTTAGTATGTGCAAGAAAAATAAAGCTAGTCTATGGACCCAAGGACAAGCGGGACAGCAATGCCAACATGGCATCTATCTCTGAAGATGGAGGAGTTGTTGCAAGTGCAATACCCTCAGCCTCTATACGGGTCAAAACATCCACAGCCATCCGCATAGTGGCACCGTGATAGTCAATGTAAACAGTCATCTCTACTACTAGACCATGAGTATAGGATCGGAGAGCAATACTGTCTACAATATGGAAATCCCGGGAAGCTATGCCCTCGTCCCTCTCTGCAAAAGCAGCATCCCTAGCAATTAAAACCTCCTCAATCTCCTTGTAAGCTGCATCTCTAGCAGATCGAATCTCATCCCTCTCTGCAAAGGCTGCATCTCTGGTAATTAATGTATCCTCAATATAAACAAAAGTAGCGTCTCAAGAAGATTGAGTCTCGTCTCTCTCAACCAATGATATATCTCAAATGGCTCGAGCCTCATCTTTCTCCGCAAAAGCTATATCTCTGCCAGACAAGGCAGTCAACATTAGCGCTCTATCCTGATCTCTCTCAAAGGTCATCCTAGCTAGTGAGTCTGCCAAAGATGGATCTGTCCCGACAGGAATGATCGGCAGATCACTAACTAGTGCTACTGTCAGACCCATGAATAACTCATCCTCATTGGGAGAATCAGGATCCTCTATAGGCTCCTCCTCGTCTGAATCCACTATCGGAGCTGACTGGATGAATGCAGCTGATGCTATATGTGCCTTCAACCATGCTGAATACTCTGGAGAACGATCCGGATGGCTATTGGAGAAATCGGCCCTCTCCCTATGAGTCCAACACACATACACTCTAATCAAATCGGCAGACGATATAGACGAAGTTGACATCCTCTGATCAATAGCCCCCTCAAACTGATGCAGGCTATAAAACTGATCAAACTGACCCATAACAGCCAGAGGATGGTAAGTAGTCACTCCCCTCAATCCCGCTAGGGGAAAATAATCCATGCCAGATGCGTAGAGGATGAAGCTATAGGGGGAAACTAGCCTTGAGCATGACAGAATCGAGAATGGATGAGCAATATCAGACAGAAATGCTGACCATGTCTCTGCGTCAATACACTCCGCTAGCTAAAAAAGAGTAAGACATGGCTATCTCATGGGTGAAATAGTACCCCTGGTGTCTGAAAAATCCAATCAGTCGTAAATGGGACATGAGCCATAAATATAATAAGACTGAACTGCCTCTAAAAAACCCCTTCGAATAGGTACTGAAGTGGGTGGCTGCTCTCAGCGTCTTGGCCAATATCATCGGAAGGATGGTGTTACCCAGTCTAAGGGCCTGCACCACGACCATCAATTCGACATCCAAGTGGTCCAAGTGAAGGGGCATATAGACGTAGGCTACTATGCACTTTAGCAAAACATCTATCCTGGCTAAATGCCATGCCTCTACCAAAACAATAAAATCTCCAGCATGACGATCGTAACTGTTCAGCCGATGGAAACGATCGATCAAGAAGTGTATAGAGATCACATGTCCATAAACGATCTCATCCGAAACTACACTATGACGTAGACCAGACATCCGTAAGAACAGTCTCCTCATGTCGCTAACCGCAGTACGAGCGCAGGGCAAGTCTAAATCCAAACCAGTGAACCGCTCATACTCCTCTAAAGTTGGGGTCAGCTCGTGCCGTCGAAAGAGGAAAACCTGTCTCTCGGGTATCCAAAAGGGTAAAAGACCATCTACGAACCCGTACAGAACCTGAAAGTCTACGAGGGCCAATGAATGCCGTAGGATTTGATCCATTACCCCTCTGGCTGGGAAGGGCAGGCTCTCATACCACGATCTCAAGGATGATGCCACCACAGATGGTGGTAATTGCTCAATGCGACTGACGGTGGACGACGACATCTGTATCACCGTATCACAAGACCACCCAGGGGTCAAAACTGAACTCATCTGTCTAAATGCATAAATATGACATAATACATGCATAATAACAATGATAAACATGATGTGATAGATAAGAAATATCATACATATCTATAATAAACTATCTATTGCAAGCATCATCCCTGTTTGATAATACAAAGAAAATTAAAAAGTACAGGAATAGGGGGCACCACCCCCCAACTACTAACAGTGGCCTATCAAAATAGGGGCACAGCCGCCCAACAGCCAAAACAGTGTCCAACCAAAGGATATAGCTACAATAGCTATCCAAAAATATCTTAAATATCTACACTCAGGTGGTTAACCTGCTCCATCTCCTCTGTGGACACAAAGTCGCTGTCATCAAGCATGTCTGGGTGGTACAAGGGAGGATCAGTCCCTACAAAACTACTGGAAAATGGACCTGATAAGGGGCCTGCTCCTGAGCTGAAAGGGTCAAAAGAAGATGGCTCTAACGGATCTCGGCCAAGATGCCTGATGAACAAATGAGCTCTCTCTAATTCCTGGGTCAGTCCTGTTATTTGGTCCAAGTGAGTAAGCTCCTTGAGGCAAGCTATCCAGTTTGTCATCATCACAGACACAGGCACCATGTCTAGCATGAACTGGGTGGCACGAGTCTGAGCTCCAATCGTACAAGGGCTCCACCAACTACTGAATGCCTCCTGGCTGTATGGACCCTCTGACAGGGTAAAGTCGTCTATGCCCTCCATAGGGATATCTATCAATGGCTGAACCAATGGCTAATAATGCCAAGTAGGAGGAATAATGGGAATGCGGATCTGCCCTGTGATGCTCCTGATATCACGCTCTCCTAAATAGAGCTCCCAGCCTCCCTTTGTCAAAAATGGGACTCTGCGAGTCGACAATGCAAACTCCCGACTAGTGGGGAAGCCTCCCTCAAATCTAACAGTTAAAAACTCAGAGGTATATGGGATCCATGAGATCGCTCCACCTGTCAAAAGCTCCAACTGCAGGCGATAATGAGTAAAGCCCTCATTAATAGGGACCTCCGTCAGAGTGGAGTGATGCCAACGTCGTCCTTGGGGATAGGTCTCCAGACCTAAAGCAGTGGCAGGCCGTAGGCAAGGATGCCTCTCATATGCCCAGAACTGGCCATAAAAATATCAAAAGTCTTCAGTGACCAATACTGATAAATATAAATGCAGAAATCAAAAAGGTACAAAAAAGATGTACTCACCAACAGAAATTGGTAGAACCCTAGCCAAGCCTCCGTCATACCCTCCGAGCGCATGCGCATGCCTCTGAGGAAATAGGCAAAGGTATAGGTACCCCAATCAAAGTCACTGAGGTGCTCTACATATCGAGTGGCACTGACCAGGGCAAAGGACACAGTCGATGAATTGTCCGCCAAAAAATAACCCCTGATGATCACCAGAAACAATCACCTCAGAGTGCGATCCCTAACCCTCTGATCATCAGGCAGAGGCTCAAGTAAAGCCTCACTCTCGGCATCTATGCTCAAGGAACCAGATCGGACCGTCCGACCCTTGAGCGCTGACAAAGGAACTCCCAGCAAGGATCTAACGACAGTGGGCGTAATTGTTGGGTTTGTACGAAATCGTGACGCAATCAAATTGCAAAAATTAGCGGAAGCATGGTATATCAGAGTTTAAAAAATTTCTACAAAACCATTACCCGGATCATCCTTTATGCAAATTATTAATTTAAAACGATAAATAAGAAGTTATGGAATCATACCCTTGTAGAACGAAGCTTCCACAGGTACTAGTTCAACTCCTTGTTCTTCGTGATCTCCTTGAATTTTCGGGTTAGATTCCTTTCTTTGATCAACGTTAGCCACCCAAGTGTTTGACCTCTAGAGGTGATCCACCAAGGAAGATGAATTATCAAGAAGGAGGGTGTTTGGCTTAACCTTAGTTTTCTATCCTCTATAGAAAAGGAGTACTCTCCAACAATTGGAATTGCATCAATCTAATATCTATTATAAGACTTCTCTTATATAGACATTGGTCAACCCTTCTAATCCTATTAGACATGGGATTTCTTTTAATTAATTAAACTCCTTTAATTAATTTAGGCTTCCCACCACATGGGAATAATTAATTAAATTCATTTAATTAATTTGTCTCCTAATCTTATTAGGAATAAATGAGAGTACTAAATATTAAATTAATTACTAAACTCCTTTAGAAATTAAAATAATAATAATTGTAATAATATTAATAAGACTCCTCTTATTAATTTATATTTAATATTTCCAAAATATTAAATAATAAACATTAAGCTATTTAATTTATTCTATCACCATAGATTAAATTAATTATACTTAATGCATTATTACGATTATGCCATTACCTTCTTAAATAATTATTCTTCCTTTTATGGTGTGACCCTTTAGGTTCTCCATATTAAACCGGTTGTGAATAAATCAATTAAAACAATTTTAATCTTATTTAAATAAATAAATTAAACTAATAATTTATTTAAATAAATAATATTTATTCTACAATAGGGATAAGCCTCCCTAGCGATCAACGACTTTCCAGATAATATAGATTTCAACATTAATCATAAAAGAACCTGTGAGTTAATAGTTACCATACAATTCAATCCTTCCACCATACAATGTCCCAATTAAATATAAGACATGGATTTACTGTCAAGTCTTATTTTATTTAATTATATGTATTTCGATTAGAAAATGCACAACTCCAAATAATGCAAATTAAAAACTCCTTTCTAATTTCATTTCACCTTGGCCAAGGATTCCTGGGTTGTCATTTAACGAATCACATGGGACATATCTCCTCTTTTACTAGAGGTGGTAGATTCTTTATTGATCATTCATTATCTCCATATGTAACTCATTATACCCAAGCATACCCTATATATGCCTTAAAAGGTCTTAAGGAATAAGTCAAAGTATAATTTGTTACATACAAGATACTATGATGATCTCAAGTCCAAGGATCACTTGTACTACTATCACATTAGGAATTCCTATTGACATGCGAGTAAAACTCCATTAGGTATTCCATAGCGAATCACGTTCAGTGAACTTATTCTCCAATAAGCACCTACATACTTGCTTTAGTGTCTCCACACAAATGATCATGAGATCAATCATCCTCATCCAATGAGCAAGCAACATATGTACCAATCTATCCGGATTTACTAATCCCCTTTTTAGTAATCCCACGATTGAGAACTATTTTAGTTTTAAAACTTTCTAAGAATTTAGATTTCATTAGCATGATCATCATCATGATTCTAAAAGCATTGCTTAAAACTATGGGTTATTTACATATTATAAAAACAGCAACATGTAGATAATTAAATGCCTTTAATAAATGAATATTTTATTAATAAATAAATAAGATTGTTTACAAAGTACGTGCTTTATCATCATACATGATTGGCTTGTATGCACACTACTATCAATCTCCCACTTGCACTAAAGCCAATCGCCATGGTATCTCATACCCATCTTCTCTAAGTGACGATCAAACTGCTGTTGTGTTAAAGCTTTAGTAAATGGATCTGCAATGTTATCTTGAGAGTCTACACGCTCCAAGGTGACGTCTCCTCTTTCAATGATCTCCCTGATCAAGTGAAATCGCCGCAACACGTGTTTAGATTTCTGATGAGACCTGGGTTCCTTAGCCTGTGCAACTGCTCCTGTGTTGTCACAGTAAACGGGAACTGCTTCTCCAATGCTAGGAACCACACCAAGTTCAATTATGAACTTCTTCATCCAAACAGCTTCCTTTGCAGCTTCACTTGCAGCTATATACTCTGCCTCTGTCACTGAATCTGCAACTGTTTGCTGCTTGGAACTCTTCCAACTCACTGCGCCTCCGTTCAAGGTAAAAACATACCCCGAAACAGATTTACTGTCATCTTGGTCCGTTTGAAAACTTGAGTCTGTGAAGCCCTCGAGTTTTAATTCAGACCCACTGTAGACAAGAAAAATATCTTTAGTCCTTCTCAAGTACTTTAGGATATTTTTCACTGCCTTCCAGTGCTCTTCTCCAGGATTCGACTGGTATCTGCTCGTTACACTAAGTGCATGAGCAACATCCGGTCTAGTACATATCATACCGTACATGATAGATCCTATTGCAGAAGCATAAGGGATCTTACTCATACGGTCTCTCTCCTCAGGTGTCTTTGGGGCCTGTTTCTTGGAGAGATGTATTCCATGGCTCATCGGCATGAGACCTCTTTTGGAATCTTCCATGCTAAACCTCTTTAGCATCGTATCAATGTACGTTCCTTGGGATAAACCAAGCATCCTTTTAGATCTATCTCTATAGATCTTTATCCCCAAAATATAGGATGCTTCTCCCAAGTCCTTCATGGAGAAGTGTTTAGATAACCAGATTTTAATTGATTGTAGCATAGGAATGTCATTCCCTATCAGTAATATATCATCAACATATAATACAAGGAATGAAATTACGCTCCCACTAACCTTCTTGTACACACATGGTTCATCGTCATTTTTGATAAAATCAAACTCTTTGATTGTCTCATCAAAACGAATGTTCCATCTACGAGAAGCTTGCTTCAATCCATAAATGGATCGTTGCAGCTTACAGACTTGATTTATTCCAACCTTTGAAACAAATCCCTCTGGCTGTGTCATATACACATCCTCCTCAAGTTTTCCATTGAGGAAGGCCGTTTTCACGTCCATCTGCCAGATCTCATAGTCGTTATAAGCTGCAATTGCAAGCAAAATCCGAATGGACTTGAGCATAGCTACTGGTGAAAAGGTTTCATCATAATCAACTCCTTGTCTTTGTTTGAAACCTTTTGCAACCAGTCGGGCCTTATAGGTCTCCACCTTGCCGTCCGCTCCATTCTTTCTTTTAAAGACCCATTTACACCCAATAGGCTTAATGCCTTCAGGTGGTGAAACCAAAGTCCATACTTTGTTTTCATACATGGAGTCCATTTCGGATTTCATGGCTTCAAGCCATTTCCCTGAGTCTTTATTACTCATGGCCTGTTCGTAATTCAATGGATCATCATCATTCATGATGCGTACCTCATCGTCATCCTCTACAACGAATCCATACCTCTCAGGTATCTTCGGTACTCTTCCAGATTTACGAACAGGGTGTGGTATAGTAGGTTCTTCTACTTGGTCAGGTACCTGACTTTGATCCGTGGTAATTTGTGGTTCTTGAGCTTCTTCAAGATATATCTTACTCCCACTGACCCCTTCATGGATAAACTCCTTTTCCAAGAAGGCAGCATGTTTCGCAACAAACACCTTTCGATCAGTTGGATGATAGAAATAATACCCTACAGTTTCTTTAGGGTATCCCACAAATCTACACTTTTCGGATTTAGTTTGTAGCTTATCATGTTCAAACTTTTTGGCATAAGCTGGACAACCCCAAGTCTTAACATGCTTAAGATTTGGTTTCCTCCCCTTCCACATCTCATATGGAGTCTTTGGGGCGGATTTGGTAGGTACCTTGTTAAGTAGGTATGCAGCCGTTTCTAGGGCATATCCCCAGAAGGAAATTGGAAGGTCGGTAAAACTCATCATGGATCGAACCATGTCTAACAGTGTTCGATTTCTCCTTTCAGATACTCCATTTAACTGTGGTGTACCTGGAGGAGTCCATTGTGAGATTATACCATTTTCTTTGAGACAATTGAGAAACTCACCGCTTAAGTATTCTCCGCCTCGATCTGATCGAAGTATCTTTATACTCTTGCCCGTTTGTTTCTCTACTTCACTTCTGAACTCTTTGAACTTTTCAAATGATTCTGACTTGTATTTTATTAAATACACATATCCAAATCTTGAGTGATCATCAGTGAAAGTAATAAAATAAGAATACCCACCCCGTGCACTTGTTGTCATAGGCCCACAAACGTCTGTGTGAATCAATGTCAACAACTCTGTAACTCTTTCTCCTCTTCCACTAAAAGGAGATTTAGTCATTTTACCCATGAGACAAGATTCACAAGTTGGATATGATTCATAATCGGATAGCTCGAGGAGCCCATCTTTATGCAACTTGGATAATCTTGTTTCATTGATATGACCGAGTCTACAGTGCCACATGTAGGTATAATTAATATCATCTCTTTTCCTTTTCTTAGTTTGTTCAATTTGAAATATATTTTCTTGTAAGTCAAGTGTATAAAGTCCATTTCGCAAATTTCCAATACCATATAAAACATCGTCTTTATAAATAGAACAACTATTGTTCTTTATAACAACGTTAAATCCTTCCATATCCAATACAGAAATTGAAATAATGTTTTTAATAATATTCGGAACATAATAACAATTATTAAGATAAATGGACTTGCCCGAAGGCATTGCTAAATAATAAGTTCCTACAGCTAATGCAGCAACCTTTGCTCCATTCCCTACTCGTAGGATCACCTCATCATTGTTCAGCTTTCTACTTCTGACCAGTCCCTTCACATTATTACATATGTGAGAACCACAGCCGGTATCCAATACCCAAGTAGAATTTTGACTTTCTGAAAAATTAATTTCAATCATGAACAAACCTTGATTGGAAGTCGAAGCTTCTCCAAGCTTCTTGTCTGCCAGAAACTTCTTGCAGTTTTTCTTCCAATGACCCGGCTCGTTGCAATGGAAGCACATTCCTTTGCTAGCTGGATCAGATTTCTTTTGTTCCTTTATGTTCACCTTGCCCTTGGTCATCCGAGATCGGAAGAGCTCCTTAGATATCTCATATCTAGCAGTCCTACTTTGTTCACCATACAACTCCTTGAGGTGAATCAACATAGTAGGAGCATCCATGTTTTCTTGCTGACGCTGAAGCTCGTTATTCATGGATGCGAGCATGATGCATTGAGCTACAGATGCATCATCTTGCCACTTTACAATGGTGGCAATCTCTTCCTCAGAGGTTGTTTCTGGAACAGTTCCAGGGACATGTGAGTTTAGGACATAAGAAATCTTTTCAGCAGTGAGAACTATTCTCAGATTTCTTAGCCAGTCCGTATAATTCGGCCCGGTAAGCTTAATAGCATCAAGTATGCTTCGTAGTGAGATTAGTGATTTAGACATTTTTAAAATTCTGCATGTGAAAGAAAACAACATTTTAGCAAACATTCGTTTTATTAACTTTGCATACCAAAATAAATTTAGGTCTTTATTTTAAATTGGTATCTCCCACTATTTTCATCAAACTATATTACCCTCACTTATATAGTTCGGCAACATCTAATTAAAGATTTGCTAGTGAGAATAAGGATCCCATTTCAAATGTATATAACCTTGTGGATAGCACAACAAGCGATATACAAATAAATAGGTAGACAACTCTTGTCAATTACAACACTATATAACTCCTTTTATTTTGCCTCTTAAATCATAATGGTCAAGTGTGTGCACATCCGAACTAAAATGATTTAAGTTAAGTCCAGCCTAGCACTTCCATAAATTCAAAAAAGAAAAATGTTCGTCCTTGTGGATAGCACAACAAGACTAGATCGTTCAATTTTCTTGATAAGCATCAAATGTGATTAATTAACATCTTAAATACGCAATACTCGCCTTGTGGATAGCACAACAAGCTCATATTAAATATTTAATACTCTATTAATTTATCATGCTAGAAGGCGACGTTCGATATTCCAAATATCATTTGAACGCTTCGGACTTAATATTATTTCTTTGAGGGGTTTGTTATTATTTGTCTCATCTTGTTTAGCGCGCATGCACATATATATATAAAATACGCGTCATTTTATTAAACATGCGAAGCATGTTTGCATAAAATATAATATATATAATATTTAGCATGCAATATAGAATATTATATTCTACCCGGATTGATTATGGACTTTTATTCTAGTTTGGTTCACTAGAGCCACCAAGTGAACCAAAAGGTCAAACCTAGGGGTGCAAGAATTTAAATTTAAACGTAACTATTACATTTAAACCCGGGCTCCATACAAACGGGTCTTCACGCGCTCCTTGCTCCTTGGTCTCTAATTTTTAAAGATAATTCTAACTATTTCTATTACATTAAACTATTTAATTTAAATAGAAACCTTGATCAACAGTCAAGGGGAAGTACATAGGAGGGAGATAGAATTTTACATCAAGAAAAAAAAATTAGAGAAGACGAGGTACGCAGACCCCATTTAATAAAACCCATTCATTCAAGCATTCAACTAAAATAAAATCCAATCACATTGGTCAAATAGTCCATAATCAATCCCCATTTATTTTCATACATATCACCATATATATCAATAAATAAATATTCATCTCATGAATTAAAACATTCCATATATATATGAGTATCATTTAATGGGCAATTTTAAATTGCATGAAATCCAATTTCAAGATTAAAATAAACTCTTTATTTTAATTATAAAATTATTTAGAATATAATATATAAATATATCATATTTATTTATTTTTAAAAGTCACCTTCTTTTATTAAAAGAGTCCTGCAGGTTTATTAAAAAAGTCATTTCCTGATGGGTCACATTCTTTTTGGAGTAAGAAAGAGACAACACCTTTTCTTTGCAGAATTCAAGATTAGCACCAAAAAAAAAAAATTGTGATTCGTCCCAAAAAAAGTCTTTTTTTTTAAAAAAAAAAAAATATAATTTTATACAATAAAATTATGCCCAATAAATTATTTTAAATACATACCCATATGTATATGAAATCAAAAAAAAATTAATAATTGCATAAAGATTTGGCTCTGATGCCACTGTTGGGTTTGTACGAAATCGTGACGCAATCAAATTGCAAAAATTAGCGGAAGCATGGTATATCAGAGTTTAAAAAATTTCTACAAAACCATTACCCGGATCATCCTTTATGCAAATTATTAATTTAAAACGATAAATAAGAAGTTATGGAATCATACCCTTGTAGAACGAAGCTTCCACAGGTACTAGTTCAACTCCTTGTTCTTCGTGATCTCCTTGAATTTTCGGGTTAGATTCCTTTCTTTGATCAACGTTAGCCACCCAAGTGTTTGACCTCTAGAGGTGATCCACCAAGGAAGATGAATTATCAAGAAGGAGGGTGTTTGGCTTAACCTTAGTTTTCTATCCTCTATAGAAAAGGAGTACTCTCCAACAATTGGAATTGCATCAATCTAATATCTATTATAAGACTTCTCTTATATAGACATTGGTCAACCCTTCTAATCCTATTAGACATGGGATTTCTTTTAATTAATTAAACTCCTTTAATTAATTTAGGCTTCCCACCACATGGGAATAATTAATTAAATTCATTTAATTAATTTGTCTCCTAATCTTATTAGGAATAAATGAGAGTACTAAATATTAAATTAATTACTAAACTCCTTTAGAAATTAAAATAATAATAATTGTAATAATATTAATAAGACTCCTCTTATTAATTTATATTTAATATTTCCAAAATATTAAATAATAAACATTAAGCTATTTAATTTATTCTATCACCATAGATTAAATTAATTATACTTAATGCATTATTACGATTATGCCATTACCTTCTTAAATAATTATTCTTCCTTTTATGGTGTGACCCTTTAGGTTCTCCATATTAAACCGGTTGTGAATAAATCAATTAAAACAATTTTAATCTTATTTAAATAAATAAATTAAACTAATAATTTATTTAAATAAATAATATTTATTCTACAATAGGGATAAGCCTCCCTAGCGATCAACGACTTTCCAGATATATAATATAGATTTCAACATTAATCATAAAAGAACCTGTGAGTTAATAGTTACCATACAATTCAATCCTTCCACCATACAATGTCCCAATTAAATATAAGACATGGATTTACTGTCAAGTCTTATTTTATTTAATTATATGTATTTCGATTAGAAAATGCACAACTCCAAATAATGCAAATTAAAAACTCCTTTCTAATTTCATTTCACCTTGGCCAAGGATTCCTGGGTTGTCATTTAACGAATCACATGGGACATATCTCCTCTTTTACTAGAGGTGGTAGATTCTTTATTGATCATTCATTATCTCCATATGTAACTCATTATACCCAAGCATACCCTATATATGCCTTAAAAGGTCTTAAGGAATAAGTCAAAGTATAATTTGTTACATACAAGATACTATGATGATCTCAAGTCCAAGGATCACTTGTACTACTATCACATTAGGAATTCCTATTGACATGCGAGTAAAACTCCATTAGGTATTCCATAGCGAATCACGTTCAGTGAACTTATTCTCCAATAAGCACCTACATACTTGCTTTAGTGTCTCCACACAAATGATCATGAGATCAATCATCCTCATCCAATGAGCAAGCAACATATGTACCAATCTATCCGGATTTACTAATCCCCTTGTTAGTAATCCCACGATTGAGAACTATTTTAGTTTTAAAACTTTCTAAGAATTTAGATTTCATTAGCATGATCATCATCATGATTCTAAAAGCATTGCTTAAAACTATGGGTTATTTACATATTATAAAAACAGCAACATGTAGATAATTAAATGCCTTTAATAAATGAATATTTTATTAATAAATAAATAAGATTGTTTACAAAGTACGTGCTTTATCATCATACATGATTGGCTTGTATGCACACTACTATCAGTAATGTCGGCCACAACAGGCACGGCTCACACTCGAACTCTAGGTCGGTGATGAACCTCCAATCCATAGGTGTCATCATCACCTCGCAGTCCAACAAGTGAAGAAACTGAGTCTGGTGGAACCAGTGCTCAGACAAAGCCCTTATATAACCCAGGGGCAACGGCGGGGAAGAATAGTGAAGAAGGCCTGAAATCCCCAGTCGTCAATGATATCCCTGTACTCCTGGTGCAAAGTGTGTTAAAGGGAGTACACGGTGAACCAGTTCCCTCGAGGCTGCATAAAGCCGAGAACTTGTATAAAAAACCAACACATATCAAAAACCTGTGCCCCCGATAATGGCAAAAGAAAGAAAGAGAATCCAGAGAGAAGAAAACTTCAAGTCACCTCGTTGGCATGAAGAAATCACGATGGATGAGGACTCAAGTCTCCTAGAAACTCCTGGGTTGGTACAACAGAGCCCGGAAGCTCCGTACGTGGGGCCTGACTTGGGATGGGAGCAGCAAAAGGAGCCTCCTCATCATCTATATCAATTAGCGGCTCATCTTGGGCTGGACGAATCAACGACTCTGCTAATCTGTGAGGCAGCCGAGCTAGACGTGGCTGAGGAGCATAAAAAGCTGGCCTCCGTCTAACTCCTGAAACTACCCTGCTAGCACTGTCGGGTCTGTCTAGGTCCATCACCTGGACAAAGTCTCCAAATCACCTCAGAAAGGGTGTGGTAAGCCTAAAACTTGTGGCTTATTAATTTAAATCAGTATTTTATGCATTTCTAAGTCCTAAAACATGCATGGGTCAGTCAAAAATCCCCAGTAGAGTCAAAATTACATGTTCTTTCAAAAATCTAAATCCTAAAAACGTGCATGGTTCAGTCAAAAATCCCCAGTAGAGTCAAAATTACATGTTTATTAAATGCTTGGGTTTTTAAAAAATTTTTGCCAGATTCTCCTTTGTTAAATGGACTGTCCGCATGCACAAAGGCATGACTAGGTGGCCATTCACTAGCATATCTTCCCAAACACAGGAACATTTCATATTTATAAAATAAAATCAAAAGTAAACTTCACATGGTAGCCAAATTACCATGGACATTTTTAGTTGAAAATCCAGGCTCACTAGGCCCCAAAAAGGACAAGTAAACTGAATAAAAAGAGGAAAATATGATTATCTCATAATCTAATTTTTCTTACGTCAAAACGTGCATTACAATAAAATATGCATACTTATAAAGTCAAAAAAAATTTAGCAGGTCATATAAGCATACATTTTTCATACATTGCGTCTAAAAGCACCCTACGTGGTTTACATGTTTTTAACGGTCAAAACTTGCGAAAAAAGTATGTAAAACGTCACCTAAGATGTGCAGGACGAGCAGCCACTGACGAAATCTAAAAAAAGCTACCCAAACTCTGTAGATCTGATAAAAGAAAATCGAATTCCATTTGAAACTCGAAATGAAAATAAGTTTATGAGCCCGCTGCTGCCCATTTTAAAAATACAGGTAGAAGCGGGCCCACCTGCGGCTGTCGCACCTCTACTTGCGGCTCCTTAGGGTGGGCCCCGCTCCCTCAGGCTCGGTTCGGTTCGAATTAAAACGGAGTTTATATGAGTTGAAAAGTCAAATCTGATAAAAATCACTACCCGATTGAGCGGTTTGTCCTGAAATCCTACGTTTAAGCAGTGGAATCCTGACAGATGGAAAATCTTTGTGAAAGTCATTGGTTATCATCCTAAAGCAATATCCGATGATCAATGATGAAAACTGCTAAAAATACTGTCAAAAAATGGCACAAAACTGCCAGAAATCAACATTGTCAAAGCGTCGGGTACTGACCGAGGACAATTCAACCGTTGGCACAACCCCAACAAAGTGTCGGGTACTGACCGATGACAGTTTAGCCGTTGGCACAACCCCAGCGAAGCGTCGGGTACTGACCGATGACAGTTCAGCCGTTGGCACAATCCCAACGAAGCGTCAAGTACAGAACGAGGACAGTTCAGCCGTTGGCACAACCCCAGCGAAGCGTCGGGTACTGATCGATGACAGTTCAGCCATTGGCACAAACCCAGCGAAGCGTCGGGTACTAACCGATGATAGTTCAGTCGTTGGCCCAACCCTAGCGAAGCGTCGGGTACTAACCGATGACAGTTCAGCCGTTGGTACAACCCCAGCGAAGCGTCGAGTACTGACCGATGACAGTTTAGCCGTTGGCACAACCCCAGCGAAGTGTCGGGTACAGACCGAGGACAGTTCAGCTGTTGGCACAACCCCAGTGAAGCGTCGGGTACTGACCGAGGATAGTTCAGTCGTTGGCACAACCCCAGCAAAATGTCGGGTACTGACCGAGGACAGTTCAGCCATTGGCACAACCCAACGAAACATCGGGTAATGACCGATGACAATTCAGCCATTAGCACAACCCCAGCAAAGCGTCGGGTACTGACCGATGACAGTTCAGCCGTTGGCACAACCCCAACAAAAACATCGGGTACTGACCGATGACAGTTCAGCCGTTGCCATAACCCCAACGAAGTATCAGCCGTTGGCTCAACCCCAATGAAGTATCAGCCTTTGGCTTAACCCCAACGACGTATCAGCCGTTGGCGCAACCCCCGTAAAACATCAAAAGTGATTCGGTGACGGAAGCAATATAATAATCCATCCCCGATGATGGAATCTGTTATACACATCTTCAGAAGGATTACCAAGAAGGATTGGTTATTCAACCTCCTGTTGCCAACTACCGGTGTAGATTATCATCATGATAGACATCGGAAGCACACCATGAGGTCACTCAATAACCGAGATATATCCCCAGCGGAGAAACCAGCAGAAAGGTACAAGGGCATCAACCGAAAAGAAAATATGCCCCACGAAGAATATCGGTAGATGTGGGAAACCATTGGTCTCAAACCAAGGTAGCATCCATAATGTCATCCCCGTCAAAGTCAACAAAGCTATCACGGAGGACATCATCCCCAGCAAAAAGTGATGAAAATAGTTTGGGATAGCTTAACTCTGATATCCTACCAGTGACTGCATGATAATGCTGCAACAAGGGTTATCACGGGTAACGTTATCCCCAGCAAAAACTAACATAATCAATCAGTGATAACCTTACCCCCTCGAAGGTATCTAACATTCATCACGTATCATGCCATGCATTGCTTTGTCGTTGCATCCGCATTTCTAGTGTCTAGCAATCTTTATCCTGTTTATTCCACTACATTACAGGAACATGATAAAGAGGGGCATCTGTAGACACTCGAAATATCGTTTCCCTGTTACTAACATTGTAGGAGGGTAAAACTATCTTTTCAAATCAACCCCGGTCTCAATACTGGGCCATCCAATCAACCCCGGTGTCAATACCGGGTCGTCAAATCAACCCCGATCTCAATACCAGACTATCAACTCAAGCCTGGTCCCAATACCGGGCCGTTAAATTAACCCTGGTCCCAATACCGGGCCGTCAAATTAACCCCGATCTCAATACCGTGCCGTCAAATCAATCCCGATTTCAATACCGGGCCATTAAATCAACTCTGGTCTCAATACCAGGTCATCAAATCAACCCCCGTCTCAATATCGGGCCATCAAATCAACCCCGATCCCATTACCGGGCCGTTAAATCAACCCCAGTCTCAATACCGGGCCGTCAAATCAACTCTGGTCTCAATATCGGGCCGTCAAATCAACCCCGATCTTAATATCGGATCATCAAATTAACCCTGGTCTCAATACTGAACCATCAAATCAGCCTCAATCTCAATAACAAGCCATCAACTCAACCCCGGTCTCAATACCGGGCCATCAAATTAACCCCGATCGCAATACCGGGTGGTCAAATCAACCCGGTCTCAACCCGAGAGGTACAAGTCAGCCCCAGTCTCAACCCGGGAGGTACAGGTCAGCCCCGGTCTTAACCCTAGAGGTACAGGTCAGCCCTGGTCTTAACCCAAGAGGTACAGGTCAGCCCCAGTCTCAACCCGAGAGGTACAAATCAGCCCCGATCTCAACTCGAGAGGTACAGGTCAGCCCCGGTCTCAACCCAAGAGGTATAGGTCAGGCCCGGTCTCAACCCGGGAGGTACAGATCAGCCTCGGTCTCAACCTAGGAGGTACAGGTCAGCCCCAATCTCAACCCGAGAGGTACAGGTCATCCCCGGTCTCAACCCGGGAAGTACAGGTCAGTCCCAGTCTCAATATTGGGCCGTTAAATCAGCATCGGTCTCAACCTGAGAGGTACAGGTCAGCCCCAGTCTCAACCCGGGAGATACAGGCCAGCCCCAATCTTAACCCGGGAGGTACAAGTCAGCCCCGGTCTCAACCTGGGAAGTACAGGTCAGCCCCGGTCTCAACCGGGGAGGTCAGGTCAACTTCAGACACAATCCTGAAGCATCACAACATCTCCAGAGGAAAATCTGGAAGGACCAAGTCAGCCTCGGAGACGACACTACGGACGAACAGACTCGAATGGGATCCAAACCTTGGAAACAACCTCAGGAAGTCAGCCGAAGGCCACGCAAACATTGAAGGCAACCCCGGGAAGGGAAAAACGGTCATTTTACCAACTTGAAGATGATTCGGTCAAACTCAAGCTGAATTGATGCCACTATGGTCTGAACAAACCATAACAATGATCCCGAGTGGAAACAGCGCAAGACAGCTCAACGGACATACTGCGAGGAATCAAATACCCGTTTATGAACCCGTATTTTTGGACTCAGAAAAGGTTTTCTCCTATGTCATTGCAACGCGCTCGGCGAGGGCTTTCCAAAAATGTATAGCACGCCTCAAACGGACGCTCCGATCAAAAGTTCAAAAGTTTTGAATCTAACATCGCATTGCTCGGAGTGCACATACTTCGATGCAATAGGACCCGCCACGTGGGCCCTACCACATGGAGTCGCACCTCTACTTGCGGCTGCAGCAGGTAGAGCTGCTTCTCTTGGGTCTATATTTATGAGCTCACCCCCAGCTCATTTAAACAAATTCGAAAACACTTTAAACCCTTGCCCGTTTGGTTTTCCAGGTATTTTCTTGTCTTCCAAACCCAAATTTTTTCACTCTAACATATAGATATACCCACATACTACCACATATCAAAAAATAACCGGTAGATTTGGACGTTTAAAGCCTACGATTTGGCAAAGAGCCCGTGTAACAGTCCATTGTGAGTATTTTTACGATCAGCAAGTTTATATTACTTCATTACACTGTTATACACTTGCATATCAAGTTTCGTTCTCTAAATATGCACGAAACTCAGTTCCGTGGCCGTTTTTGTTAACTTTTGGTACATTGCAGTACCTAAACGCATTTTTTGACATTTCAACAACTCGGATTGACGATCCGTCACTTCTAACATCTTTCATATACGAAGATCTTTGTTTTGAGCAACTTTGTCGGACTGGGTTATCTTCCCAGTCCGGGTTTAAATTTTTTTTTGTATATATTTAACTGTATATATACTAACTTTTCAATTCTGTCAAGCCCGAATGTCAAATCCGCGATAGTTTACTACTTATATATATATATATATGTGTGCACCTTTCATCGGACTGTGTTATCTTTCCAGTCTCGATTTGACTATTTTTTCTATATATTGATCTATAAATATATATATTTACATTCCAGTTCGCCCTGGATCATTCTGTGGCAATTTTACTACTTTTGTATATATATTTATATTTCCGTCCAGGCCTTAAAGTGAAAATCCACAGCCCTTTACCGCTTTTATATATATATTTCTATTCTGTCCAACCTGGATCATTATGTGGCTTTTATACAGCTTTTATAAATATACATATATTTCCATTCCAGTCTGAGCATCGGAGTGAAAACCCACCGCCCTTGATTGCTTTCCTATATATATTTTTACATTCTGTTTAGCCTGGATCATTCGTGGCTTTTATACAGCTTTTATAAATATATATTTACATTTCAGTACAGGCATCGGAGTGCAAACCCATTGCCCTTTAAAGCTTTCGTATATATAAATATATATATATATATATATATATATATATTTCTTTATTCATTATAATTAAATTGCTGCTTTAATATTCATTTGATATGAATCAGCACTGACATTTCTGTGGGCGAACTAGATTTCTTTAAATCTTGCCAACTCTAGCTTTTAAACGGTTCAAAATAGGTCCATACAGAACCGGAAAGCTAGAATGGCTGAGATTTATTTAAATCTAGTATTTTTTCTAGTTTCAATTATGAAAGCAACCTCACGGCCCTTAGATCTCTATCTAGTGGGAACGAGACGCTTCAGCCATGTGCGAGCCAAGATTTATTGATGAATCCTTGGTTCTGGCGATATTTGGATATATTTTTGTACAAATTTGAGTTGTGCAGGTTTATTGGCTTCCCTATGTGAGCCTAGGAATCATGGGATTCATGATCATAATCTGATTCCCACGATGGACAAACTCCACTTTACAGATGTACCCTGCCAGTTTTTCTATAAAAATGTACATACAAAAAACCTTAAAACGGTTATTCGGATTTAAGGTCTCAACATAGTGAAAATGTGGTTTGTCATGTCAGAGTCACTCCGATGGCTGTCATGCCCATGAGAAGACCGATACTTGTATTCATTTTTGTGATCGAGGATGCTTCGTAGCCCGATAATCACCATTCAAATTTAGCCAAAAGGCTAAAAAGATAAAATTGAAGTATCGATATGCTTCAATTCCTATGTTAGCGTAAGGGTTTGAAAACCTTCTTTCAAAACATCATTTCAATAATATTATCAAAAAGAAAAGCTATTGCAAATCAAATCAAACACTTTTGCAAATCAAATCAAAGACTTTTTGCAAATCAAATCAAACCCTTCGTATATAGGTTCAACGATGCATAAACATACTTCCAATCAAATATAGGCCCAATTTATTCCAGCATCCACAAACACATTGCAGATTGAAAAGGGAAATATTGAAAAGATGTGGTACCGTGTTTACACGGGAGTTATGGGGTGCCTAACACCTTCCCCACACTTAACCAATCCCCCGAACTCAAAACTTCGGTTTCAAAGATCAAGTTTCGACAGTGTCCAGCAATTAGGCCTCTTTTCAAACAAAACTCGGTTGAGTTGGTACAACCATTTCAAATCTACCAACTGGCGACTCTGTAAAACGTTCAATCGTCGACATGATACATGTTGGCCTTTTCTTAAAAAACCCTTCAAAACCTTTTTCACAAATAAAAAGAGTAAGGATAGACATAACTTAGGAAGAGAGAAAGATCCGGGTTGTAACCCAACCCGCGGATTGTTTCCCGACGTCGACAATAAGTTAAGCAAACTTCAGAGAGAAAAAGAGAGAGAGATTGAGAGAAGTTAATTGATTGAAGAGTTTTGAAGAATCAAGGAGAGATTTCTAACATCTTAACAACTAGCAAGGGTAATTCCCTCATCTTAAGTTTTATAGTTCATGTTCTTAATTTTCCATTAACGTATATTTTTAAGTTCTCTGTAAAAGCTTATTTTGTTATTAATGCATGAATTGATGATATATAAATGATTATAACATGTTTTATATCAATTATTCACGTTTTAAAACAATCAAAACCATGTAATTATGTTCTATTTAGAAATTTGAAAGTTATAGAGTATGAAGAACATGAATATGGCTCTTATGTACAATTTTTCACGCTTTAGTTGTCTATTAAACGTTAAATTTATAGTTAATTATGATTATGCATGTTTAAACGAATAAAACAAACTTCAAACGGACAGATTCGGAGTTATAACTAATCTGTAATGTCGAATTTTATAATTTCTCCCGAAACTTTTCAAAATACCAAAAACAGTGAATTTATGTATTCTAATTTGAACGATTTCATAATTTAAAGTGTTAAATGCATACCATATATGTTATTACATGTTCTGTGAAGTTTACACTTCATGGGCAGAATTAAAAATTATCGTGTTAGTTTAATTTGGATTTAATTGGGCTATGAACAGTGCAGTTCGTGAACTGCAGTTCGTCTTACAGGGGACCACGCCCCAGCGGACCTTTTAGCCTAAGAGCACCCACCCCGGTGGGCCACCTACCGAGAAAACCCCCTCCCCGGCGGGGGGTACAGAGTTGAAATATTTGTTTTGCGTGGTTCAGTCCATAACATAATGAGTTAACTTAACCTAATGAACCGGATAACGTGTGGAGCATATAACACAGTACGATAACATATTACTGACATGTATAAGACGGTTTTAAGTTGTATATTAACAAGTTATACGTGAACTTGGATTTGTTGTTGTAAGGTTTGATTATGATTGTTTAAGAGATTATACATGTGTGATATGCATGTTATGGGTTCATATTCATGTTATGTGGTTAGTCAAGAAGTTAAGATTTGTGAACCAAGTTGTTAAGTTGAACTTAAGTGAGAAGTTCAATAGTTACCCGTAGTAGTAATGGAACTAATCGATATTGTAAATGTAATGAAATGTGTAGGACGTTGAGGAAGTGAATTGTAATTATAACTGTAGCTTGTGCACGAGGCAAGTTTCTAAACCTTACTTGTACGTTACGTAAGTGTTTTTATCCCTAGTTTACTATTGTTGAGAAAGTTCTCTATCTATTCTCTTTAAATTGAGCAAGTTTCTAAATTCAAAGTTATTTATTGAACAAGTTCTAAACTTATGTTTCTATATCAATCAAGTATCTATTCTTGTTTATTCAAGTCAAGATTCGTATGAGATTTTATAATCTTTGTAAAACATTACTTCAGTATACAATACTTATCCAATTGTATACTCTTGAGATTCTTTATTCAATTTGATTATCAGTTATTGTTTAACCTTGTAAGACTAGTAAACCCTTATTGATTCGACTAGTCCTTAGTTGATGAACGTTCTAAATTTTAGAACTATTATTGAGCTTATCCAATCCAAACTTCCCTTGGTGAGGACTCTGATGTCAAACTGAGATGAACAACCCTTTTATAGGGGATTATTTACGCGTTAGCGTTAAGATGATGTGCACATTATGGTACTAAGGGTTGATCCCCCTAAGTACGAGTAGTAGAGTTCATATAGTCTTATGACTGTTTAAAGTTTAAAGTAGAGATACTTGACAACCTAGGACATAGTTCATGGTCTTATGACCCTCAGATGTACTTTTGATTCTTGTTATTCATTCTTGATTCAAAAGTTGAGCTTTCTTTATTCAAAATTCTTTGATTCACTCGCATGTTATTATTATTGTTATATTGTTATACTTGTGGGCAATCGTGCTTACTCTTGCGTAATAACATTGCAGTTAGGAACGAAAGGTCCGACGAGCCTTCCACTAGCAAAGGCAAGGGCAAGGTTAACAAGTGTTGAAGACTTATTATTTTATTTGAGATTGTGTTGTTTAAGACTTGATGTTGTTTAAGACTTATGTATTTGATTATGTTTTTGCATTTGAGATTTAAGGTTAGTTCAACCTGGGATTTATTTCATTCAGATGTTGTAACCCCATAAGGGGAGATGTTTTTATCTATTTCATGAGATGCAATTATTATGGGTAGATAGATATGTGATATTTGTAGAATGAACACCAAATCCCGTGGAAATTCAAGTACCCGAATTTTGGGGTGTCACAAGTTGGTATCAGAGTTGTAGGTTATGAACCTTAGGTGGGGGAAAACCTTAGGGTAGTATCCTTGGATAACATAGTAATGATAAACTCTTATCGAGTTCTAAGAAAGATAATAAATTACCTTATGTACTATGTGCTTATATTTATGTACTTGCGTGAGTATCGATTAGAATCACGTAATAACTAAAGACTTAACATTTTGATTGTCAGGATGTCGGATGTTGGAGGATCTAGTCAGCCTAGGGAGGTTGTCCCCCGAGTGGCTATTGAGGAGGAGCCTTGAGACATTCATACAGTCTGGGAGCAATTGGTTCGTAGAGAGCCATCTCATTTGATCACTATTATTGGTCAGGAGCATGAGCCGGTGTTTGACTCAGAGGAGGACTCTGAGGAGATTGAGGTTGAGGCTGAGACAACTTAGGAGGAGGATGAAGACCCTGATGAGTTTCCACCAAACTCTATCAGTGCTGAGATGTACGACGAGCTGTATGACTATAACATAGAGTTACAGGTTACTGTTCAGGAGCTGAAGGACGAGACAGTTACTCAGCGGACTACCATCGAGCAGAAGGATGGTGTGATCGAGACTCTGGATACACGTCTTGAAGACGTGGAGTGGGAGTTATTTCATGAGATGGGCCAAAGTGAGCAGAAATCAGAGGTGATAGAAAAGCTGAAGAATGACTTGCGTGAGGAATTAGCAAGGCGTGCCATAGCAGAGGATGCTTAGATGAGGGCTTCACGACGTGCAGATCTTACCGAGGATTAACGATCGGGCAAAGAAGGCTAAGATCGAGGAGACAGACTATACGTTCTAGACTGCGAGTGATAAGGTCCAGGATCGGGTTATGTACTATCCAGTTCAGTTCGAAGATCTATCTTAGTATATGCTGGATCGCAGGACGATGTTCCGCGTTATGGAGGAAGAGCGCAGCAAAGTTGTTCGACGCCTTAGTAGGCCGTGATAGGAACAGTATGATTATGTGAATATCTCATGTTAGTTAAATAATGTAAATTTCGATGTGATTATAAACAAAGGAATATTTTGATGTTTTAAATCCTGAAGATTCTTTATCTCGGGATACTTGATGTAAATAGCAGTGATGCTATCTTGTTTTGTTTAAAACTTTTTATTAAATAAAATATCAGAGTTTATTTGGGATGCTATGTGTTAAGTGCTATCTTAAGGCATTTAAGTTAAACCTTAAATATTTAAAGAAATGAATAAAGATCTAATAAGCGTATATCTTAAACAGAAATATGCTGCCGAGAAGACGCCTTAACCGTCAACCAGCCCAAGAAGGGTCGACTAATAACAACGACGCCAATGCTAATGCCAACCCCGTTCAGCAGTTGGTGAACCTTTTCACTGGAGCTCTGAACAACCAGCTTCAAGCTCCGCCAAACACTTAGTTCAAGGACTTCAAGGCGGTGGGACCACCAGAATTTAAGGGATCCATAAACCTGACCGAAGCACAGACTTGGGTTATAGAGATGGAAAAGGTTTTTGACGTCGCTATGGTGAGTGAGGACCAAAAGACGGCTTATGCGACATTCATGCTGAAGGCGGAGGCCAGTTATTGATGGCAGGCAAACAAGGTCCGGGGAAGGAAAGGTGTGATCACCTGGGAGAGGTTCAAAAAAATGTTTTTTGAGATGTACTTCCCGACAAGCTCACAGAACCAAATGGAGGTTCAGTTTCTGGAGCTAAAACAGGGCAACATGTCTCTGCCAGACTATGCGGCGAGATTTAATGAGTTGGCCAAGTTTGCCACTTATCAAGTGCACACTGACGAGAGAAAGGCCAGAAGATTCGAACAGGGACTGACGCTCTGGTTGTATAGCAAGGTGTCGATGTTCCAGCTAAGCACCTTTGCGGGAGCATTAGAGAAAGCAATCATTGCTGAAGGTGGGAGCGATGCTATGACCAAGTACAAGCAAGAGTAGAAGAAGAAGAAGAGCGAAGTAGAAGGTAACAAGGCGAGTGGTAGCAACACTGGTGGAGGCAGTAATCAAAAGAGAAGATAGAATGACAACCCATCGATCGAAAATCAGCAGGGAAACCAAAAGAAGAGGGTAGAAGCATGTCCGACCTGCGGGAAGAACCACCTGGGGGTCTGTTTGAAGGGAAAATGAGTCTGCAACAATTGTGGTCAGGAAGGCCATATAGCACCTAACTGCCCTAACCCTAAGAAGGGCGCCTGCTTCACATGTGGATCGAAGGACCATCTGGAAAGGGACTGTCCAAAGAAGGTATCCGGAGGGGCAGGATCAGGTGGGAACAGGGGAAACAGCGGTGGTAATGCTCTGACTATCATGGGACCAACATCAACCAACCGACCTACTGCCACGACATTCAACATGACAGTGCAGTATGCTGTGTAGTCTCGCGATGTGGTGTCAGTTATCATTCTGATCAATAAAGTTAATGCTTATGTATTATTTGATTCGGGTACTACTTGCTCATTTATATCCGATGACTTTGCTAAGAACTTAGAATTGCCTAAGGACGAGTTAGACTACCCTATGAACATAGAGATTGCGAATAGGGAAGTGATCCCTGTTAAGTATATACACAAGAACTGTAGGGTGGATATTAAGGGTAATGTGATGAACGTAGATCTTATTCTGATTAAACTTGGGGAATTTGATGTTATCTTGGGAATGGATTGGCTATTCAATTATGGGGCGATAATTGATTGCCAGAGGAAGTGTATCAACCTTGTGACTCCGTCGAAGGTTGTGCTTTATGGCAGCAAGTCTCTTAGACAAGCGAGTTGTCTGACGATGATGCAGGCCAAGAAGTTGTTGAGACAAGTTTGTGTAGGATATTTAGCATACATAGTCGATAGTCGTAAAGAGAGCCCGAAGTTAGAGGAGATACCAGTCGTGAGAGACTTCATGGAATTATTTTCGGATGATTTGCCAGGACTTCCACCAGATAGGGAGGTAGAGTTTGTGATCAATTTGGCGCCAGGAACGGCTCCAATATCGAAGGCACTGTATCGTATGGATCCGGTGGAGATGAAAGAATTGATGGTGCAGCTGCAAGAGCTTTTGGACAAGAAGTACATACAGCCGAGCATATAGCCGTGGGGAGCGCACGATGCAGCTCTGCATAGACTACAGAGAGTTAAACAAGGTCATGATTAAGATTAAGTATCCATTGCCAAGGATTGACGACTTGTTTGACCAGTTGAAGGGAGCAAGATACTTCTCGAAGATAGATCTGAGAAGTGGTTATCATCAATTAAAGGTAAGGACAGAAGACGTTCCGAAGAAAGCGTTCAGGACTCGATATGGTCACTACGAATTTCTGGTGATGTCATTTGGTATAACAAATGCTCCTGCAGCATTTATGGACCTAATGAACAGAGTATTCAAGCCATTTTTAGACAAATTCAGTAGTGGTGTTTATCGACGACATTCTGGTATATTCGAAGACCAAGGAGGAACTGTTGAACATCTGAAGGTGACATTAGAGGCATTGAGAAGAGAGAAGTTGTACGCGAAGTTTTCGAAATGCAAATTTTGGATTGAGCGGGTGCAATTTCTCGAGCATGTGATTAATAAGGATAAAATTTCTGTAGATCCATCCAAGGTCGAAGCTGTGATGAACTGGGATCAGCCGAAGACACCGTCGAAAGTTAGAAGTTTTCTTGGATTGGCAGGATATTATAGAAGATTTATTCAAGACTTTTCCAAGATCGCAACTCCGCTGACGAATTTGACTAGGAAATCGGTGAAATTCGCTTGGACGGAGAAATGTGAGGAAAGCTTCCAAGAGCTTAAGAAGAGGTTGAGTACGACACCTGTGTTATCTCTTCGAATAGCACAGGAAATTTTGTGGTATATAGTGATGCGTCGTACAAAGGACTAGGCTGTGTGCTTATGCAAAACAGCAAAGTCATTGCGTATGCGTCACGACAGCTGAAGGATTATGAGAAGGGGTATCCGACTCATGATTTGGAATTGGCCGAGGTAGTATTTTCTTTAAAGATCTGGAGACACTATCTCTATGGGGAGAAGTGTGAAATATATACAGACCACAAGAGTCTAAAATATATTTTTACACAGAAGGATTAGAATATGCGCAAGGAAGATGGTTAGAATTGATAAAGGACTATGATTGCGAGTTCTTATACCATCCGGGTAAAGTGAATATGGTTGTCGATGCCTTAAGCAGAAAGGGTCGGGAGAAGTTGATGATGTTGACTGTCCAGGAAGGAGTTAATTTTAGCAATGGAGAAGTTGGAATTGGAGGTGAGATATTCGATGGATTTTGAAAAGAAGTTATTCCAGTTAGAGGCTGGTACAACTTTACTAGATAAGGTTAAAAAAGCACAACTCAGGATGAAGACTGTGAGAAGATAAAGAAGAAGATTTCTGAAGGGAATGAACTGAAATTCAAGGTGGACAATGAGGGATTGTTAAAAGTTGAGAGCAGAGTTTAGGGTACCGCAAGTGCCAGAGACTAAGGAGGAAATTTTGAGTGAGGCTCATAGCTGGTATTCCATTCACCCCGGAAGTACCAAGATGTACCAGGATCTCCGACAACATTTCTGGTGGCCGAATATGAAACAAGATGTTGCCGATTGTGTTGCCAAGTGCCTGACGTGTTAGAAAGTAAAAGCAGAACATCAGAGGCCGAGTGGTTTGCTACAACTACTAGAGATCCCAGAATGGAAATGGGAACACATTACAATGGATTTCGTAGTTGGTCTTCCGATGACTCAGAAAGGCTACGACGTAGTATGGGTTATCGTTGATCGACTAAAGAAATCAACACACTTCATTCCGATCAAGATCAGATTCAACTTAGACCAGTTAGCGAAGCTGTATGTGAAGGAGATTGTTTCAAGGCACGGAGTTCTAGTATCGATTGTTTTCGATCGAGATCCGCGCTTCACATCGAATTTCTGGAAGCAACTACAGGAATGCATGGGAACGCAGTTGTGAATGAGTACGGCATATAACCCTCAGACCGACGAGCAAAGTGAAAAAACGATCTAGTCATTAGAGGATATGTTAAGAGCGTGCATCATGGATTTCAAAGGAAATTAGGATGATCACCTATCGCTCGTAGAATTCGGTTATAACAATAGTTACCACGCAAGTATTGACATGCTTCCTTACGAAGCGTTGTACGGTAGAAAGTGCAGAACTCCATTTTACTGGGACGAAGTTGGCGAAAGACAATTACTAGGTTCAGAATTGGAACAACAGACAGCCGAGATAGTCAAGGTGATCCAAGCAAGATTGGTAGCGGCCCAAGATAGGCAGAAGAAATATGCCGATCCACACCGCAAGAACGTAGAATTTGAATCGGGTAGCTTTGTATTCTTGAAAGTCTCTCCCTAGAAAGGAAAGATCAGATTTGGCAAGAAAGGAAATTGAGCCCGAGGTTCATTGGACCCTTTGAGGTGCTGCAAAGAATCGGAGAAGTTGTGTATGAGGTAGCCTTACCTCCTACGCTAGAGCATGTCCAGAACGTCTTCCATGTGTCAGTGTTACGGCCATATAAACCCGATTACAAACATGTGATTGAATATGAACCCCTACAATTTGAAAAAGAGTTATCCTATGAAGAAGTTCATGTTCAGATTGTTTACAGGAAAGAACAAGTTCTCAGAAATAAACTGATACCTTCTGCTAAGGTAATTTGGAGGAACCACAATGCTAAAGAAGTTACGTGGGTACTCGAAGAACATATAATGAAAACTTACCCACATTTATTTGCTTAATCTATGTGTAAGCAATTCTCCCATAATCTTTGTAAGGGGGGATAATGTAACGGGACGAACTTAATTGAATAGTGATTCTGGGGACAGAATCCTTTTAAGAGGGGAAAGATATGACAAACGAAAATTTTTATAATTTATTTTAAATATTTATTAAATTAATATAAATATTTTTGATGATTTATTTACTATGTTAAATAATTATTTTATAGAATTATGGTAGATTAATTTAATTATATGTGTTACATTGATTAAATTAATGTGGAGAATTTTTATAATTCAAAGTATGAATTTAATTTAGTTTATTATTTAATTAAATAAATTATTTAATAAGCATAATGTTATTCTAATTAATTTAATAATTAATTAGAGATTTAATGATTTGATGTAATTAATAAATGAGAATGTTAATTATATGATAATAAGATTTAATGTGTAATATTATATTTTATTTAATTAATTTAAATAAGATTATTTGATTAATTAAAGTGTGACAATTAAACTATATAGTAAGCCCTTTAATTAAAATAATGGAAAGGAGGAATTAAGGAGGATAACAAAACATGGCCTTAAGTTAATGGGAGTAGTTATTCAATTATGGGTATTAATTGAAAACCACTAACTATCAGTTATATATGTTATATATATTATATACGTATATTATATTAGTTAAGTTAGAAGTACGTATATTCATTATTCATCAGTTAAGCAAACTTCAGAGAGAAAAAGAGAGAGAGATTGAGAGAAGTTAATTGATTGAAGAGTTTTGAAGAATCAAGGAAAAATTTCTAACATCTTAACAACTAGCAAGGGTAATTCCCTCATCTTAAGTTTTATAGTTCATGTTCTTAATTTTTCATTAGCGTATATTTTTAAGTTCTCTATAAAAGCTTATTTTGTGATTAATGCATGAATTGATAATATATGTGCTAATAGATGGTTATAACATGTTTTATATCAATTATTCATGTTTTAAAACAATCAAAACCATGTAATTATGTTCTATTTAGAAATTTGAAAGTTATAGAGTATGAAGAACATGAATATGGCCCTTATGTACAATTTTTCATGCTTTAGTTGTCAATTAAACATTAAATTGATAGTTGATTATGATTATGCATGTTTAAACGAACAAAACAAAATACAAACAGACAGATTCAGAGTTATAACGAATCTGTAATGTCGAATTTCATGATTTCTTTTGAAACTGTGCAAAATACCAAAATAGTGAATTTATGGGTTCTAATTTGAACAATTTCGTAATCTAAAGTGTTAAATGCATACCATATATGTTATTACATGTTCTGTAAAGTTTATACTTCATGGGTAGCATTAAAAATCGTCATGTTAGTTTAATTTGGATTTAATTGGGCTATGAACAGTGCAGTTCGCGAATTACAATTCGCCGTACAGGAGACCCTTGCCCCGGCGGGCCTTTTTGCCTAAGAATACCCGCCCCGGCGGGCCACCTACCGAGCAAACCCCCAGCCTGGAGGGGGGGTACAAAGATGGAATGTTTGTTTTATGTGGTTCAGTCCATAACATAATGAGTTAACTTAACCTAATAAGCCGGATAACGTGTGGAGCATATGACGCAGTACGATAACATATTCACTACAAGAAATTACAAAAAAAATGACGCTAAAATTTGTCATATAAAATTCATTTTTCGTCACTAAAACAATTTGTGACAAGTGTTAATCGTCACAAAAACCATCACCGTATGAGCATGGTATTAGATTTGTTTGACAATATTTGATGTCGTCACTAAATATTTTAACTTATGGTGACGATCTACATCATTGTCACTATAATTAATTACTTGTAGTGACGTTAATAGCGTCACTATTTGAATGACACTTTCGTCACTATATTATGTTTCGTCATCAAAATGTAGTACATTAAATGACGCCAAACTTTTTTGTCATTAAATGATATTGTTTTAGTGACGAATCTATTTAATTCATCTAATTTTAATGACGACAATATTGTCATATTTATGATTATTCTTTCGTCATGTTATTGTGTTCATCGTCACCAAAAATAAAAAAATAAATGACGATAGATCTATTCGTCACCTAATAATATATTTAAAATGACAATTATTTCATTGTCATTTCATATTTTAATTATAATTTATTTAGTTTTATATTAACTAATTTATTGTATTAATCTATAAGCACAATTAAATTCAAAATCTCATTTAAAAATAAATAGCAAAAAAGCATAAAAATTTCAGTCAAGCAATTGCAAAAATTAATAATATCATTTTCAAAAGAATATTATATACTAAAATGAGAGTGAGAAATACAAAGAAACCTCAAAAGATATATAATCCATATCTACAAGTATTTGGAGAACAACATATGAAAGTGATGGGTTCAAAACCAAGTATTATCCCCATATTACACCGAACCTGCAATCCATAATCACAAATGGAGTGCTCCATTATCCATGATCCAACCAACATAGAATATGAAACCGAAACACAATTTCTATAATGTCTGTCTATGACGACTATTACTTTATAGAAAAACCAAGGAAAACATTTAACCTATATGACACATACAACACTGCAACGATGGCTGGAAGGAATGATTAATGCAGGATCGCGGCGGTCATCCCTTGGGTTCAAGAGCGGCAATTTCCCTTACAACTTGGGCTTTGTCTGCCTCAAACCCTTCATCCTCTGCACCACAAAACAACATTAAATAAAGCTGCCTAACACTCTTAGATTAAATAATTAAACAACCACAGCATTTGAGGCTTACAATTAAAAACCTTTTGAAACCCTCTGATTGAGGTATTAACTTAATGAAGCTAGGGAACTCAGTTCCATTACAAATTAAGGAAAAGGAAAATAAAGTCCTCCATTACAGTACCACTCTCACACTATACTTAATAATAGATTTTTTATAAGTATAAATGATTAGAACCAGCACCAAAGAAACAGATTTATTGAGAAAAAGAAGAAGATTCAGACACAACAGCATCTCCACCAAAAATATTTTCTACCACATCAAAAAAAGTCTATCAAACTAAAGGGTAAACCTGAATATGTGGAGAAGCTGTTAGAACTCAGAGTCACCAGGGAACAGAGCTTGCCTCCTAGTCATTTCACTGCAAAGCATAATAATAGTTGTTAGTTTTAAAGTGAATAGTGGCCAAAACAAATTTAAAAATGATCAACGATTCCAGACTAGTATTTAACAGATTTTTCATACAGAAATCCTACCTGAAAAAGGGTGAGCAAATGCATCACCATCTTGATACCAGCCTCTAACTGTGGTATGGAAATACTTTCCCAGTTTATGGAACATCACATACCAGATTTTTATGCCAAAGAAGATTTATGTTGTAAACATATAAAAGGAATAAAGAACATATATATATATATATATATCAGAGAGAGCGAAGAGAGTCGTCACCATCGGATGCTAAATATCTCAAGTCCTCGTATCTTAATATCTTAACTAAATGTTGTATCCATATAGATACTTGTGAGTGTCTAATTCTAAACATATGAATACTTCAAAAGTTAGTGTGTAGCTGTGACTGAATAAAAAGTTATGATCATTGCCAAATCTAAATTGACAGCTGCTCAGCCCCAACTTATCCATGATCTGCACTTCAGATTCTAGGGGATTAACAGAAAGAACTGATGGTGGACAAGACTCAAAAACTGCTGCAGCTGTGGCAATTAACAGTACCAGCTTGAAAACACAGCAAGGAAATGTTTGATAATCTAGCAACTTCTGTGATTCAGGTCTTCTCTTAGTCACATACCAATTTTCTTCTTCACAATAATGTCATGAAAATCGGAAAATAAAAAATGGCAAATTTTCAAACTCACAAGTCATCTTTCTTTCTTAATACTCCCATCGTTCCACAAAAAGAGTATCATTGCTAATTAATTTTGTTCCACAAAAAGAGTCTATTCTTTAAAGATAGTAGAGCATCAAATAGTAGCACGTCTTCAAGTTTGCCATCATAATATTATTATCATACCACACAACTAAATTAACAACTTACGATTTTTAATAGTATACATGGGGAAAAAATATATATTTAATATTCGCAAATTTTGCAAACAGAACTCTTTTTATGAAATGAAGGAAGTATTATTTTGTATCAGTATAATAAATTGTTACAACATACCATTTTATAAGAAAAATATCATATGACCTCAACAATGTGATGTCTTCAATAGGCATGAAATTTTACATATTGCAAATCTAGGAGGAAAAAGTACTTGAAAGAATCTGGTTACAACAAAGGGCACTTAAATCTTTCAAACGTGGATACTCAACCTAGAACCATCAGCCATATTGAGAAACCTAGAAAACGGTAAAAACTTACGGTTTGCCATCTTTGCCAATAGTTGACAAGGCCATAGCATTTGGTTCCTTCAAGCTCGCTGCCACAGCATCATAAAACCATTTCTTAAACTGTGAAATGGAACAGGCATATATGTTTAATACTGGAACAGTAAAGATGTTTTCTTATCCATTATGACAACTCAAAACTAAATGAAAATTGTCTAATTATTATCAAAATGGCGAGGATTAACTTTTTATGCTTAAATTCTTTTTTTTCATAAAAGGACAATAAAACATCTTCACTCGTTTTGTAAAATAGATATTGAAGAGTCTCCAATTGCAATTCATTTGTGTAAACCAATCCAATGGTGACTGACCTTGTCAAAGATCTGTAAATCAATGCATATAGTATATAGTAAGTTATGCCTTCTGATAGGTTGCTACAATAAGCTGCAGAGAGACTTACAGTATATTAGTATAGGCAACAAGAAACTACTTCAAGAATTGAGAAAAGATTTCTTACAAAAATAATTAAACTATAAATTTTACTATTAATACTTAACACTAATATGGACTATACCTCAATACTAGTATGTATATAATGTCCTAAAGCTTTATCAAATTTTAGACTTGTGTATTTACTTAAACTATAGCGAGTCCAGAAAAACACCCATATCGCAGCCACCTTTTGTAGCAATAGCACAAAAAACATGATCACTCTCAACCCTTCAACAATATTTCATTTAATTTTGGGCGATACACAAAAGGGCATAGCCTCCAATTTTTGTGTGAATTACTGGCAGATGAAGAACACCACTAAATCCGGGACCTAGGTACATTTTAAATGGGAAAGAATTCGGCCATAAGAACATAACATTTCACTTCCCGGCCAATCTCAAAAGTTTCTATTGCTACTTTCTCCCTCTGTTCCACAAAAATAGTCTCATTTGATTAATTTTTTCCTAGTCAATTTTCAAAATCCTAATATTCAAAATTGATGTGAATTTATTTGATTTTTATTAGTGCAATAGTTAAAATTATAAACTATTTAAAAAAAATCTTATTACTAAAAAGTAAAAAAATCACATCACAATTTGCATTTTAAGATTTCACAAATTAACTAGGATCAAAGACAAATGAGACTCTTTTCGAGCGAGTATTATCTTCTAATATACTTCCTCTCTATCCAGAAAACAAGTTCCATTTCTTAATGCAGCCAATTTGTATTTGTTTAGTCACTGTTCATGATTTTTCCGAACCAACTCTTCTCGCAATTCAACTAAAAAATTATATATGTTCAACCAAGTCTTTGGTAGCTAGAATAAAAAAAATCCCTCCCAACACATTAAAAACAAATAAACAAACACCATATCTGCATAAATAAATAGATAGACATAAGTTGTGGGCTTTGATGAAAAAGAACAAATACCTCCGACACTGTTGTGGTTGGAGCAGCCGGCGACTGCCCGGCTGAGAACACGAACTGGGTCGGCGAGTTGGTCTGAAAACGGGATGCAGATACAAATGGTGGAGGTGGTGCCACCGTCCAAACCCAAAATTAGGCTTAATTCTTCACCATCACTAGCCTCCCCTCCGTTTTGGATCGCCTCATTGCTGTACTTCAAAAACAGCCAGTGGTCTTTGGATTTTGACTTCTTTTTCTTCTTCTCGGAGCGGGAGAGCACGAGTTTAGACATGGTGGCTTATTGAAAACCCTGATTCTATTGGGGTTCAGTTGAGATGGTAAAGGGATTGGGATTATGAGGATTAGATGTAGAATGGGTTAGGGTGGAGAGGTGGAATGGCAGTTCGATTGAGAGAGGGAATGAAGGACTGAAACCCTCTTTTAAGTCTAACCCAGCCGATCGTGTGGCTTCGTCTCCCTCCGTGTTTTATTAATACACAACATTTTTTTAAAGAAAACGTTATAATTTTAAAATAAAAAATAGACCCTTATAAATTCACAACGTTTTTATATATTAAACTCCAATATTTTATCAAAAAAATGTTGTGCATATAAAAATTATAACGTTTTTTTATAAAAATATTGTCTATTAAGTGTCATTTTTTTACTGTTTTATAATAGTGTACCAAAAGACTTATCCGCCCCAACAGCACAGTAACATATCATGTGTCTTTTTTTAAATCATAGTATATCCAAGGGTCCTAAGCTTACTTTATTATTAATTTCTATGTTTAGCGCGGTATACAAAATTCCTTCACTAAAAAACTCCTTATGTGAAGGAATGAATTCTTCACAAAATTTTCTTCACTACCTCCATAATTTCTTGTACCGATAGAAATTCTTAGTTAAATATTTTTATAAAACGGTCCTTAGTAAAATAGTAAGTTTTATTATTATCTTTTATTTTTTTTAAATGAAATTTGGGCGTTTAGTGGCTTTAAAAATCATTTTTTTAAAAAATTAGGGCGTTTAGTGACGAACTATTATCTAGTCATATAAAATTGGTATTTGTGACAATAAAATTGTCATAAATTATTAATTTTTCGTCTTTCTTTCCAAAATTTGCCTCCAAAATTTCTTAAAAAATATTTGCCTCCAAATAAAATTGTGACGATATTACGTACTTTGTTACTGAGTATAAAAATTTATGACGAATCATTTTTGTAACTTATTCATTCATCTAATTAGTGACGAACTATTATCTCGTCATATAAAATTGGTATTTATGACAAGATAAATTGTCATAAATTATTCTTTTTTTCGTCTTTAAAAAATTTCCCTCCAATTTTTTTAGAAAATTATTGTCTCTAAATAAAATTGTGATGAATTTGTATTTGGCGTCACTAAATGTGAACATTAGTGACGAAATCACATTGTCACTAAATTTTACAAATAATTAATGACAAACTGTTATGTTGTCATCGAAAGAAATATTGTGTGACAATAAATAATGTCATAAATTATTACAAACATATCACTAAAAGTTTACCTCTAAAATTTTGGTACGAAATTCTATCTCCAGAATAAATTGTGAAATTTTTTGTTAATCGTCATCAAATGTGTAAATTAGTGACGATATAAACGATTAATAGTAACAAAATTAAAGGACGTCACAAAAGCAAAAGTTTTAGTGACGATTATGAATTTCGTAATTATTAATTAACAAATTGTGACAAAAATTTGTGCGTGGCAAAAAAATTCGTCATAAAATGTGTGATTTCTTGTAGTGATTATTGACATGTATAAGACGGTTTAAAGTTGTATATTAATAAGTTATACGTGAACTTGGGTTTGTTGTTGTAAGGTTTGATTATGATTGTTTAAGAGATTGTAATACCCGAGAATTTCCATATATTATTAAATGAATATATTAATGGGAATGAGAATTTATTTGAATATAAATGATTTTGTGTTACAAGATGAGTTAACTCAATTATATTAAATTGAATAATTATAATAATTGAGAATATATGGAGTTTGCGATAAAACTCGTTGAATGCCTTGTGTGGCACGGTGATGAGAAACATTAATGATTATAATAATTAATTAAGGAATTATTATGTGAGCAATTAATCAATATTAATTGTTATCATGAGAAATAGAATATTAATGATGGTTAATAAATAGTATGTTAATTATTATTGCGAGAAATAGAATAATAATAAGTAGCTTGTTTATAAATATAATAAGAGTTATATTTATTAATGTGATAATTAATCCTATGAATATCAATTAATTGTTATAGAGATTAATAATTACATTGATTGATGATGGGTGGATTAATATTATTAAATATTAATTGATTAGATAAGTAATTTATTAATTCCTATATGCAAGCATGCGATATTAAAAGTATAACGTATAGTAGCTAACTATATATTATACGAAGTGTAAAGTGCAATGTGACTATGTTATATATATATATATATATATATATATATATATATATATATATATATATATATATATATATACATAAACTATATAGTAAAGTTATGGAATTGTGAAAGCTACATGATTTATGTGTGTGCGACAATGTGTATATAATATATCATGGATATATTGTAAATAATTGTTGACTAATAGAATTTAATTGAATAATACATGAAATAATCTAATTAAATTATATCTGGTATTAACAAAATGTACATGGATTATATGCGTACAAATTACCTTTACTACATTGAAGTATCACTTATGTAAATTTATATTGTGACATTAAGTTGTAACCTATGTATGGATGCTATGTATATAAAATATAACATAAGAGTAGGAATTATGTATAAGTGTATAGCATAAGTGTTGTAAGAATGCTGAGATTTGCTTTGCTTGTCCCATATTGATAGTCTCAATCCCTCACACGTGAATACATCATGAAGCTAGCTCCCTATAAGCTTAATACTCAGCAAACATTTCATAGCTCTCTAGCCAATGATGAACAAGGGAGTGGGCATAATAGTGTAATTCAACTACCATCTAACTATTCTCTCTTAACCTTTAAGTTCTTATGTCTCCATTGGTTTGAAATTGTGTGGAAATGCAATGTCTGGATATCATTTTCTCTATAAATACAACCCATCTACTTCAATTTGATTTGTTGAGAATTTTGCTAAGTGTTGAATTGAGAGAGTGTTGTGAGTTGTTAACAAGATAGTCACAGAGGGAGAGATTTCAATTTCAGCAAGTTCATTTCATATAGCAAAGGTATAAGATTGCTCCTTGTTCTTCATTTTCTGTTTCTATTTCTTTTTATGTCAATATTCTATTTCTTAATCATGTTGAATTAGAGTGTAATTTGGGATATAGCATGCTTGTTTAAGTGTTATATGGACTTATAAGCATGTTTAAACCAAAATGTGGTAGTATAGAAACGAATTTGTTGTGAAATTTGGAAATTGGATTTGTAGTTGCCGTTTGCAGGGACTGTCTGCTGCTGGCCGAGAGCCAACGCAGCTGCACTAGTCTTGTATTGGGAAGCTGCGCCAGCAGCCTGTTGCAGTTTTTGATTTCTGCTATGAATCTATTAAGCGACGATTTACTTATATAGCTTAGACGAGCATGTTAACATGAGTAACACGTATGTATACGTACATAGACCTAATGTAAGCATGTTTAAACAAAGATGGTATACATTTTGATAAAATGACTTATGATTTTCAAAAATGAACTTAAAGTTATAAAAAGGGGACTTGGATGTGTTATAATTACATTCTGACCTTTGATACATGTTATTATAGTTTAGAAATGCATGAAGGATGTATTGACTTGTGTATACATGTATCATAAGGTAACATGAACATGTTGGACCCCCATTAATAAATAATTTCTAAAAAAAATGTAAGTTTTGAAGGCGAACAATGACATGTAAATATCATATATGTATTCTGATTTTGCAAACATATTGGTATGGTTTAAGAATGTATGAAGAGCATGTTAACTTACGTAGATATGTTTCATAATGTAAGGTGAATATGCGAACCTTATTAGTGAACTTTACTAATGAAAATACGAGTTTGAACGTGAACGTCGACAAGTTACATTGAGAATTGAATTCTGAAAATTATGGACATATGTGATAGCACTCTTAGACTCACTCATGTATCATACATGTATATATACCATGATTAGGTGTCGTGATTCAAGTTAAGCATAAATGAAGCATACTTTCAAACTAATAACAATGATAGTTACATGTATGCGATATGAATATTCATTAGTATGCCTACTACAAGTTATATGAATACCTTATGTGTTTAAAAAGCAAACATGTTAGACTTTGTGATTTTCATGACCTTGTATGGCCCAAAGTTATTTAAAGTGTTGACTTAGGACCTATATCATGAAAGATTGAACTTGGAAAGGTTAGACAAACATGGAAGTTCCCTTTAATATGTATACATGCTATGTAAGATCATATGTTGATATTTGAATCCGATTTTGACGGTTAACTTATAACGAGACTATAAGTTGCTAAATAATGTAGGTTTAATTTTTGTTGTGGTCTTATGTGTTAGTAACGATATATAAGGATGATTAATTTGAGAAGAAGAACGTTAAGGATAAAAGCCATTGAAAGTTATATCAAACGAGATTTGTAAATTAATACGATACTATATATGGTATGACTCTGTCGCTAGGTTAAAACTTAGCTTATGTGTTGATCGTATATACAAGATAAGATATGATGTTAAAATATATGACTAATGGATATCATATATACCTAACTATATTACAATAGGGATTCGAAAGTGTTGAATTACTTTACGTGGATAGACTACGCTTGAGTCAAGTATCTTATCCTTGTGTTTATTTTATTCAAGGAACGTTGTAAGCAAGTTCCTAACCTTACTCTTTATTGAGCGTTTATTAAGCTTGTGCTATTATTGTCGTACAAGAAAACTTTTGGAAATTGCGATTCATGTATTATAACTATACACTTCTTAGATAAGATAAAAGTCGATTTATATTTCTCAAACTTTAAATCTTGAGATTGAACTTATAATTGTTGTGATCTATGCCATTTAATTCGGCTAGACTTATATTGTTGAAAAGTGACCCAAACCAATTGATTGGTGCGGGATCTTGTGTTTGACTGAGATGAACAACCTTTTTTGAAGGGAAATTATATTTTTCGGGAGACCGACGTGCGCACTGTAGTACGATTGAACGATATACATACCGTATGGTACATTAGGCTGATCACCTGTTGTACTTATTTTATTGGATTTTCAGTATATTACTGTTAATTCTAGTAGAAGTTCATAGCCCTTAGTGACTGCTTAGTATTCAGTTATCCTGAAATCTTAAATTGATTTAGTATTGAATCATATTGATATTATTCTGTCCTTAGCGACTGTTATTGAGAAATGTTGATATTCTTGCTATCCTTGAACTATCATACCTTACTGTACTCCTTTGAAATTTGAGAACTATATTACTCACCCTTATTGTTAGATTACTTGCTGAGCAATTTGTGCTCATTCTTGCTTTCCCTAAAATATTTCAGTGAAGGCAGAGCAGTGCGGACCCTTGGGCACAGATAAGGGCAAGGGAAAGGCTACTGAGTAGCTTTAATTATGTAGGACTTTATGATTGTAATAAAGAACTTATGCTATTATGTAGTAGTTAGGTTTATATATGCTTAAGGTATGTTTAAGCTATGTAATCGATGTTTAAGTTACGAGACCTTGGGACGTGAATAAATTATATTAATTAAATGTAATTCTATTCAGTAATAGTTGTGTATTATTCCGTTGTGCGATGCGACATTTAGTCGTAATATTTATTGTGGTGTTAGATATTAGAACGTGACAAACCGAATTCGAGTGACCAAGTGGCGGTCCGAATTTGGGGGCGTCACAGAGATTATACATGTGTGATATACATGTTGTGGGTTCAGATTCATGTTATGTGGTTAGTCAACAAGTTAAGATTTGTGAACCAAGTTGTTAAGTTAAAATTAAGTGAGAAGTTCAACAACTAAACGTAGTGGTAATGGAACTAAACGATATTGTAAACATAATGAAATGTGTAGGACGTTGAGGAAGTGAATTGTAATTATAGCTGTAGCTTGTGCACGAGGCAAGTTTCTAAACCCTACTTTTACGTTACTATATCAATCAAGTTTCTATTCTTGTTTATTTAAATCAAGATTCGTATAAGATTTTATAATCTTTTTAAAACATTACTTTAGTATACAATACTTATCTAGTTGTATACTCTTGAGATTCATTATTCAATTTGATTATCAGTTATTGTTTAACCTTATAAGACTAGCGAACCCTTATTGATTCGACTAGTCCATAGTTGATGAACGTTCTAAATTTTAGAACTGCTATTGAGCTTATCCAAATCAAACTTCCTTTGGTGCGGACTCTGATGTCAAACTGAGATGAACAACCCTTTTATAGGGGATTATTTACGCGTTAGCGTTGAGATGATGTGCACATTATGGTACTAAGGGCTGATCCCCCTAAGTACGAGTAGTAGAGTCCATATAGCCTTATGACTGTTAAAAGTTTAAAGTAAAGATACTTGACAACCTAGGACATAGTTCATGGTCTTATGACCCTCAGATATACGTTTAATTCTTGTTATTCATTCTTGATTCAAAGGCCGAGCTTTCTTTATTCAGAATTCTTTGATTCACTTTCATGTTATTATTATTGTTATATTGTTATACTTGTGGGAAATCATGCTCACTCTTGCGTAATAACATTGCAGTTAAGAACGAAAGGTCCGACGAGCCTTCCACTAGCAAAGGCAAGGGCAAGGTTAACAATGGTTAAAGACTTGTTATTTTATTTGAGATTGTGTTGTTTAAGACTTGATGTTGTTTAAGACTTATGTATTTGATTATGTTTTCGCATTTGATATTTAAGGTTAGTTCAACCTGGGATTTATTTCATTCAGATGTTGTAAACCCATAAGGGGAGATGTTTTTATCTATTTCATGAGATGAAATTATTATGGGTAGATAGATATGTGATATTTGTATAGTGAACACCAAATTCGGTGGAAATTGAAGTACCCGGATTTGGGGGTGTCACACCTTCTCACAGGGTGGCAATTAAAGTGCTAACAAAAAGGGGGAAGTACAGATACCTGAACCTCATTCCAATAAAGGAACCAATAAAACCCCTGAAAGTATAAGCCTCAAGGATTATTGAGAAACTGGTGATATCCGAAAGAAAGTCCAACAATTAGAAGAAACCATCCGGTCAATAAAAGGGACTGGAACCTATGGGAGTGTCAATTATTCAGATATTTGCATATTCTCAGGAGCTCGTTATCCGGACAAGTTCCAAGTACTGAACTTTGAAAAATACAATCGGTCAGGCGATTCTTATACCCATCTAAAAGTGTACATAGAAGAACTTGGATCCTTTGCGGAGGATGAGAAGCTCAAAATGCAGTTATTCTAGAAGAGTTTAACTGGAGAGGATAGAGCCTGGTATGCCTGACTTGACAATGCCAAAATCCACATCTGGGAAGAGCTAGCTCATGCCTTTCTAAATCAATACAACTTCTAGTCACAAATGGCATCATACAGATTTCATGTAATAAAAGTTAAGAAGCAGAATACTGAGTCTTTTCGAGAATACGCTCAAATATGGAGACGTCTGGAAGCACAGGTCAGTCTGCCTATGACAGAAACTAAAATGGTAATGACTTTCATAGACATCCAAGAGGCACCTTACTATGAGAGGATCCTAGCTGGAATAGGAAAGACATTCTCAGAAATGATCAAACACAGAAAAATGGTAGAGATGGGCCTGAAAGCAGGCAAGATTAAAGACCTCACTTCCTTGGAAGCAGTGGCCAAGCATATACAGACTGGCAACTGTGCGAGCGATCACAAGAGGGTACCCAAGAAAGGCGATGAAGATGTATCCCTCATTTTACAAGGGCCATCTAGGAGACCCCACCATAGCCCCCTCATTGGGAAGAAGGAAGGCAATCTGTCATTTCAACAGCATGTCGTATTCTACCAATGCCAAGACAGAAAGAGAAAATTTGAAAGAATGGAAAATCGGGTGTTCACTCCACTAGGCGATTCCCTGGAAAATATATTGGAGTTATTATTCAAGTAGAAGAAAATTATCGAATTGGCTCCACCTCTTGATCCAAAAAGTAAAACATACAATCCAAGCCAGAGATGTGCTTACCACTCAGGGTCTCTGGCACACAATACACAAGATTGTTTGTCCTTAAAGAATAAAATCCAAAATCTGATCGAAAGCGGCGATGTTGCGGTCCAACAACCTGACCATTCAAATGTCAAAACCAACCTTCTAATGCAGCATGATACAGAGGGTGTACACATGATGGGGCTAGGAAGGGCCGAAATGTGTCCAAATCGAAAGTACATACGAAGGATGGAGGAATACCCCCAAAGGAATAGAACAAATATCCTAGAGTTGGAAAATTCAGAGGAGGGTATAACAGTAATGAAAAAATTGGAAATGATCCAGAATCAAGTAACTTGCTAGCTAAGCCGATAGTGCGCCAACATCAGGATACAATGCAGCTTTTCACTCAACTGTCAGAAAGTAAAAAGAAACAAGAGGTTAGCCAGAATGTAAGCCTATCTCCCTCCAAAATAATCCAGCTGACTGAAGAAGATCAAAGCTAGCTAAAAGGACAGGAAAAGTGTTGGGTTTGTACGAAATCGTGACGCAATCAAATTGCAAAAATTAGCGGAAGCATGGTATATCAGAGTTTAAAAAAAAATTTCTACAAAACCATTACCCGGATCATCCTTTATGCAAATTATTAATTTAAAACGATAAATAAGAAGTTATGGAATCATACCCTTGTAGAACGAAGCTTCCACAGGTACTAGTTCAACTCCTTGTTCTTCGTGATCTCCTTGAATTTTCGGGTTAGATTCCTTTCTTTGATCAACGTTAGCCACCCAAGTGTTTGGCCTCTAGAGGTGATCCACCAAGGAAGATGAATTATCAAGAAGGAGGGTGTTTGGCTTAACCTTAGTTTTCTATCCTCTATAGAAAAGGAGTACTCTCCAACAATTAGAATTACATCAATCTAATATCTATTATAAGACTTCTCTTATATAGACATTGGTCAACCCTTCTAATCCTATTAGACATGGGATTTCTTTTAATTAATTAAACTCCTTTAATTAATTTAGGCTTCCCACCACATGGGAATAATTAATTAAATTCATTTAATTAATTTGTCTCCTAATCTTATTAGGAATAAATGAGAGTACTAAATATTAAATTAATTACTAAACTCCTTTAGAAATTAAAATAATAATAATTGTAATAATATTAATAAGACTCCTCTTATTAATTTATATTTAATATTTCCAAAATATTAAATAATAAACATTAAGCTATTTAATTTATTCTATCACCATAGATTAAATTAATTATACTTAATGCATTATTACGATTATGCCATTACCTTCTTAAATAATTATTCTTCCTTTTATGGTGTGACCCTTTAGGTTCTCCATATTAAACCGGTTGTGAATAAATCAATTAAAATAATTTTAATCTTATTTAAATAAATAAATTAAACTAATAATTTATTTAAATAAATAATATTTATTCTACAATAGGGATAAGCCTCCCTAGCGATCAACGACTTTCCAGATAATATAGATTTCAACATTAATCAAAAAGAACCTGTGAGTAAATAGTTACCGTACAATTCAATCCTTCCACCATACAATGTCCCAATTAAATATAAGACATGGATTTACTGTCAAGTCTTATTTTATTTAATTATATGTATTTCGATTAGAAAATGCACAACTCCAAATAATGCAAATTAGAAACTCCTTTCTAATTTCATTTCACCTTGGCCAAGGATTCCTGGGTTGTCATTTAACGAATCACATAGGACATATCTCCTCTTTTACTAGAGGTGGTAGATTCTTTATTGATCATTCATTATCTCCATATGTAACTCATTATACCCAAGCATACCCTATATATGCCTTAAAAGGTCTTAAGGAATAAGTCAAAGTATAATTTGTTACATACAAGATACTATGATGATCTCAAGTCCAAGGATTACTTGTACTACTATCACATTAGGAATTCCTATTGACAGGCGAGTAAATCTCCATTAGGTATTCCATAGCGAATCACGTTCAGTGAACTTATTCTCCAATAAGCACCTACATACTTGCTTTAGTGTCTCCACACAAATGATCATGAGATCAATCATCCTCATCCAATGAGCAAGCAACATATGTACCAATCTATCCGGATTTACTAATCCCCTTTTTAGTAATCCCACGATTGGGAACTATTTTAGTTTTAAAACTTTCTAAGAATTTAGATCTCATTAGCATGATCATCATCATGATTCTAAAAGCATTGCTTAAAACTATGGGTTATTTACATATTATAAAAACAGCAACATGTAGATAATTAAATGCCTTTAATAAATAAATATTTTATTAATAAATAAATAAGATTGTTTACAAAGTACGTGCTTTATCATCATACATGATTGGCTTGTATGCACACTACTATCAAAAAGTGTAATGATGAAATTACTAAAAGATCTCGCCAGCGAAAAAATCGCTCAGGGGAATGCAAATTCTCAAAGAAGAAAGATCAAACAACCTCCAAAAGAGACCAAAAATTCACCCATCTGAACAAATCAAATGAAGAGATGCTACACTATCTGATAAGCGAAGGAAATATTACTGAGTTGCTGCCTCTTTCAAATCCCGAGATGAAACGTTATGATTCCACCAAGATATGTCTCTACCATTCTAACACACGTGGACATGTAACTAAGGAATGTTGGTCTCTAAAGTATAAAATTAAGGATCTCATTGAAAATGGAGAACTGAAGAGTGAAGTCCCCATGACCAGAGAAGTTAAAAGGGAAATAAAGAGTTTAAGATGTCCACTCGAGACAGGAAGTTCAAAGGAGGTGACGGCTATGAGCACCAATCCTGGCAAAACAAAAGGTGGATTGATCCTAATGCTGGGAGTGACAGAGGAGACAAGAGAGTCCCCTAGGGAAATTCATCTGCCACCATCGAATATCTTGTTATTCAAAGTCAGCAACCACTACATGGGTAACATAGCGCCTAAGAAAATGAGCATTACAAGAAGAAGAAGGCAAAACCTGAGCAGATCCGAATCGTGGCCTAGGTTACTCGAGTAATTAATCCCGAGGGGTGTCTCTACACCTGGTGCCCTAAAGCCTTCTGGTTTGGGAGTCACCGGCCCAATACTCGCTACACGGGTAATTTAGAGCCTAAGAAAATGAATCTTGTACAAACTCAAGTGAGGATAAAATAGAGTAGACCGCCTGACTTGTCTCGAAGTGTGGCCTTTGTTACTCAAGCTAGTAAACTCGAAGGGGTGTCTTAACACCTAGTGCACTAAAGTCATTTGGTTTAGGAGTCATTGTTCCAAAACTCGTTACATGGGTAACCCTAAACGAGGAAAGCTAAAATTTTTTTGCAAGATAGAAATGAGATCATCTAAAGTCATAGAAGAGAAACCCCTTCTAAGGGTTGCGTCACTCATAGTGCACATGTTATATGATGTTAATTTTATGAAGAGCGGTGTCTAGAGTTAAGATGAAGTATCTCTGATGAAGGGAGATAAGACTTTTGAATCTGATCCTACCCATGAACAATGACAATATATGCTTAAAAGTTTTCTTGCGATGTCATAACTTGTCAAATGAAAATTTTGATTTCCTTAAGAAAAATTCATTTTCATACTCAATTTCAAGATTATTAGCGATAAGATAAAAGCTCAGTCAATACAAGCATTCAATTTCATAAACTTCAAATGCATCATTCACAAGATTATACTAACCCTAATGGCCCAAGCTGTCAAGCTTTTGCGCATTCTGTTATTCGTTTGATGTACAGGATATTGTTCACTCTCGACTTGGTCAACAAAGAGAGTTTCTTATATGAATCCCAGGTAAAAACGTACGCAATAGCTGGGCATTTTCTGATTCCAAGAAATGGAAGGGATCTAAGGTGGGATTAAACCTCTCATCAAAAGCAAATGGAGAATTCCTAAAAGAAATCACTGCAACATAAGCTTGCCCAGACAAAAGAAAGGAAAAATTCTCAAGAGAGTCCTAAACTAGAAAAACAGATGCCCAATGATAAAACGTCTAGCAAATGAAATCTACATCATCAAACATGTCAACCTGTGCCAAGTTCTCACAAGTCGAGGCCTCTACACCAAAGTTCAAATCTGGACAGTGAAAGAACATGCCACATCCTCTAGAACGTCAGCAACACTCTGGTCATCAGTCAAGCCAACATCTAATCCAGCAAGGGTCGCAAGTAAAGAGTTCGCCCTTTTTTCATAATCAATAATTAAACCGTTGGCGTCAAGCCAGCATAGCAACGGGGAAGGATCCAGTGATGTAAGCTGTTGAACACTACTTCAGCAAAGATATTAGGATATCTCTTAATAAGGCCATTAGTGTCTGGACCGCTAGAGGGACCAACACTAGATCCAGATCTAGAAAAAAAAAGCAGCCTCTAGCGAGATCCCTACCAGACGTCGTATGAAAAGGGGAACATCTGAATCTGCCATGCGAATGCCAAAAGAAGCCATACAGGAGTTAGAGATGTTATACCTATCAAAATCCATGCCTGAAAAGAAACTCCAAATCGCCTCAGAAAGGGTGAGGTATGTTTCTACATCTAGTATGTGCATCAACCTAGGACAATAGACTCCTAAGGATAAATTTAGATCAAGATATCAAGCATGGTCCGCATATGTGCAACCGCACTATATCATCGTACATCTCTATAATTTTTTTTAACATGCATCCCCAGTAGAGTTAAATATGCATGCGCGATAAATATCTAGACTTGAGAAAATTTCTACGTTGTTAACTACCAGCAGGGAAGACACCGTTGTCAACTACCAGCAGGGTAGGCACCGTTGTTAACTACTAGCAGGGTAGGCACCGTTGTCAACTACCAGCATAAACATCGGGAAGGTCCGGTGATTTCAGAACATCATCCCCAGCAGAGATGTAAAAAATGTCTCAGTTTATCTTCATCAAACAAGCATCGGTAACACCGATGCAAATCTAATCGTTGGAGTCAACACCAGCATAGACATCAGCAGTACTAATGAAAGTTAACCATTGGAATCAGCCCCAGCATAGGCATCAGCAATAATCGATAAAGGTAAAGCGATTTGCGATGCGGTGTACGATTTGCAAAATGCGAAGCACGATTTGAGCTGTGATGTGCGATTTGCGATATGCGAAGTGCGATGCTGAGAAGTGTTAAATACGATTTGTGAAGTGCGATTTGCGAAGTGCGATTTGCAAAAGTATTTAACCATTCATCATAACATTCATTGCATTGCAATTTTTATCATTAAGTATACCTGGTCATATTTCAAGTGTCTAGTAATATGTATCATGTTCATTTCATTGCATTGCATAAACATGACAAAAATGGGCATCTGTAGACACTCAAAATTTCATTTTCCTGTTACTAACTATGTAGGAGGGTAAAAGCATATTTTTCACACTCCAGAGATGACCCTGGAGGACACCGAAGCATCAAATCAAACCCCAGATACAACCACAGGATATCAAATCAACCCTCGAAGATGACCCTGAGGAAGAACATAATCGGTTGGGATCAAACCTCGGAGACAACCCCGAGAAACAGTCGAAAGCCCCAGCAACGCTGGAGATAACCGCTGAAAGGGCAAAATGGTCATTTGGCCAACTCAACATCAAATCAAGTCAAATAACTGCCATGAAGGTCATTCAGAACTATAACGTCAATCTCGAGTGAAAATAGCACGAGACAGTTCAACGGACGGACTGCGAAGACTTGAAGATCTGGTCATGGACCCGTTTTCTCAGATTCATAAAAGGTCAAATCTCATGCCATTGTGTAGCTCTTAGAAAGAGCTTTCCGGAAAGGTATAGCACACATCTATCGGATTCCCGGATTGAAAGATATGAAGGTTTAAAGAGATTACACGTTAGTCGGAGTGCACGTACTTCGAGACGATGGGACTCACAAGGCCGGGCCCACTCGGGTCAGTCGTATGTAGACCCGCGGCTACCGCGGGTTGACCTACGGCTCCTTTGGTCTATAAATAAACCCATCCATCAGCCAAAAAGAAAAAGAAAAAAAAAAGAAGAAAAGAGAGGAAATTCCGCCCTTTCAGATCTTAACCCTTCCATCAGTGTTCCAAATTCCAATATTGTTCTTTGTAAACACTTTTATACGTATATGTACTAACATATCAAGTTTTAACTGGTGAAAACAGAGTTTTCAAGCTTCAAAAGTAGTTTAAAGCCTCCCTCACTACATAATGTGAGATTTCTTTTTATCTGAAGTTTTTTACTACTTTAATATATACATATATATATATATATATATATATATATTTATAAGTGTTATTTAGGGGGTGTTTGATAAAAATTTAATGAATCTGAATCTGAATCTGTATGAGCTGAAGCTGAATGAAAAAAGTTGTTTGATAATTAACATGTCTGAAACATCTGAATGACATAATTTTATTATTTTACGCCTCTGAAAAAAATTCAATGATGTTGTAAATTTATTTAATATAACTTAATATAATAGTTAATATTTTTTTAAATATTTAAATTTTTTTTAAGTTTTTTACTTTATTCAGCTGCTCATTCAACCATTCAGTAAAAAAATCTGACTTAGCCATTCAGCTCAATCATCTAACCGATTCAGCAATTTAGACAATTTTTTTCCAAAACAAACTCACTGAATGGCTGACCTGATTCAGCCATTCAGCCAGTTAGATGTATTCAGTCCTAAACAAACAGCCCCTTAGGCCTGGATTGTAAATTTGTGACTTTTCTCGCTTTAACATATATATATATATATATATATATATATATATAAGTGTTATTTAGCCTAGATTGTTAATCTGTGACATTTTCTTCTTTAATATATATATATATATATAAATATAATTATATATATATATATATATATATATTTAGATTAACTCATTTATGTCTAGATTATAAATCTGTGGCTTTATACTGCTTTAATTAATATATATAATCATATATATATTTATATTAATTCGTTTGGCATGGATTGCTAATCCGTGGTTTTTTTAGCTTTAATATATATATATATATATATATATATATTAGTTATTTAATTTGATTAAATATCAATTTTAACTGTTCATTTGATGTAAATCTGAACTAATGTAGAGTTTGTGGACTAGATTTATCTAAATCTAGCCATATCTAACTTTTAACCGGTTCAAAAGTTATAAAATTGAAACCGTGGAGCTAGAATGGCTAAGATTTATTTAAATTTAGGTTTTTTCTAGTTTTGTAAATATTAAGCAACTACGTGACCCTAGATCTGTATCTAGAGGGGACTGGCAAGCTTGGCTACGCGCATTCAAGGATTTAACTGATGAATCATTTGTTTTGCGACGTCTAGATTTTAATTTGAATTCCAGTTCCATATAGCTGCCATGCAAGCTTTTAAATGATATTTTGTGAGCCTAGGAATCACGGGATCTACGATTAATGGCATGGATCTAGATTCGATTCCCATGATGGACAAATTTGAAATGTATATATAGCTTGAAGGCATTTTTGTAAATGAAAATAAGAGGGACCTTAAAACGGTTATCCGAATTTAAGGTCTCAACATAGTAAAAGCGTTGTTTGTGGTGTTTGGGACACTTCTATGGCTTTCATTCCCAAAAGGAGCCCGACACCTATGTATATATTATTTTGACGAAGATGCTTCGCATCTCGAGAATAAAATCAAATCAAGTCTAATATGAATAAAATGGAAGTATCAAAAGGCTTCAATTCCTATACGAGCGAAAGTGTTTGAAATCTCTTTTCAAAACATCATTGTCATATTCTTATCTAAAAATGGGCTTTTTATCAAATCAAATCCTTCGTATATAGGTCCAACGAAGCACGATGCTACTTTCAAATAAAGCACTTGGGCCCAATTAACTGCAACACACATAACCACACATACACAATGATTAGGGAATTAAAAAGATGTGGTAACAGTGTTTCACGGAAGTCGGGGGTGCTTAACACCTTCTCCTCGCTTAATCAAGCCCCTAACTCTATGAATCTAGATTTCCAAAGACCAATTAAACATAGTCCAGTAATTAGGCTATATTACAAAATCTTTCAAAACTCAGTTGAGTTGGTACATCCATTTAACTCATACCAATTGGAAACTCTGTCTAATTCAGACCAATAAAATCAATCTTTTCAAATCATCGACATTGTATGTCAGTGTTTTCCTAAAATCTCACCCTCAGATCAAACGAATCCAAATAGAAAACATAAAGGGTAGAAATACTTTGGAAAAGAAATCAAGATTTTTCCCAACGTCGACAAGTGGTAGCAACTCCGTGATCTTTCCTTCACTGATTAACATGCATAAAATCTCTTCCTTAGACTGTCCTAGAGGATTAAACTTCCTCTTGGCTACAAATTCTAGACAGAGTTTAAGCCTAGATTCCCTGGCTGTCTTTTTCGCCCATTTGCCCTGTTCTCGAAGGCGAATCTGGTCTCCTCTTTGGAATCGGGATTACCTTGGGGGAAGCGATAGATGTTTGCCCCTTGATTAAGGTCACTTCTTACTCTAACGTATACCTTTCCTCTGCATACCCCCATATTAAGGGATTAACCCTAACGGGTGGTGGAGCTTCTTCCACTTTTCTCAAGTGCTTGTGATTTTCTCTGTTTTCTCACGTTGATCATGTTCACTCCTTTTGCGTTATGTTGAGGTAGGGGATTGTTGTTAACATTGGGCTGCTTCGGCGCATTGACCACAATCTCCCCACTGTCAATCATGTTCAGAATTTTACGTTTCAAGGTCCAACAATCCTGAGTATCATGCCCCGGGGATCCAGAGTGATACGCACACCTCTTGCTGGGGTTTTTTCTTTAGGATCGGCATGGGGAGCGAGCTCGGTGATCTTCTTCTATGCAACTAGTAATGCTAACACATTCTGTAATGAGTCTCCTAGGGAATTAAACACCATTCTCCGCATATTTTCCATGGGTTTCGTGGATTTGCAAGTGACTGGAATGGAGGGTAATTGCCCTACTTCTGAATAGGTGGACTGGTATTGTTACACGCGAATTGTCCTTGCAGTATCAGGGATACTATCTTCTTCCTTCCTCTTGTGTACTCTCTTGGGAGCGCTTACATAATTGCCAGACTGTGTGTGTTCTACGACTGCTTCCAAAGTCGCGAGGTCTTTGATCTTGCCGGATTTTAGGCCCATTTCTGCCATCTCCCCATGCTTTATCATTTTGGAGAACAGTTTACCTATCACTGTTAGGACTCTCTGTGACAATTCGAATTTTTAGAAATTATTAAAATAAGAATTTAATAAATAAAATTCTTATTATGAGATGTGTCGGGTTCGAGTAAACATATATGTGTTATATATTTTGAAATTGGTGATTTGGATTGAAGAGATTAAGTGTGGATATAAAAGAGAAATATATATTCATATATTGGGAAAATGAGATTTAATAGTTAATTAAACTATTAAAGGAAGGGAGTAAATTTAATTACAAAATGTGTTACAGAAGTGAAGAAAATTAATTAATTAATAATGATTAATTGAGATTAAGTTAAAATGTGAGTGGTAAGCCTTGAATGACAATGACGTTATTTTGGGTTAAATTTCATAAATGATGTGATTAGTTCATTTAGTTAAAATAGTGAATTAACGTGGAAATATATTTTTTTAATAAAATGAGAGAGTTAATATATTGCATATAAATGTAATACGTTAAGGTAATGGCTTAATATATTATATTATGCCAAACAAATATAAGTTGTCTATGAGATGAGAAAACCAATAAATCTATAAATAAATATTGGTGTCAAGGTTAATAAGTTGAATTAATATTTAAGTTGTGACTAAATATATCGATTAAATAAATTATCTTGGGGCAATTTATAGAAGGAAGGAAACTAAATAATTACATATAATAATTGTGTAATTTATTAAAATAATTAGTGTAATAAATATTAATTATTTTAATGAAAATGTTTATTTTAATAGATATGTTTAATATAATTGTGAATGTAATTTCATAATTTGTATGTGATATAATTATCAGTATTTGGGATAATTATTGGTTATAGTTGGAGAAGTGGAGCTGGCTAGATAATTTAGCAATAGGAATCAAGTGTGACATTTTGCTTCAAATAGAGGAAAAGGAGAATGTATCATATAATCAAAATGAAATGAAAATAAACTAAGGAAGCTTAATTGGGTACTCCCCAAACAAGGCTTAGACCCTTTGTTTTTCCAAAACTGCTGAGACCCTTATTCTTTTAGTAACTGTTAGTAACCCAAATGAAGTCACGTAAATCTTCATTAGCCTCAGTCTTCAGTTTTTCTTCATACATTCATTTGCAAAGAGAAAGCTCTGAGTTTACAGAGTTAATGTGTTGGTTTCTATGAGAAATTGGAAGAGAGCTTTGGAGAATCAAGGAAGAAGAAGGAGATTGATCAAGTAATAGATCACCTAATTAAGTTAAGAAGGAATCAAGAGGTAAGAAAGAAATTCTAAAAACTCTTACTTCTTATTTCTTAAGTTTTGCTATATTGAGAATTATTTTGGTTGTGTAAGTTGGAGAAGAAATCAATTGTGTGTTTCCAATTGATTAATAACCTATTAGATGATTTGTTTATAGCATATAAATGAAATTAAAGTAAGCAAATTTGAATTTGGGGAAGAAATAGAGTTTTGGCTTGAATTTAGTCATTTTGGGTCCATTTTATGGGGTAAATTGATGGTGATCTGATGCCAAGCTATAACAAATTCGAAGTGAATGATTTCATTAATTATGTCAAAATGTGAAAATATAGCATGAACAATGAAGTTGAATCCTTAAAATGCTATGTTAGAAGTTCTGGATTGTTATAATTACTGTGTGGAAGTATACCTATGTGATTAACGAATTTATTGAATCAAGAACTATCTGTTTGGACCTTAGATGAAGTGGATATGAAATTTTGGATGGAAACAGAGTTCAATTCGCGAACTTGGAACTATTTTTGCAAGTGGGCGATGCTGTGCCGTGTTCCAGGATTATCTGGGTGCTGCCACATTGGTAGCAAGACCATGAGTGGCGCAACCGCGCCGGTGTCTGGCAGGACACAGTGAAGTGGTTTTGAATGCATGGTTAGTGGGAGTTATTCCTAATCACTTTGTATTAGTCATAGTTAATTATTATAAAGTTTTGGGAGGTCTTAAAGACTTATGTGAATGATAAGTATCAATGTAAACGAGCTAAATTAAAGGATGACATGAAGATTATGTAATGAAGGTTAACGAACCTTATTCATAAATGGTGATGAGATAGGAAGCCTACTTAACTTAACTAAACGTTAAGTGTGAATTAGAAGAGAAGCATGAGATAAATGATAACGTAATCAATGTTAACAAACATTATATATCTAATGTGATTTATGAAAGTAGTATGCACACAAGCCAATCATGTTTGCTGATAAAATATATACTTTGTAACAATCTTATTTATTTATTAATAAAAGATTATTTAATTAAAGATATTTATTTATCTACATGGTGTTGTTTTTATAATATGTGATAAACCCATAGTTTTAAGCAATGCTTTTAGAATCATGATGATGATCATTCTAATGAGATCTAAATTCTTAGATAACTTAAAACTAAAATAGTTCCCAATCGTAGGATTACTAAAAAGAAGATTAGTGAATCCGGATAGATTGGTACATACGTTGCTTGCTCATTGGATGAGGATGAATGATCTCATGATCATTTTTATGGAGACATTAAAGCAAGTATGTAAGTACTTATTAGAGAATAAGTTCACTGAACGTGGCTCGCTAAGGAATACCTAATGGAATTTTACTTGTATGTCAATAGAAATTCTTGTAGTGATAGTAGTACAAGTGATCCTTAGACTTGAGATTATCATAGTATCTTATGTACGATAAGTTATATTTTGACATGTCCTTTAAGACCTTTAGGGTATATCAAAGGGTATTCTTAAGTGTAATAAGTTATATATGAAGATAATGAATGATCAATAAAGAATCTACAGCTTCTAGTGAAAGAAGAGAAATGTCCTATGTGATTTGATAAATGACAATCCATGAATCCTTGACCAAGGAGAAATGAAATTAGAAATGAGTTTCTAATTTGTATTATTTGGAATTGTGCATTTTTGGAATCGAAATACATATAAATAAATAAAATAAGACTTGATAGAAATTCCATATCTTATATTTAATTAGGACATTGTATGGTGAAAGAATTGAATTGTACGGTAACAATTAACTCAAAAGTTCTTTTATGGTTAATGTTGAAATCTATATTATCTGAAAAGTCGTTGAGTGTTAAGGGGGCTTACCCTTATTGTAGAATAAATGTTATTTATTTAAATAAATTAGTAGTTAATTTATTTATTTAAATAAGATTAGAATAATTCTAATTGAATTATTCACAACCGGTTTAATATAGAGAACTTAAAGGGTAAAACCATAAAAGGAAGAATATTTATTAAAGAAGCAAATGACATAATTGTAATAATAAGTTAAGCATATTTAATTTAATCTATGGTGATAAAATAAATTAAATAACTTAATATTTATTATTTAATATTTTAAAATATTAAATATAAATTAATAAGAGGAGTCTTATTATTATTATTATTATTATTATTATTATTATTATTACTGTTATTATTATTATTATTATTATTATTATTATTATTATTATTATTATTATTATTATTATTATTATTATTATTATTATTTTAATTCCTAAAGGAGTTTGAGAATTAATTAATAAGAGTACTCTCTCTCTCTCATATATTCCTAATAAGATTAGGAGGCTAATTAATTAAAGGAGTTTAATTAATTATTTCTAATAAGATTAGGAAGCCTAATTAATAAAAAGAGTTTAATTAATTAACATAAAACCCAATCCTAAATGGTTTAAGAGGGTTGCCTACATCTATAAATAAGAGGAGTCTTATTTTGATTTGGGGTTAATGCTAATTTCAATAGTTGAGAGAGTACACATAATTCTATAAAGATAGAATCTAGGATTCCAAAACCCATCTTCTTGAATATTTGTTCTTCCTTGGTGGATCACCCTTAAAGGTCAAACACTTGGGTGACTAACGTTGATCAAACGAAGGAATCGAACCTCAACTTGAACGTGATAAGGAATTGAAGGTGAACTCGTACCTAAGGAAGCTAGTTTCTACTAGAATATGAATTTGATCTCCATCTCTTTTCTATTGATTGATAATTAAGCACAAAGTATGATCATGGTGATGGTTTGTATGAAAAATTTTAAATTCCGTTTTATCGCGCTTCCGTACCTTTTATGTGATTTGATTACATGATTGCGCTATATACAAACCTAATAGTGGTATCAGAGCCTAACTTTGTGCTAATTATCGATCTTGATGATTCCATGTATGTATGGTGTAGATACTCAAAATTTTGCATTCTTGTTACTAACCCTGCATTAGGGAAAGAGCGTCTTTTCACACTCTAGAGATAACCATGGAGGATTAAATCATCAAAGCAGACCCCGGGAGACAACACCGGGAAATCATCAAACCAGACCACCGAAGACAACACCGGGAAAGCATCAAACCAAACCCCCGGAGAAAATACCTGGAAAGCATCAAACCAAATCCCCAGAGACAACGCCGGGAAATCATCAAATCAATCTCCCCAGAGACAGCCCTGAGAATCATAAAATCCACTTCAGTAACAGCCCTGAAGATAGAAAAAGTCAACAGCAGTACAACCCCGGAGACAACCCCGAGAAAGACAGCTGCAACCCTGTCAAACCCGGAACAAACCCGGAAGGGCAAAAGGGTAATTTTACCAACTCAAAATCAAATCAAGTCAAATTACCATGAATAATGTCATGCAGAACCATAACAGCAATCCCGAGTGAAAACAGCACAAGATAGCTCAACGAACTGACTGCGAAGACTCGAAGATCTCGTCATAGACCCGTCTTCTCGGACTCGAAAAAGGTCAAGCCCCATGTCATTGTGTAGCTCTCAGAAAGGGATTTTTGGAAAGGTATAGCACGCCTCCACGGATTCCCGGATTAAAAGTTTTGAAGGTTCAAGTAGACAGCGCGTTGGTGGGAGTGCCCATACTTCGAGATAGTAGGGCCCACCAGGCCGAGCCGCAGGTGGACCTGCGGCCATCGGGGTCTATATATACCCCTCCCCCCTTAGCTTATAGAAGAAGAGAGAGAAGAAGAAAGGTTCGTGAGGCTCATACGTACTTCGATTCTTGTAAAATCTCTTTGTAAACTGTTCATACACATATATACTATAACATATCAAATTTTAACCGGTGGGAAACGAGTATCAAAGCGTCAAAAGCTGTTCGAAAAGCTATTTTTTCTATATACTGTAAGATTTCTTCAGATCTGCCTTCTTCGTTTACTCTAATACACATATAAACGATATATATATATATATATATGTGTTTTTAATGGTCAATATTCATCAGATTTGAGTTTTTCACCGTTCATTTCTTGTAAATAGTCAATATTTGAGCTGTATTGACTAGATCTGTACTGTATCTAGCCAGATCTTGCTTTTAACCGGTTTAAAAGTTGTGAAACTTAAACCTAGAAGCTATAATGGCTAAGATCTGTACAAATCTAGTTTTCTTTCTAGTTTTTATAAATATTTAGCGACCACGTGACCCTAGATTTGTATCTAGAGGAAATTGGAAAGCTATGAGCTACGCGGGTACGAAGATTTGACTGATGAATCTTTCAGTTTAGCGACGTCTAGTATAGGTTTACATTTTATTGCATTATATTCATTATGCAGGCTATTTATTTGATTTCCTGTGAGCCTAGGAGCTACAAGATCTAAGATTCAACTTATGGATCTAGATCCGGTTCCCATGATGGACCTGGTTGAGTTGTACAGCCAGTTTGCAAATTTTTTAATTATAAATATAGAACCTTAAAATGGTTATTCGGATTTAAGGTTCCCGTAATAATAGAAATCCTTATGTGTGGAGTCCGGGCATACTTTGATGGCTTTCATGCCTATAAGGAGCCCGACACTTATATATATATATATATATATATATATATATATTATTTTGTCGAGGATGCTTCGCATCCCGAGAATAAAATCAAATAAAGTCGTATGAAATAAAAATGGAAGTATCAAAGGGCTTCAATTCCTATGCGAGCGAAAGGGTTTGAAAACTTATTTTCAAAACATCATTTTCATATTCTTGTCTAAAAATGAACTTTTTAATAAATTAAACCCTTCGTATATAGGTCCAACGAAGCACAACACTACTTTCAAATAAAGCACTTAGGCCCAATTAACTGCAAAGCACACACACACATACACAAAGATTAAGGAATGAAAAGTGCGGTAACCGTGTTTCATGGAAGTCAGGGGGATGCCTAACACCTCCCCTCCCCCCCGCTTAATTAAGCCCCAGAACTCTATGAAATCTCGATTTCCAAGACCAATTAAATAGAGTCCATTAATTGGGCCATATTGCAAAACCTTTCAAAACTCGATTATGTTGGTACAACCATTTTAACTCATACCAACTGGCGGCTCAGTCTAATTCGGACCAATAAAATCAAAACTTTTCAAATCGTCGACATTATATGTTAGCCTTTTCCTGAAAATTCACCCTTTAGATCAAACAAAACTAAATAGGAAACATAAAGGGTAGAAACACTTAGGAAAAGGGAACCCAAAATTTTCTCGACGTCGACAGGTGGCGACTCTGCTGAGGACAGTAGAGGGCTTAAGCCGTTTTTTCAAACTTTTCAATTCCCTTCTATGTGCATGTGTGTGAAATGACGTCCTTACATTGAATGAATGTGAATGTCTCTTTTACCACGCTTTATATTAGTGCTTCGCATAATGTCATCATTTTGGATGCGGTGAGACGCGATGAATGTATGTTGTGTGTTCCTCCACCAGGAGGCGAACCCGTCGGTCACTGATTACTGGACTCCGGTGGCGATTAAGTCCAAGTGAGGCTCAGAAAGGTATCACTCAGATCTGCTCCAGTTGAAAGATCAGATTAGCTTCCCATCTAGTAGATTGCGATGATCTAGGAACCTCCATAGCGAAAAGCCCGTGAGAGTAAACCTCAGATAGGTCAGCCTCTGATAATCCTAATGCGAAGGGAAGGCTCTTCATACCATTCCCTTTTAATTCCATGTCAAATATCGAATGTTGTAAATATCAATTCCTGTCAAATATTGTAAATTGTAAATTCTTGCAAATTTATTGTAAAATATCAAATCATGTCATGATATCATGTCATCAAAATAACTGATCTTTGTTTTGCAGGAAAATATTAAAAAACCCCTAAATCTGACACATTACATAGCATGCATACTGTTTAGGTTTATCAAGACTAAACTACCTACTTTTATTGTAGGCAAGATTGGTCCCACTACCAGATCCAAATCTAAGAAGGCAAAAAGCCTACCCACTAACATGGAAGACAGTACCAAATAGGGGACAGGCTTCGTGTCTCGAGAAGAATTCGAGGGACCTTGAAATTAGATAGCAGAATTAACTATTTTCTTCAAAGAGTAGAGCAAAAGTACTCAGGGCGGTAAGGGTACTGACAAGAAAAAGGAAACTCAGATACTTGAACCTCAAAATAATGAAAAGACCAACAAAACCTCTGAAATCATAAATCGCAAAGAAGATCGAGAGACTGGGGATATCCAAAAGAAAGTCCAACAAATGGAAGAAACTATTCGGTTGATCAAAGGGACTGGATCCTACGGAAGTGTCAACTACTCAGACCTTTGCATCTTTCCCGGGGCTAGGTATCTAGACAAATTCCAGATCCTGGATTTTGAATAATACAACGGATTGGGAGATCCCTAAACCCATTTAAAAGTATTCATTGGAGAACTCGGATCCTATGAAGGGGACGAGAAGCTGAGAATGCAGTTGTTTCAGAATAGTCTGACCGGAGAGGCCAGAGCCTGGTATGCCTGACTGGACAATTCTAAAATCCATAGCTGGGAAGAGCTAGCTCGTGCCTTCCTAAATTAATATAGCTTCCAGTCATAAATGGCTCCAGATAGATATCAAATTACCAAAGTTAAAATGGAGAACACTAAGTCATTCAGAGAATATGCCCAAAGATGGAGGTGTCTAGATGCTCAAGTCATCCCATCAATGACAGAGACTGAGATGGTGATGACATTCATCGACATACAAAAAGCTCCATTCTATGAAAGGGTCCTAGCAGACATAGGAAAACCATTCTTAGAAATGATCAAATATGGAGAAATGGCTGAGATAGGACTGAAGTCTGGAAATATTAAAGACCTTACAGCTTTAGAAGTAGTGGCTGAGCACATTCAGGCTGGAAATTATGGGAATAACCTCGGAGAGTTCATAAGAAGAAAGAAGAAGAGGTATCCTTGGAACTACAAGGTCAAACTCAAAGAGGCAACCAAAACCTGCCTATTCAGAGGAAAAATTATTCCTCTTTTCAAACATCTGTACAACCTGCAAATCCGACGTTCCAAAGAACTGGAGAGGCTAAACAGTTCACACCCTTAGGGGAATCACTTGAGAATATACTCAAGCTTCTGACAACACAGAAGAAAATTGCTCAGCTCCTTCCACCAGCCAATCCAAGTGGGAAGAATTTTGACCCAAGCAAGAAATGTGCTTACCATTCTGGATCTCCTGGCCATGACACCAAAAAACGTTGGTCTCTAAAGCATAAAATCCAAGACCTAATAGACAATGGTGAGATTGTGGTGACAAAACCAGAGAAGCCACATGTTCAAGATAACCATTTGCCTCAACACAATGAAGAGGTAGTCAACGTGATCAATATGAAGAATGTAGAAGGTTCCAAGTACCTCAAATATGTAGGGGAATCTCCACAAACAAGCAAGGATAGCTCTGACAAATGGGACTATTTAGAATGCCGCTTCCTGATAGAACGAGAAACAAAGTCTATCAAGGATCAGATTGGTCAGCTAGCAAAGTTGATGGTATACCAACACCAAGTGATGCAACAGTTGATAACTTAAGTCAACCAAAGTAGAATAAATCCTCCCACCCCTAAAATTCTTTCAATTACAAGGAAGGATCATTATCGGTTCCATGAACACTAAACCTGGACAGACAACATTGCTAGGGAAGAAAGAGTTCGAGCTCACAGAGAGTTTGCTTTCAAGAGAAAGTTCATAGCTTTGGATCAGCCCATGGAGGAAATTCTCCAGATGTTGATCAATGAGGTTAAAGTCACAGAGCTGTTACCTCTTGTGGACCCTTGATTATAGAAGTTCAATCCTTCCAAAATATATCAATATCATTCCAACACTTATGGGCACGATACAGAAGAATGTTGGGGACTTCATCACCTAATCCAGAACCTGATTGAAAGTGGCGAATTGCTAAAAGCAAGTCCAGACAATGGCTTTCCTGATGAAGAAGCGATATTTCCTCCTATGTTATGGAGTCTAAAGGAAATTATAAAAGTTATTTCCTATGAAAAGGACATAACTGCTATACCTCTGATAATTCAAGGAATGGGGGATAAAGGGGGAAAGAATCTTTTGAAAGTGGCTGCACCAGAACCATTGACGTTGCCATTCAGACCGCAATATCCCTTTATCAGCTTAAAAAGAGTCACATGGAACTACGGGGAGAACGAGGGGTCAACATCAAATTATACGGCTACTATATTAAAAGAAAACTCATTGTATCTATCTCAACGAGTGATAAAGTCAATCTCTAAAGCCAAGGGTAAAGTGCCTGAGGAAAAGATTGAAGAATTCCTCAGCAAAATGGGCCATAATGAAGCCAAGGTGGTGCAAAGATTAAAAGAGACACCTCGACAGATATCCATTCTGGATTTGGTCTTATCTTCAGAAGACCACCGCAAAATCTTAATACAAGTGCTGGAAGAAACAAATCTACCCAAGGCAGTAGACACATAAAATTCTGTCACTTGATAGAGCACATTTTCAACAACAATGTGATATCTTTCACTGATGATGACATACCAATTGAAGGGACTGGTCATTGCAAGTCACTACATATAGCAGTAATGTCCTCTAGATACTTGATAAGGGGGAGTGTTGATAGATGGAGGATCTTCCTTGAACATCAGTCCTTATAAAACTTTGGAAAGACTGAAGATCAGTCCAAATCAAATCCGAAGTAGCCATATAATCATAAGAGCCTTCGATGTATCTCGGCGAAATGCTGTAGAAGAAATTGAACTACCTGTGGAGATTGGTCCACATACATTCTACGTATCCTTCCAAGTATTGAGCATCACCACGGGATATAATTTACTGTAGGGAAGACCGTGGATTCATGTGGCAGGAGCAGTCCCATCCACCCTCCATCAACAAGTTAAGTACATTATCAATGGCAATCTGGTCACTGTCAATGCCGAACCAGAGTATCCTATCTATTAACAAGGGGATATGCATGTAATCAGCCTCAACGAAGGAGTTGAGCCAGCCAGTTTTCAAGCCTTCGAAGTGAGCAACACTCACTATTGACCTGTTAGAGCTCCAGCCTTGAAGCCAATAATTTCTTTCGAAGTGATGTCCGTCGGTAAAGAAATGATATCTTTGGATTTATGTCCCGACAAAGGGCTAGGGAAAAATCAACAAGGGATCAAACATCTAGTTCAGATACCTAGCCAAGTAGGGAAGGCTGGATTAGGCTATTCATGTGGATCAAATCACAAGAACCCGCACAAGCATCAGCCAGTTCAGACATCCAGCATTTTATTACAAAATCTCACAGATGCTGGATTTGTGAAGCCAACAAAGAAAATTCCCTGCTGCTGTGTCAGGCATGCTAATTCCTCAGGTCAAACTGGCCAGTGAGAAAGAAATATAGATTCCTGCTAAGGAAAATAAGGAAAGGATTGAAAGGTTCCTGTAAGAAGTGCAAGGTCGATTTGCAAATATGTATTTTCTAGCACATACTGAGGGTATGAACGACAATATCCCAGATGATGACTATTCAGAAGATCAAATCCTGATCCCTATCATCAATAGGGCTAAGGAGGACTGTTCAAAGAAAAACACTGACCCTGATGAGAATTCAGTCATGGTCATCATCAAAGAGGAGGAGGATAACAAAACCTTCATCATCTCAGTCAATAAGGACCTGACCCTAGACAACTGGAGCAGCACTCCTTGTAGCACCCCCAAATCTGGGTCCCTAGAACCTTGGACATGGTGCATCACGATACAACATCTTCATACATATTCTATAAACTATTGCGGAAAATATAAACATATATTATTTATTTCACAAGATTCTATAATATTTACCAAGGTCTATTAACCTTAACTGAATACATACCTTTAATAATTAAAAAGGTTCACATATATGATTACATCGTTTAACTAATAGTTCTAGATGCATACTAATCTACTCTTGTAGTTCGTCTTTGTCCATTTCTTTCTTCGAGCCTTCGTCTTAATCTGAAATTTGTTATCATGATATAGTAAGGGTGAGCAACGACTTTTCTCAGCAAGTTTAAATATAATGAAGATATATTATGATTGAAAGAAAGAATAAGCTTTCAAATTTTCAACAATATCATAATTATGAAAGAGCATAAATCAGAATTTCAATAAATAAATGACTGAACCAATAATATTTAATGTCAACAAGGACCATGAACAACTTTAACTGAACCTTATGGTAATGAAGGTGATCAGCCTTTCATACTTGATGAACATATCCAACATGAACTAAGTTCGAATCAATAATCAGTATAGATGTGAATAATCAACAATAATTATTTACGAACATGCTTTGAAAATATAACTCAAGTTTGAGTTAAAGAAAACTTGCACTAAATGCGAATATTCAATAATAATCTTAGAGGTGGAATAATCAACAATAATTATCCACTACCATGCTTGAAAAATAATAACTCGAGTTTGAGTTAGGGAACTTGCCTGTATCGTTGATTACTGCTACGCAATCTAATTTAATCTCTAATACAAAGACCTATCATTAATAAGATTGATCTCTCAATTAGTATAACATACTTTATATCACAATACTATTACTTTATAAGTAAACTATCTAACATTTAATCACATAGTCAAATATTAGATAATACCTAAACACCATACGTATTCACAAGTCTAAACCTAGCACACATCGAGTTTCTAACAGTATTTAGTATAGTATGCTGAGTGGTTTCCCACAAACAAACAATAAATTAGCTTCCGTCTCGTCTACACTGTTTTCACAGCGAGTTAGATCAGTTGCTAATTCGTATATACCTCCGCTCCCTTTAGGAATCGTTTGGCCCAGCTACTATACATTAACCATTAAAGACTACGATTTTACTACTTTAAATTTAACACTTATTATTTTATTTATAAGTTCTTATTTATAACTAGTAAATCATATAACTAATTATAAATAAAACTCCTTGTACTATATATGAAATAAATTCAGCATTATAATTGCTTATAGAATGAATATTCATCAACTATACTTAAAATAAATTGAGCATTATAACTGCTTGTAAAAGTATATTTTTACTAAATGTATAAAGAAGAATGAAAATAATACCCACTAGAGTAAATACCTCTTGAAGTTGCAAGCTTTAACTAATCCTTTGCAATCTTGAAACTCACCAAAAAAAACTTTCCTCTCTCTCTCTCTCAACCGAAATTCTCCCCTCTCTCTAACTCTATTTTTTGTTTTGAAAAAAATGAAGAGAAATGACTCCTATTTATAGGAAAACATAGTTTCGATAATTACACGTTAGGGGCTCGGCTTTTTATAGTTTACCCCGGTTTATTACAGTTTGGTACCTAGGTTAATTACACTTTAGTACCTCATTAATTGTACTTTAGTCCCTCGATGACATCATAAGACATCATCACGATGAAATCATCTTTTGTGTTTCTTTAATGCTGATGTCATGCTTATATCATGCTTGCATCATCCGTGTTTCTTTAAGGATGATGTCATGCTTGCATCATGCTTGCATCATCTCTTCTCTGATTGGTCGATTTAAGTTCACATAGATTGGAGGGTATTTTGGTTATTTTATAAATAATTGTAAGGGTAATTTGGTCATTTCACATATTTTTCTTTTAAAAAATTACCCTTTGGGTTTGCTATTTTAATTCTTTTTGGGCTTCCTAACTAATTGTTTGGACTATGGCCCAATGCCTTAATTAGCTTACTAAAGGCCCAAAATATCTTCTCTCCCATTGGGCTAAAGGATTGGGCTTTAACTAATTTCTCTTAGGCTTGCAAATTAATCTCTTGAGCCATGAATTCCACATAGTTTCATATCTTTAATTTTTATTTTATCCTAATCATTTAGTTAGATTTTCCATTCCCCTCCTTTGTAACTTAAACCCTTACTTAGGTATCTTTAATTTTATAACCCAATTAGACTTGCTTTCCTTAGGTTATAAAATTAATTAATTGAGATGTATAAAATAAATCTCTTATGGTTAGTATATATTTTTAAATACTAGCATTCTCTCATATTATAATCACTTAGGTTATTTAATTACCATACCTAATATATGTATTATGTTGCATAACTTAATTCTTAATTCTCTTTATATACAAAATAAATGTATACACATATTATAATGTATATTTATTTAATCGCATACATAACTCACATAAGTCAAAACACATTCCACTAGTGTATTAACTTAATAGCCCTAATTGGCTTAATAAGTTATGACCAATAATCATACAAGATAATCTAATAGCTTGAGACATATTTCATAAATATCTTAGATTAGGTCACTAGTATATAGTTAAATAACTAGGACAATTAAATAAAGATAACCCTTGAGGTTACTTAATTCAAATACCTAATTTATATATTAGGTTACCAAACTTTATAGGTATCGTAGTACCTTATCCTTAATATTCCTTCAAGTACATATAGATTCATTTCTAGGGTTTATAAATTTTGTAACCCATATTTTTTTTATTCTCATTCAAATAGTAAACTATATAGATTTTTTCCATCTAGGTTTTATTCTTTTAACCTTTATTTTAATCATTTAAGATCTTATAAAATTTTGAGTTGTCACACTCCTTACATCTGTTGCAAAGGGTAAAAGGGTAGAAAATCCATCTACCTTGAAGCGTAGATATTATATACTGCTTACTTTTGTTGCATAGTACTAGCAATTACTTTTGTCATGCTTTCATTGTTGCTTTGTATGATTAAACAATATTATATATTAAGTGAAGGCATTTTGTTTTCAGGATTCCAAATTTGAATTTATCTAACCGTGCCGATGAATTACCAAGTCCCAGCGGTGACTACAACTTTGATGTAGAATGGGACTTTATCTTAATGGGGATTGATCAAGAGGAGACATGTGACTATGAGGTGCCTGAGGAGATCAAGGAATGGGTCTAAGACAAACCCAAACCAAACTTCGATCAAACCACCACAGTCAATATCGGAACCTCAGAAAATCCTAAAGAAATCCAAATAAGCACCGACCATACCCCAAATCAAATGACAAATCTGATTGAACTCCTAACTCAATTCCAGGATGTGTTTGCATGGTCACATGAAGACATGGTTGGCTTGTCTACTGACATTTTCATTCATCGACTACCCATCAAAGAGGTATTCAAGCCTGTTAAACAGAAACTCAGGAGACTAAAGCCAAAGTGGAGTTTGAAGGTCAAAGAAGAAGTTGTTAAGTAATTCAAAGCAGCCATTATCATGGTCTCAACCTACCCTGAATGGTTGTCCAATATAGTTCCTGTATCTAAGCCCGGAGGGAAGGTACGAGTATGCATGGATTACCGTGATTTAAACAAAGCTTGTCTCAAAGACGACTTCCCAGTACCTTTTATCCACATATTGCTAGACAACACGACACAGTATGCCATGTACTCTTTTGTCGACTGTTTCACCGGATATCACCAAATCATAGTTGTCGAAGAAGATAGGGAAATAATAGCCTTTATCACCCCTTGGGGAACCTTCTGCTATAGGCTATTGTCTTTCAGCTTTATAAATGTCGGCGTCACATATGAACGAGCCATGATGGCCCTTTTTCATGATGTGATGCATAAGGAGATAGAGGTGTATGTGGATGATATCATCGTCAAATTCTGAAGGGAAAATAACCACATCAACCATCTCAGAAAACTATTCAACAGGCTTCACAAATACAACTTGGAAGCTGAATCCAGCCAAGTGTGCTTTCACTGTAAAATCTGGTAAATTATAGGAGATTTCTGGCAAGCAACAGAGGCATTGAGCTGGATCCTACCAAGATTAAAGCCACCACTGAAATGCCTGTACCCCAAACAGAAAAAGAAATACGGGGATTTCTTGGGAAAATCAATTTCATAAGCAGATTTATCTCCCAACTCACCGCAACTTGTGAGCCCATATTCAAGATGTTAAGGAAAAATTCCTCTGGAAAATAGAATGAAGACTGTCAAAATGCCTTCCTCGCCATCAAGAAGCAATTGGTGGAAGCTTCTGTTTTGGTGCCACTAATGGACAAAGTTCTCTTATTCATGTATATATTGGTCAATACCAACGCTATGGGCTATATGCTGGGGCAGAAAGATGATAGAGGCAAGGAAAGAGATATCTATTACCTAAGTAAAAGATTCAGCAGTGGTGAGCAGAAGTACACCTTGATTAAAAAGACCTGTTGTGATTTAGCATGATCCGCCATGAGATTACAACATTATCTTCAAGGACACACAACTTATCTCATATCCCGCATGGATCCTCTGAAGTACATATTTATCAAGCCCATGCTAAATTTTTGATTATCCAAATGGCAATTGATCCTTCAGCATATTGATATCATCTACGTGACTCAAAAGTCCATCAAAGGTCAAGAAATTACAGATCAATTGACCGAAGCACCATCAGGGAACTTCGAACCCTTGGAAACTTATTTCCCAGATGATGGAATAATGACAATTCATCAAAACCCTCGAGAAGATACCAGCTAATTTTGGAAACTGTACTTCGACGAGGCTGTTGTAAATATGGAAGGTGCAGGAGCAGGGGCAGTCCTTGTATCCATTACGGGAGAACAATATCCCGTGGCTATCAAACTTTAGTTTGTCAACACCAAAAACACAGCCGAATATGAAGGTTGTATAATGGGATTAAAACAGGCCCAATCTATGGGTATCCAACGGTTAGCAGTCTTTAGAGATTTTGAGTTGGTCATTAGACAATCCACCTGGGCATATCACACCAAGGAATTGCATTTGCTACCCTATTATTTGCAGGTCATCAAGATAGCTATAAATTTAAAGAAATAGCCTTCATCCGCATCCCTCGAAACAAAAATGATTTCGTGGATGCATTAGCAACTCTGGCTTCCCTGATCCCCATATTCAATAGGAGAGGAATCCCTGATATCAAATTTGTAAGCCAGAAGGCACCAGCCTATGGAAATTATATTGGAGAAGTATCTGGTGAACTACCTCCCATCAAACAGCCCTAGTATCAGAACATCAAAGAATATATGCGAGATGGATCTACGCCCACTGAGGCAAGCCAAGCTGAAAGAAAGCGGATCCATAGAATAGCCATAAAGTTCTACCTAAGCGGAGATGCACTCTATAAAAGAGATGCTGGAATAGGCCTGCTAAGTGCCTAGACAAAGACCAAGCCCAAAGACTTATGGACGAAGTCCACGGTGGAGTATGTGGTCCCTATATGAGCGGTCCTTTACTTGCCAAGAAGATACTAAGAATAGGGCATTACTGGATCTCCCTCAAAGCCGACTGTGATGATCACGTCAGGAGATGCTTTTAATGCCAAATCCATAGAAATGTAATCTACGCTTCTCCAAAAAAATTGTATAATATGAGTTCACCATGGCCCTTTTCCATGTGGGGGATGGACGTGATTGGGCCAATAGATCCTAAAACTAGCAATGGTCATCGGTTTATCTTCACCATGATCGGCTACTTCACCAAATGGGTCGAAACTGCCTCCTTTCCCAAAGTCACTAAGTAGGCGATCATTGGTTTCATCAGAAATAACATAATCTGTCGATACGGACAATCGAAGGTGATCGTATCAGACAATGCTAAGAATTTGAACAACCAGATGATAAAGGAATTATACAATAAATTCCATATCAAACATCTTAATTCCATCATCTATCGTCCCAAGATGAATGGTGATGTCGAAGCAGCCAACAAGAATATCAAGAAGATTATGCAAAAGATGTCCTCTAATCACAAAGAATGGCCTGACTTATTGCCTCTGACTCTGTTAGCCTACAGAACGTCAATGCGTACTTCTACTGTGACTACCCCCTATTCATTAGTCTATCGCATGGAAGATGTACTCCCCATAGAAGCAGAAATGGAATCATTAAGAGTATTGATAGATGCTCGGATGGAAGAAGACCAATGGATACAAAAGAGATACCACCACTTGTCTCTGATAGATGAGAAAAGGGCAGCAACCATCGTCTATGGTCAGTTGTATCAGCAAAGGATTGCTCGGTCCTACAACAAGAAGGTCCAGTCTAGGCAATTCAATTAAAATAACTTGGTGTTGAAGAAGATCCTCGTCAATCAAGATGAATCTAGAGGAAAATTCGCCCCAAACTGGGAAGGCCCTTTCATCGTCATAGAAGTGTTGACAGGAGGAGCCCTCTGATTACAAGAAATGGATGGGGAGGAATTTCCTAAACTTATCAATTCAGACAACGTGAAAAGGTACTATGTTTGAGTTGTATGTAAACCACCATCCTAGTCTTGAAAAAAAATCAAATCAAATCAATTCAGGTCTTTACTACAAGGCCTGAACTACGAAAGACCTGATCTCCTCGCACAGGAGTACGTTGGCAGCCATTTATGGTGCAGTCAAACCAAACAAAAAATCCAAAAACCCCTCAAACCAAGCTCAAACCCAAATAAACACTTTTCAACTGTTCAGGCCAAGCTTGAATTACGAAAGACCTGATTTCTCTCAACCTCGAGAGTACATAGGCAGCCATCTATGGTGCGGTTTAACCTTCAAAAGAAAAGGCAAACACTTTACCTATACATTCAAATATCCAATTAAATACCAGTCTCAAGTCACCAAACTGATAAGTAAATTTTTAACCTACTTAATAGGTATTTCTTAGCTTGATATATTATTATTACTTAAGTGTGCATGTTACTTTTCATATGTTTTGTGTATTTGCAAGATTGGAGTGAAACTGAGCTTAAAGGGACAAAAGGGAGGAATAAAGAACAAAAGAAATGAAAGACAGAGTTGCTGACAGCCAGGCGTGGGGCGCGCTGGCTCAATACTACATCAGGAGCGGGCCGTGCCGCATAGCTAAAGGAGATGCTGTATACCTAGAGCGGGGCGCGTCGGGCATAGAAGAAGACGGGCGCGGGGCACACTAGTCTAACGACCTGGGCAGATTTAGTTTATTTTAAATACAAAGTTGATTAGGAATAGGATTGCAGACTTCCTTATTAGACTAGGGTTTTGTCTAGACTATATATAGTAGTTGTTTTATTAGGTTTAGGCTATCTTTTAATCTTGGATCTTTTATTTCATCTTTCATCTTGGTGGATATTCATCAAGGCATGTCAGGCTAATTCACTTATTCAATTCTGAAGGGATGTTGAACCTGATTATCAATTTATGGTTTGATTAAGTTTATAATATTTATTCTTTCATATTGAGATTTATTCTGATTATCTATATAAACTTTCATGTATGTTATTCAATTGACTAATTTGGTTTCTGCAGGATTAAATTAGTAAATTGATATCATCTGTTAGATTAAGACATATTTTAAGCAAACGAAGTATGTCTAATCTAAGTAACAATTAATGATATTTTATTGTGGTCAAGCTTTGAAATATTATTAAGGTTTTCAGAAGACAAGTTAAATAATTCTTGATTGTGTAATTATTGCTTGAAATAATCTAATTCTCATTATTAATGCTTCTATCATATTAAATCTAGACTGATAGTTCTAGGTTGTATGTTAGTTAGAATCTTTTGTTAGCGATCATCGCATTAGATTTGCACATAAGTAAAATTTCAGGTAATTTGCGATCGCGGTTATCTAGGTTTATTAATCTCATTGAAAGGGTAAATAGTATTATTACTTGATTAAATCATAATTGTGAAAAGGGGATACTGAACTGAGGAATTGAACTCTGTTACTCATTGATATTTTCTTTATAATTCACCTTAGTTAATTATGCTTTTCAAGGCTAAAAACCCCTGATTCTTTGGAAATCATTGGATAACTAAAAGACAATTCACTCTCGGTGGGATCGATCCTTGCTTATAACTATACTAATTCTTGATTTAGTTTAATAAAGTGTAAGGTAAATTTTGTAGTGTTGGACGACAGCTACCAAATTTTGGCGCCGTTACCGGGGAGTGTTATTTATTTTTATTTATTCAATTGTTTTCATTTTTTTATTTTTTTTATTTTTATGCCTCCATCCTGTCACTCTCTTGATTTGAAATTTGATCTAGAAATAGAGAGAACCGCACAAAGGCTTAGGATGGAAGCTCGGAAAACCCAAGGTCCACTTGCAGATTTCGCAGAAGCTCCGTCACCGGGAGTCAACATCGCACTCACACTACTTTCGGACCAATCTTCTTCAAGCAAATCAGACGAGGATATGGCAGTGCCAAATAACAGGAATTTGAAGGAGTTGTCAACTCCTAATCTTACTCAACAACCCTTTTGTATTAAATATCCTGCTTTGAATGCTACGTTTGACCTAAAATCTGGACTAATTCACCTTTTGCCTAATTTTCGTGGTCTTACAGGTGACGATCCGTACAAACATTTGAAGGAGTTTCATGTTGTGTGCTCGACCATGAAGCCACATAATATTACGGAGGAGCAGATAAAGCTGCGAGCTTTCCCTTTCTCACTGGCGGACTTAGCAAAAGATTGGTTGTATTATCTCCCCTCGGGATCAATACAATCATGGAATGACATAAAAAGGCTATTTTTGGAGAAGTTCTTTCCTGCTTCGAGAGTAGCCAACATACGAAAGGAAATTTGTGGGGTCTGACAATTTAGTGGTGAAACATTGTATGAGTACTGGGAGAGATTCTAGAAGCTTTGCTCCAGCTGTCCACCTCACCAGATTGACGATCAACAACTCATCATCTACAGTGCAATATGAACATGGATAAAGCTAGGCGTCAATAGGAAGTTGCAGTTATAAGAACTCGAGGAGTTGCGGACCGAAGCATGCGAGATTTCTAAGTTGTACAAAATAAAGACAAAAGCTTTTAATGATAAGCAGATCTTGAGAAAAAATTTCACTGAGGGACAAAAAGTCCTTCTTTTCAATTCACGATTGAAGTTATTTCCAGGAAAGTTGCGCTCTCGCTTGGAGGGACCATTTGTTATCACTAATATTTTTCCTCATGGTGCAGTTGATATCCAGAATCCGAAGACAGGAAATGTATTCAAAGTGAACGGCCATAGGTTGAAGCCGTTTTTGGATAACAGTCAAGTTGAGGAGGTTGAGGTAGTGACATTGATGAATTCGACGTCCGATTGATTAAGTGGTCTATAGTCGAGCCAATGACGTTAAACAAGGGCAACTAATTGGAAGGCAACCCAATTTCTTAAACCTTAGAAGTTTTTAATATTTAAGTTTTTAATATATATATATATATATATATTTCATTCTTATAGGTGTAGTATAATCAAATTCCTTATGTGCTAACAAAATTGCACTTCAAATGGGGAAGGATGGCATGGCAAGGGCACACAAAAGGAGCAAAACCAACAGCCCGACACGGGCCCCGCCCAGACACAAGGCCAACACATGTGAGGCGCACCACTTATGCAGCAAATAATGTTTAAATTCACCATGGTGGCGCGAGGCATGCTAGTGATGCAGAATTTTTAGCCGTTTTCACCTACATGGCGCGGGCCGCGCAGCACTAAGCATAGACCTGGAGCAGGGCTCGTCGGTCGGGAAATCCAATTTTAAAAACACAGATGTGTTCCTTCTTTTCCCTCTCCTAACCCAAATCAACTTCTATTCTCTCTATCCCTCCTCTTATACAAACTTCCTAAACATAATCCAAGTTCTTAAACTCTCCGAATCCAAAACCTATTCTACTTCTAATCTCCTTCTAAACCTAACCCTATTCCACCATCATCAAAATTCGTCACTGCCAATTCCACTCAACAGCAAATTCGTCCAACCCACTCCCTCACTTCTGAATTTGTTCAATCACATGCACCAATCTTCATTATAAATAGGAAGCAAGAGCAATTAGAAGCCATAGGAATTGGAAGCACAAAGAAAAAGGCATTTGAATCAACACCCATTCAATTGAAGCACACAAGACAAAAGGTAAACACAATTATTCATTGATATTGGAGTTTGTTTCCAAAGTTCATTGATTTGCTTAATGACTGTATTGGGAACCCTTGGGTTACTAAAGACCCAAGGTTAATTCAAATTGTTTATATTTGGGATATTTGCTATTATAAATTGTACTAAGTTTGGGGGAGAGGCATTGTCGCCCACCACGTGTTCGATAAATTGCTTCAACAGGATATCACAAGCTATTTGTAATCCGTTGTGAGCAATTCGACATGAGAGCTTCATCATGACATCTAAACGGCCAACGACTTCATCCTCCAGTGCTCCTCCTCGCTTTGATGCCACCCGATTTATGAGAGAGGGGACGTCAACACGCTACGTCAAGGTCATCGACAAGAAGACTTTGGTACTAGAACGAGGGCTGCAACCGGATGCAAATCTTGACGGCTACATGTCACTGATGATAGTGGAACGCAATTGGTTACAATTGGTAGAGCAGCTCAGGCCGGCAGTGATCAACATCGTCAAAGAATTCTACGCCAATGCCATCGAGCACGTTGGTCGTGTGGTCATGGTTCAGGGCAAACCGGTATCTTTTAGAGCGTCGAAAAGTAATAACTATTTTGGGGTGGAGACACCACAAACAGATCGCTATAAGGATCATTTTCCCAATTTGGATGAAATCATAGCTCGCCTTTGCAAGCCTGGGAATCAATGGGTGACAAATGCAGAAACCGGGGAAAAAAGTCCATTTTCACCATGCCACATTGAGTCGATATGGGAAAGCCTGGTACGCCTTTATATGTGCTCGCCTCATGCCAACGCGTCACCAAAATGATGTCACTAAAGAACGAGCAAGGCTTCTCTACGGCATAGTCACTCATGAGGCCGGTCCAAATAATGCAATCGAGATATTGAACGTCGACATCGGCATTTGCATTCAACAGTCTATTGATCGATCACTGCGAGGGAGTACCACAGGCGGCCTACTGCATGGATTTCTGATCACCGACTTGTGCCGTAAAGCAGGAGTTTAGTGGCACACCTCGGAGCCAATACTTCAACCAATGGCCGTCATTGACCATCGAACCATTGAACAATACAAACCTTGGATGGGAGCACGGTCACATCCGCGGGGGGAAGGGTTCATCATGATTCCACCAGCCACACCACCCTCGTCGCCACAAGCTGACGAGCTATTGGATGAAGAGGACGAAGCCGAGTCGCCATCCACTTTTCAGCGACGCTGTCAACAGAGAAGTATGCGACTTGCCCAACGCCAAGCTACTATGCACATATACAACGTTGGGGCCTTTATCGCCTTGGCCAATGCATTCTTGCGCTTCTTGCTAAATTTCGGCCCAGTCCAGCTGCCCATTCCTCCAGTTCTGCCTAGATACCCCCCATCTGAAGATGATGATTCCGACGAGCAATGACTCGTCCCTCAGGGAAGTCCTCATCTTTATTATTTCTTATGCCAAGTAATGAGGACATTCCTTAATTTATGTGTGGGGGGAGTAAAAATTCAAAATTTTGTGTTTTAGCATATCGATTAGGTTACATGTAGAGTAGATTTAATTCATATGCATGTTAAAAAAGATTTAAAAAAAATTGCATTCATATAGGAATTTTGTCAGTAGAAGCATGCATAGTACATAAAGATTGAGTAGTAAGCCATGGTAATGAAATACATGGTTGATAATTTCGATTCTCACTAAATCTTGCATAAAATTGAGCTTCATGATCTTGATTAGTTTCGAACATAGTAACATCATTGCATAATTTTGATTTTCTCTCAACTTTCAAGCACACCGATTGATTATCAGTCGTGCTTAGGAATTCATGTGTATTAAGAACACGGACACTTCCTTGATCACAGATTAGAGATAGAGAATTGGCTGAAACATAAGTTTGAGGGAATTAAGGCTCAGAAAAAGAAAAAAAAATAAAGAAAGGAAAAATTGAAAAAAATATTTAAGGAATAAATACTGATTTAGTTTGACCTTGTGGCCTTTGTTACTCGGTCAAATAAACCCTAGGGGATGTCTTAACACCTAGAGCCCTAAAGCCTTCGGGTTTGGGAGTCGTTGGCCGAAAGTTCGTTACATGGGTAACATTGAAAAGCCTAAGGGGGTTGAACATTTCACAAGTTAGGTAAATGAAATATTTGGTGGGATGGAGCGTTAAAACGCACCCATGAAGCATGAGCTTTGATGTTTATTCTGTTATTACTTATTTAGCCTGATTTTCATAATGCTTATGTGGATGCCATGGTTGTATAGTTATCTGTGTAAAAGTAGGATGTTTGTTGGGAATAATCATATGAACTTTGAACTGCTGATATGAAATTGGACACATATGCACGAGAGGCGATTAGAGTCATATAAGTGATGTGATGATGAGCGAGTCTATAATTGGTCATGAATCAAGATGGATGGTAAGCTAAAGTGTTAATTCGTAAGGATTATAAACCTGTGTTTGGTTATAGAGATGTCTGCTCAATTTTGTTAGCATGCATTCATTTTGTTTATTGCATTCATTATGTTTGTTTGCTTTAGCATAAGCAATTGTTCAATTTGGGGATATTTGATAAGTAGGTTTTTAACCTACTTAATAGGTATTTCTTAGCTTGATATATTGTTATTACTTAATTGTGCATGTTACTTTTCATATGTTTTGTGTATTTGCAGGATTGGAGTGAAGCTGAGCTTAAAGGGACAAAAGGGAGGAATAAAGAACAAAAGAAATGAAAGACAGAGTTGCTGACAGCCAAGCGCAGGGCGCGCTGGCTCAATACTACATCAGGCGTGGGCTGTGCCGCATAGCCAGAGGAGATGCTGTATACCTAGAGCGGAGCGCTCCAGGCATAGAAGAAGACGGGCGCGGGGCACGCTAGGCTGACGACCTAGGCAGATTTAGTTGATTTTAAATGCAAAGTTGATTAGGAATAGGATTGCAGACTTCCTTATTAGACTAGGGTTTTGTCTAGACTATATATATCAGTTGTTTTATTAGGTTTAGGCTATCTTTTAATCTTGGATCTTATATTTCATCTTTCATCTTGGAGGCTATTCATCAAGGCATGTCAGGCTAATTCAGTTATTCAATTTTGAAGGGATGTTGAACCTGATTATCAATTTATGGTTTTATTAAGTTTATAATATTTATTTTTTCATATTGAGATTTATTTTATTATCTATATAAACTTTCATGTATATTATTCAATTGACTGATTTGGTTTCTGCAGGATTAAATTAGTAAATTGATATCATCTGTTAGATTAAGACATATTTTAAGCAAACGAAGTGTGCCTAATCTAAGTAACAATTAATGATATTTTATTGTGGTCAAGCTTTGAAATATTGTTAAGGTTTTCAGAAGACAAGTTAAATAATTCTTGATTGTGTAATTATTGATTGGAATAATCTAATTCTCATTTTTAATGCTTCTATCATATTAAATCTAGACTGATAGTTCTAGGTTATATGTTAGTTAGAATCTTTTGTTGGCGATCGTGGCATTAGATTTACACATAAGGAGAATTTCGGGTAATTTGCGATCGCGGTTATCTAGGGTTATTAATCTCATTAAAAGGGTAAATAGTGTAATTACTTGATTAAATCATAATTGTGAAAAGGGGATACTGAACTAAGGAATTGAACTCTTTTACTCATTGATATTTTCTTTATAATTCACTTTAGTTAATTATACTTTTCAAAACTAAAAACCCCCGATTCTTTGGAAATCATTGGATAACTAAAAGACAATTCACTCTCTGTGGGATTGATCCTTGCTTATAACTATACTAATTCTTGAGTTAGTTTAATAAAGAGTAAGGTAAATTTTGTAGTGCTAGAATACAGCTACCACAAACCTTATATAAAACCCAAATCTTATAAAACCTCTATGATCAATGAACCGTTTTGAGAGACTCTCCAACATCTCAATGTCAGTCTATCAAGGAAGAGCTCGTGATACATTATGACAACAAGTCACAAAGAAAATGGCTATCATCAAGCAAAGATCAAGACATATGCAAAAGGGAAGTGGATCAAAATATATTTCCTTGCCATATAATACTGTTTAATATATACAATATCTCCTGTACATGACAAAAATGCCTAATCTAGTCTATGTAGGAAAATAAAAGCTAATCTATAAGCCCGCGGTCAAACGGGATAGCAAATCCAACATAGCATCCCTCTCTGGAGATGAAGGCACATCTTTGAGCTCCTGGCCCGCAGCCTCAATACGAGCTAAAAGATCTACCGCCATCTGCAAGGTGCTATCATAGTCATCCATAAAAGCACTCATATCTGCAACAATACCCTCTGTGTATTGTCTGAGTGCTGTACTATTAGCAACAGAAGCATCCCTGGTAGCTCGAGCCTCATCTCTTTCAACAACATAAGCATCCCTGGAAGCCTGAGCCTCATCTCTCTCTGCAAAAGCAGCATCTCGGCCAGAAAGGGTCGTCAACACTAAGGCTTTTGCATAATCCCTCTCAAAAGTTAAAAGTTATATCACCTGCTCCAAAGACTCTACAGAAGGTGGGGTAGCTGCAACTGAAGAACTAGGGGTGTCACTGATCAGGGCTGTTATTAAACCAGCAAACAACTCATCCTCGGTAGGAGAAACAGGATCCTTCATAGGTTCCTCCTCATCGGAATTAGTGCTAGGCTCTAAATAAACAACTATAGATGATGCAATATCTACCTCTAGCCATGCAGAATACTCCGAGGAACGACCTAGATGACTTGATGAAAAATCAGCCCTCTCCCTATGAGTCAAATACTCTTAAAGTCTGGCTATGTCATCCTCTGACAAAGATGAGGTTGATGACCGCTGACATGAATCTCCATCAAAAGTATGTACATCCTGATAATGATCAAACTGTCCCATGACAGCCAAAAGATGATACGTCATCACTCCTTATAGACCAGCTAAGGGTAAAAAGTCCATACCCACGACATGAGTAACAAAGCTGTAAGGGGAGCTGAATCCTAAATAAACCAAAATGGAGAAAGGATCCTCAATCATGGCCAAGAAGATAAACCAAGACGCTGTATCTACACAATCAGCCGATCGAAAAGAATAAGCTGTAGATATCTCATGTGTTAAACAATATCCATAGGTTCTGAAGATACCGATTGGTCTCAAATGCATTGTAAACCAAATGTATAACAATACAATGCTGCCTCTAAAGAACTCAGTAGGGTGAGTATGGTAGAAAGTGGCAGACATCAACGTCTCTACTAATATCATCAGTTGGATAGTCTGACCCTCCCTAAGGGAACTAAGTACGGTGATCAGGCCAATATCAAGATGGTCCATATACAGCGGTATATACAAATATGCTATGACGCACATCAAGAAAGCGTCCACCTGGGCAACCCGCCAAGCATCCTCAACAATGGTAAAATATATGAATGCACTAAATAGCTGTCTGCAGACCCAAAGCGGACAATCAAGAAGTTCATGGACACTACATGCCCAGATGTGATCTCGTCCAAAATGACTCTGCGCCACAAACCTGTCAATATCATAAATTGACACCACGACTGGCCCACAACTGCTCTAGCATACGGCCTATCAAGGGGTAAATCAGTGATACGCTCGTACTCCTCTAGTGTCCGAGTTAGCTCATCGATCCCAAATCTGAAAACCCGTCTCTCAAGGATCCAGCTCGATATTACGCCCTCTGTAAAACCTATTGGGACCTGGAATGACAGAAGGGCCATGGAATGCCCCAACATGCGATTAATTGCCACATGGTCTAAATGAGGTAGACTATCATACCACGACCTCAAAGATGAGAATAACAAAGTCGGAGGACTGTGCTCAATACAGCTAACCGTGGATGATGACATCTATAGAACCGTATCATAAGACCGTCCAGGGGTCAATGCTAAACTCAAATATATACATGTATATCCATAACATATAATGCATGCATCATAATAAATAATGATAATGAATGATAATATGTTACAATAAATAGAAAGCATTATACATACATTCCTAAATACATCATCATCATCTAATACATCATCTCTGTCTGAAAACTATAAAAAATAAAAAGTATGGGAAAATGGGGCACATCCGCCCAATATCTAACAGAGGCCTATCATAAGAGATAACGAGCCTATCAAAAGAAATCTATGATGTCTACATCTAGCCGATCAACCTGCTGCAACTTCGCCTGAGTTATTGTATCTCTGCCAAACAGGATATCAGGTCGGTATTGTGGGGGATCTGCTCCATTAATGATGTCAAAATATGGGCCACTTGAGAGGCCAGCACCAGAGCTAGACGGATCACAAGAATCTACCTTTGAAGGATCTTTGCCCAAATGCTTGATGAAAATATGTGCCCGGTCCAATCGCTGGGTCAAGATGGAAATCTGCTCCAAATGAGTAGGCTCTCAGACACAGGCAATCCAGTCTGTCATCATCACAGACCCGAGAACCATGTTTGCCAAGAACTGAGTGGCACTGGTCTGAGCCCCAATGGTGCAACGAGTCCACCACCGATAAAATGCCTCCTGGGTATAAGGGCCCTCTAACAATGTAAAGTCGTCCAAACCCACCAGGGGAATCTCTGTGATCGGCTAAGATAAAGACCAATGACGTCTAGTGGGAGGAAGATATGGAATGCGAATCTCCCTTATAGTACTTTTGATGGCACGCTCTCCCAAGTAGAGCTCCCAGCCTCTTTCCGTTAAGAGAGAGATCCGATGAGTGGATAATATATGCTCCATCTCGATCGGAAAACCGTTCTCAAAACCGACTGTCAGATGATCAGGGGTGTAAGGAACCCATGTGATGAAATCGACAGTCAACAACTCCAACTATAAGCGGGAATGAGTAAACCCCTCTGCTATAGGGACCTCTATAAAGGTGTTATAATGCCATCACTGTCCTCGTGGATAGGTCTCCAAACCTAAAGTAGTAACTGGGTGGAGGCAAGGGAGCCTCTCATATTCCCAAAATTGGAAATGCAAACATCAAATGTCCTAAGTGATAAAGATCGACAACCCAAACGAGGGAAATTAAAAGATAAAGGAGAATTTACTCATCAGCAGAAATGGGTAAAAGCATAGATAAGCCTCGGTCATGCCCTCTAAGCGTAGGCGCATCTTTCTTAGGAAGTAGGCAAAGGTGAATAAGCCCCAATCACACTCTCTGATACGGTCCACATCCTGAGTAGTGCTGAACAAAGCGAAAGAAACCATCGAGGAGTTGTCCGATATGAAACAACCCCTAATGATAACCAAGAACAATCGTCGAAGGATGCAATCTCTATCCCTCTAATCATCAGGCAGAGGCGCTGATAAAACTTCGTTCACAACATCCATGCTCAAAGGCCCAGAACGGATAGCCCGACCCTTTAAGGCCATAGCAAGAACTCCCAAGAGGGAACGAACTGCAGCCGGAGAAATATTCGCCACCAAAGGCACCGACTGCTCTGTAAACTCCATCCCTGTGATGAACCACCAATCCATCGGTGTCATAATCACCTCACAGTCTAGCAGATGGAGTGACTGAGTATGGTGAAACAAGCACTCAGACAAAGCCCTCAGATAACCCCATGGGCAGCGACAGGGTGGAATGGAAAAGAAGGCCTCAAAGCCCCAATAGTGGACAACAGCCTGGTATTCTTGATGAAGGGTCCGGTACAAAGAGTGAACATTGAACCAGTTCCCCCTGGGCTGAGTAAAGCCGGGAACCTACATCAAGTTCAAAATCAAGATCAAACCATCTCCCCAAAAGTGAAAAAAAGAGGAAAGGAAAAATGAAAACTGTTATTACCTCGTTCGAGTGAAGATAAATAGACGGATGGCGTCTCAAATCATCCAGCAAATCTGGAATCATCATGTTAATAGCAGGAAGCTCCCTACAAGGTGTATAAATAGGAGGATGTGATCCTCAAAAGGATTATCATCCTCCTCATCTATAGCCTTCGTCCTATCCACCTGAAATGGACTAATCACTGACTCAGTCAACCGGCGAGGCTTTAGGGCCATACGAGGAAAAGGGACGTTAGAAGCCCTCCTCCTAACACCTGAAAAACCCGGGGAGAACTGCTCCGTCTATCTGGGTCCATAACCTGAACAAAATCTCTAAATCGCCTCAGAAAGGGAGAGGTACACTTCAAAATTAAAGCCATTAAATTCAAATCATTGCATCATGCATAGCCCATGTGAAAACATGCATTAGTTTAACATACTTCCCCAGTAGAGTTAAAATTGCATGCCTATTAAATACCAGACTCATGAAAAAATTTCGTCAGTCTCCTTTGTAAAAAGGACTATCCGCATGCACATAGGCATGACTAGGTGGTCATTTAGTAGCACACTAACCCAAAATCATGAGCATTTCATATATATAAAAGACAACAAAATCAAACTCACCATGGCAGCTAAATTACCATGTGATTTTTTATTTGAAAATCAAGGCTCATTTGTCCTCAAATAGGATGAATAAACCAGCCAAAAAGGTCTCCAATTGACTGTCCCAGAAATGAAAATTTTTCACACCAGAATGTTCAGCATAGTAAAATACACATACTTACTAGGTCTGTTCATTTTTATCATGTCATTTATGCATACATATTTGATATATTGCGTTTAAATTCATATTACATGAAAACTGAGGTTCTAACGGTCAAAACTTGAAAAGAAAGGATGTAAACATTATCAGGGTTGTGCAGAATGCTTGTACGGTGACGGATTTCACAAAAAAAAAAACCCGAAATGAGTAGATCTAAGAGGGAAATTTTGGATTTTTTAGTTGTTTCAAGTTGAAACAGAATTTTCAAAGGCTAGGGGATACAAATCCACACACGGTCTGTCGCGACTCTACCTGTGGTAGCCGCAAGTAGACCTGTGGCAGCCTAGGGTGGGTCCCACCCCCTTTGACTCAATCAAATTTGAGTCACAGCGGAGTCCCCTAAGGCCAAAAAGTAAAATCAGCAAAAAAAGGTTCTACGCGATTGAGCGGAAAGGGCCTGAAACCCTGAAACAGGGCGTCAAACTTCGAAGTCTGAAAGCTTCTATAAATTGTTGGTAACAGCTCCAGCGTAGCGTCGAGGAAGGGTCCAATGATGAAAACTATTTAGACGAAGATCTGAATACCTGACAGTGTGAACCATTGGTGGCAACTCCAGCATAGCATCGGAAAAAGCCCGATGTTATAAGTCATTAAGGATTACTTCAGTAAGGACCAGAGCATCTGATGTTACAAACTGTTGGCGACAACCCCGGCGTAGCATCGAGAAAAGACCGATGATGTAAACTATTAAAAAGCTTTTCTACCAAGATCAGCGCATTTGACATTACAAGTCTTTGGCATCAACCCAACATGACATCCGAAACACCTGGCAAGAACGATTGTGTCAAACTATCTTCATCGGGAAGGACTGATGATGGAATCTATTATACAAGAAATCTCCAACTAAGACATCAAATCATAAGTTTTGGCGATGATAAACCGTTGTAAACTACCGTTCGAGTAGGCATCGAGGAGGTTTGGTGATGGTCAACCTTGCAAACTATCGTTCGAGTATGTAATAAATCAGTTCAATCGACTGTTGTAAACTACCGTTCGAGTAGGCATCGAGGAGCTTCGGTGATGGTCAACCTTGCAACCTACAGTTCGAGTAGGCATTAAATCAGTTCAATCGACCATTGTAAACTACTGTTCGAGTAGGCATCGAAGGTTCGTTGATGGTCAACCTTGCAAACTACCATTCGAGTAGGCATCAAATCAGTTCAACCGACCGCTATAAACTACCGTTCGAGTAGGCATCGAGGAGGTTCGGTGATGGTCAACCCTGCAAACTACCATTCGAGTAGGCATTAAATAAGTTCACCTGACCGTTGTAAATTACCTTTCGAGTAGGAATCTAGAAGGGTCGATGATGGTCAACCTTGGAAAGTACCGTTAGAGTAGGCATTAAATCAGTTTTAATAGACAATTGTAAACTACCGTTCGAGTAGGCATCGAGGAGGTTCGGTGATGGTCAACCTTGCAAACTACCGTTCGAGTAGGCATTAAATCAGTTTAGCAAACCGCTGTAAACCACCATTCGAGTAGGCATCGAGGAGGTTTGGTGATGGTCAACCATGCAAACTACCGTTCGAGTAGGCATTAAACCAGTTCAATCGACCGTTGTAAACTACCGTTTGAGTAGGCATCAAGGAGGTTCGGTGATGGTTAACCTTGCAAACTACCATTCGAGTAGGCATCAAATTAATTCAGTCGACCGTTGTAAACTACCGTTAGAGTAGGCATCGAGGAGGTTCGGTGATGGTCAACCTTACAAACTACCGTTTGAGTAGGCATCAAATCAGTTTAGTCGACCGTTGTAAACTACCGTTTGAGTAGGCATCGAGGAGGTTCGGTGATGGTCAACCTTGCAAACTACCATTCTTGTAGGCATCAAATTAGTTCAATCGATTGTTTTAAACTGACGTTCGAGTAGGCATCGAAGAGGTTTGATGACGGTCAAACCGTTGTAAACTACCGTTCGAGTAGGCATTGATAAGTGGTTTTATTGACCACTTATTCAGATACTTTCCAACTCGTTCTGTTGCTTAAACTCAAGTAATCCTGTGTGTTTAATATATTTTTCCTTTGTTTTGCATTATTCATGTTTAGGAACTCCCCGAGTGCAAATTGAGCGTAAAAGGACCAAAGATGGCCTAAATGGGGCAAGGCACAGAAAGTGGCTTAAATCAGGCATGATGGCATGGAATGAAGAGGCAAATGAACGAGGCTAAAGGTCCACAAGAAGTCAAGCATGAAGCAACCAGCCTTGAGCCAGCAGCAAAAAGCCAGGAATCCAAGTTTCAGGTGTCGCGCGGCCGCGCCGGGTCAAGGCAGCATGCACGCGCGCCCGTGCCAATCCTCAGTCCAGAAAGCCGACATTTTGCAGCAGCGCGGCCGCGCCCCATCCAAGCCTAATCCTCGCGCGGCCGTGCCAGTCTAATTTTTTGCCAGGCTTTGACTTTCACTTAGTAGACGCGGGGGAGGAAATGATATAAGGGTCTTAACCCTTCATTTGGTCGAATACTCCCCCCCTTGGGAGCTAAAATCCTAGCCCTAATTCCTCTTTCCATTCTCTTTTCCTTTCTTATTTGTTAGATTAGGAGTAGATTATAGAGTAGATTAGGTTTAATTAGTTTAGTTAGATTCTAGGGTTAGATTAGTTTGTGAAGATTGAAGCAAGGGTTGAGCATCAAAGATCCAAACAATGAGGAAGACTCGAGATTTGCAATTTCTACCTCTTAACTCTCCTTGTATAAAATTTATACTCGGATGATGTTTATGAACCTTGTGGATAATATATTCAAGTTATTTATGACTTAGTTTATATTTTGGGGTTTCAATGGAACCCAACACATAGTTTGTATTGATTGCTCTCTCTTTGATATTATTATGAATTGGTTATCATAACTTGTGCTTTTAGATTTATTTCTTGTGAACCTGTATGAACTTGACAAATGGATTATAGGTTTAGACCTAGTTATGATATCATGCAAAAGTTAGAGATTCTTGCGGGTAATCTATGAGATTATGTGACGTGTGTCTCATTCATTGTCCTAAAGAGTTAATAATTTGTTAGTGTTTGGGATAGAAATATACCTAAATGCCGTATGCAACCAAATTAAGAATCTAATCTTAATGACTTCCTATATGAAAGTTGGTAATTGAAGGAGTAGTTAACGAGATTTTCCCGTGACATGTGTCTTGTTAATTGTTCTGGATATTAGTTGCTTGATAGTGTGTAGGATAGACATATACCTACATGCCGCATTAGGAGGATTCATAGTTGTCCATCGAAAGAGGCTATTATGTAATCGTGATTTCTCGGTTGTCAATTCTAGGTGCTTATTATTCTAAGTGAGAGAGTTAAGAGATTCGAACGAAGTGTTGGGGGAAATTGTAATCCCATGTCTTCATTATCTGAATTTACCCTAGGATTAGTTATTGTATGTTTTAATTCTTGCCTAGTTAGCGTAGTTTAATTCATTCTCCTTACCATTCGTTTAAATAAGACTGAGATGATTATGTACTAGTGTTTTGGCGACCCTTTATCTATTAATTCCTTGTGGGAACGACATCTTTATTCACTCTTTATTACTCGTTGGCCGCGTATACTTGGGTGTTGATTGTGTCATCTAATCGGACCAACATGCATCAAAGATCCTATCCTAGACAAGAATTTTGGCACCAACCGGATAGAAATCTAAATCGTTGGTGACAACCCCAACGTAGCATCGGGAAGGATCCGATGATATAAACTGGTATAAGTTATCACCAGAATAAGCACCAAGAGTCCCCACTGAGGTCACCCATAAAAAGAGAAATATCCCCAGCGGAGGTTAAACTAGAGAGCGTATTTGGAAAAGAGAGTGTTAGCGAATCCCCCAACGTCAATTCAGAAAGATATAGTGGAATCAGCCATGAAAGTCATCCCCAGCAGAAAAAGAGAATGGGCATTGATCTAACCTGTGGCAGCTGACCCCACAGAAGCATATGGCATTATGACATACCATACCATGCATTGTATTACATTTGCATTTTATCATATTTCCAATGTCTAGCAATATTTATCCTGTTCATTCCATTGCATTGCATAAACATAATAAAGAGCGGCATCTGTAGACACTCGAAATTTTGCATTCCTATTACTAACCCTATAGGAGGGAAAGAGCGTCTTTTCACACTCCAGAGACAACCTTGGAGGATTAAACCATCAAACCAGACCCCCGGAGAAAAAATTGGGAAATCATCAAACTAAACCCCCGGAGGCAACACCGGGAAAGCATCAAACCAGACCTCCGAAGACAACACTGGGAAAGCATCAAAACAAACCCCCAGAGACAAAACCGGGAAATCATCAAACTAGACCCCCAGAGACAACATCGGGAAATCATCAAACCAGACCCCTGGAGATAACACCGGGAAAACATCAAACCAATCCCCAGAGACAACGCCAAGAAATCAGCAAATCAATCTTCCGAGAAACAGGACTTGGAATCATCAAATCCACTTCAGTAACAACCCTAAAGATAGATAAAAGTCAAAAGCAGTCCAACCCCGAGAAAGACAGCTGCAATCACATCAAGCCCAGAACTAACCCGAAAGGGCAAAAGGGTAATTTTGCTAACTCAACATCAAATCAAGTTAAATTACTATGAAGAATGTCATGCAGAACAATAACAACAATCCCGAGTGAAAACAGCGCAAGACAGCTCAACGGATTGACTGCGAAGACTTAAAGATCTGGTCATAGACTCGTCTTCACGGAGTCAGAAAAGGTCAAGCCCCATGTCATTATGTAGCTCTCCAAAAGGGCTTTCCAAAAAGGTATTGCATGCCTCCATCGAATTCCTAGATTAAAAGTTATGAAGGTTTAAGCAGACATCACGTTAGTTGGAGTGCACGTACTTCGAGACAGCGTAACCCACCAAGGCCGGGCCCACCAAGCCCAGCCGCATGTAGACCTGCGGCTGTAGTAGGTGGACCTGCGATCATCGGGGTCTACATATACCCCTTCCCGCCTTAGCTTATAGAAGAAGAGAGAGAAGAAGAAAGGGTCGCGACGAGAGAAATAGACACTATGAATGTCAAACGGAGGCTCATATGTACTCCTATTCTTGCAAAATCTCTTTGTAGACGTTCATACATATATATACTATAACATATCAAATTTTAACCGGTGGGAAATGAGTATTGGAGTGCCAAAAAACGTTAGAGAGCTGTTTTCACTATATACTATAAGACTTCTTCAGATCTGCCTTCTTCGCTTATCTAATACGTATATAAACGATATATATACATTTTTAATGGTCAATATTCATTATATTTGAGTTTTTCACTATTCATTTTATGTAAATAGTTAATATTTGAGTTGTATTGACTAGATCTGTACTAGATCTAGCTAGATCTAGCTTTTAACTTGTTCAAAAGTTGTAAAACTTGAACTTGGAAGCTAGAATGGCTAAGATCTGTACAGATCTAGTTTTCTTTCTAGTTTTTGTAAATAGTTAGCGACCACGTGACCCTAGATTTGTATCTAGAGGAAACTGGAAACTATGAGCTACGCGCGTACGAAGATTTGACTGATGAATCTTTTGTTTAGCGACGTCTAGTATTGTTTTACTTTTTATTAAAATATATTCATTATGCAGGCTATTTATTTGATTTTCCTGTGAGCCTAGGAGCTACAGGATCTATGATTCAACTCATGGATCTAGATCCGGTTCCCATGATGGACTTAGTTAAGTTGTACAGCTAGCTTGCAAATTTTGTAATTGTAAATATAGGACCTTAAAACGGTTATCCGAATTTAAGGTCCTCGTAATAATGGAAATCCTTATGTGTGGTGTCCGGTTATACTTTGATAGCTTTCATGCCCATAAGGAGCCCGACACTTATATATATATATATATATATATATATATATATATATATATAAATGGAAGTATCAAAGGGCTTCAATTTTTATGCGAGCAAAAGGGTTTGAAAACTGATTTTCAAAACATCATTTTTATATTCTTGTCTAAAAATGGACTTTTTAATAAATCAAACACTTCGTATATAGGTCCAACGAAGCACAACACTACTTTCAAATAAAGCACTTAGGCCCAATTAACTGTAAAGCACACACACAGATACACAAAGATTAGGGAATGAAAAACGCGGTAACCGTGTTTCACGGAAGTCGCAAAGAACCTTCCCTTCGCTTAATCAAGCCCCTGAGCTCTATGAAATCTCAGTTTCTAAGACCAATTAAACAGAGTCCACTAATTGGGCTATATTTTAAAACTTTTCAAAACTCGGTTAAGTTGGTACAACCATTTTAACTCATACCAACTGGCGGCTCTGTCTAATTCGGACCAATAAAATCAAATCTTTTTAAATTGTCGACATTATATGTCGGCTTTTTCTGAAAATTCACCTTTCAGATCAAACAAAACCAAATAGAAAACATAAAGGGTAGAAACACTTAGAAAAAGGTAACACAAAATTTTTCCGACGTCGACATACAGTATGCGATTGGTTCGAATTTTCTGGGCAAAAATTTCTTCCTTGTTTATCTGCGACGCAGCGCAGCTGCTCCATTTCAAGTTCATTCTGGAGCGCAGTTGCGCTATAACCTGGAAAAGGTTTTCTGGGCTAGCAGCGCAGCGGAGCCGTTTCCTAGTGTGTTTAGGCGCAGCTGCGCCCGACACCAGAATTTGATTTTTTTTATTTTTTATTTATTTCAATTAAGATAAAAAATTTATTTTGAATTGGAATATGATTAAAATAAAAAAAGTTTACTTTAACTTGGAATTGGATTCCATGTTTCCTATAATAAGTAGTTTATTCACATATGGAATAGGATTCCTTTTTTTCTAAAATTAAAGATGTTTAATTTTGATAAGGAATATGATTCAATATATTTTATTTTTCCAGTAATTTTAAGTTAAAATAAAGAGTTTATTTTGTACTTGAAATTGGATTCCTTATTAATTAAAATAAAAGAGTTTATTTTGATTTGGAATTTGATTAAAAATAAAGTAGTTTATTTTTATTCAAAATTGGATAAAATAAAATAAAGAAGTTTATTATGATTTAAATTTTGATTAAAATAAAGGAGTTTATTTTGTTTCAAAATTGAATTTTTAGTAAAAAATTTAATTACCCATTAAATGATATCAATGCATATATGGAATGGTTTTATTTTTTCATGAGATGAATAGTATTTATTGATGCATATGATGATATATATGATAATAAATGAAATTGATTATGGACTATTAACCAATGTGATTGGATTTTGTTTTAGTTGGATACATAAATGTATGTGTTTTATTAAATGGGGTATGCGTACCTCGTTTTTTATAATTTTTTCTTAATGTAAATTCTATCTTCCTCCTATGTACTTCCTCTTGACTGCTGATTAATGTTTCTATTTAATTAAATAGTTTATATAATAGGATGAGTTAGAATTATCTTGAAGAATTGGAGACCAAGGAGCAATGAGCGAATGAAAACCCGTTTGTAATGGAGCCTGGATTTAAATGTAATAGTTATGTTTAAATTTAATTATTGCAGCATTGGGTTTGACCTTTTGGTTCACTTGGTGGCTCTAGTGAACCAAACTATAATAAAGTCAATAATCAATCTAGGTAGAATATAATATTTTATATGCATGCTTTTACTATATATATATATATATATATATATATTATATTATACAACATGCATCATATATAAATTAATATGATGCGTATTTTATATATATATATATATATGTGTGTGTGTGTGTGTGTGTGTGTGTGTGTGTGTGTGTGTGTGTGTGTGTGTGTGTGTGTGCATGCGCTCTGAACAAGATGAGACAAATAATAACAAATTCCTCAAAGGATTTATATTAAGTCCTAAGCGTTCAAAGATATTTGGAATATCGAACGTCGCCTTCAAGCGTGATAAAACGATAGAGTATCAATTAATCATTATAAGTTTGTTGTGTCACACAAGGCTTATCTTAATTTTTTAAGATGTTGTTTTATCAAATTTAATGCTTATAAATAGACTGAATGATACTGTTTTGATGTGTCACACAAGGACATTGTTTTTCTTTTGAATATATGGAAGTGCTAGGTTGGACTTAACTTGGAATTTTTTTTGATTCGGATGTGTCACACTTGATTAAAATAATCTAATAGGCAAAATACAAAGAGTTACATGTTGATGTAATCTAAGAGGCAAAATACAAGGCGTTACATATTTATTAATTATATAATCAATTAATGATGTAAAGCTAAAATGTAAATGTATTGTTAACGAGCAAAGTCGGGAATGGAATTATCCAGATTTTGAGATCGTTACAGTTGGTATCAAAACTATAGGTTATAAACCTTAGATATGAGTACCTTAGGCTATAACCATAGAGAATAAAGGTGAAGATGATAAAGAATAAACTCGGATAGAGTTTGAACAATAAGAGATAAATTTTGGAAATTTATAAAGAAGGAATTAAGATATATATGAGTAGATTCAAAGAAGAATCTTGAAGAGTTATAGAAGATAAGAATCAGGAGTTACCTAACTCTAGTAATAAAGTGTTGGGTTTGTACAAAATTATGGCGCAATCAAATTGCAAAATTAGCAGAAGAATGGTATATTAAAGTTTAAAAAATTTCTACAAAACCATTACCCGGATCATCCTTTATGCATATTATTAATCTAAAACGATAAATAAGAAGTTATGAAATCATACCCTTGTAGAACAAAGCTTCCACAGGTACGAGTTTAACTCTTTGTTCTTCGTCATCTCCTTGAATTTTCGGGTTAGATTCCTTCCTTTGATCAACGTTAGCCACCCAAGTGTTTGGCCTCTAAAGGTGATCCACCAAATAAGAGGAATTATTAAAAAGGAGGGTGGTTGGCTAAACCCTAGTTTTCTATCCTCTATAGAAAAGGAGTACTCTCCAATAACTGAAATTGTATCATCTGATATCTAACATAAGATTCCTCTTATATAGATATTGGTCAACCCTTCTAATCCTATTAGAAATAGGTTTTCATTTAATTATTTAAATTTCGTTAATTAATTAGGCTTCCCAACATATTGGGATTAATTAATTAAACTCCTTTAATTAATTTGCCTCCTAATCTTATTAGGAATAAATGAGAGTACTAATATTAAATTAATTCCTAAACTCCTTTAGAAAATAAAATAATAATAATTGTAACAATATTAATAAGACTCCTCTTATTAGATTATATTTAATATTTTCAAAATATTAAATAATAAACATTAAGCTATTTAATTTATTCTATCACCATAGATTAAATTAATTACACTTAATGCATTATTACGATTATGTCATTACATTCTTAAATAATTATTCTTCCTTTTATGGTGTGACCCTTTAGGTTTTCCATATTAAACCGGTTGTGAATAAATCAATTAGAATAATTCTAATCTTATTTAAATAAATAAATTAAACTAATAATCTATTTAAATAAATAATATTTATTCTACAATAGGGATAAGCCTCCTTAGCGATCAACGAATTTCCAGATAATATAGATTTCAACATTAATCATAAAAGAACTTGTGAGTAAATAGTTACCATACAATTCAATCCTTCAGCCATACAATGTCCTAGTTAAATATAAGACATGAAATTACTGTCAAGTCTTATTTTATTTAATTATATGTATTTCGATTAGAAAATGCACAACTCCAAATAATGAAAATTAGAAACTCTTTTCTAATTTCATTCTGCCTTGGCCAATGACTACTCGGTTGTCATTTAACTGAATCACATAGGACTATATCTCTTTTTTTACTAAAAATGGTAGATTCTTTATTGATCATTCATTATCTCCATATGTAACTCATTATACCCAAGCATACCCTTTGATATACCCTAATGGTCTTAAGGAATAAGTCAAAGTATAATTCATTAAATACAAGATACTATGATGATCTCAAGTCCAAGGATCACTTGTACTACTAGCACATTAGGAATTTCTATTGATAGTTAAGTAAAACTCCATTAGGTATTCCATAGCGAGTCACGTTCAGTGAATTTATTTTCCAATAAGCACCTACATACTTGCTTTAGTGTCTCCACACAAATAATCATAAGATCAATCATCCTCATCCAATGAGCAAACAACATATGTACCAATCTATCCGGATTTACTAATCCCCTTTTTAGTAATCCCACGATTGGGAACTATTTTAGTTTTAAGCTTTCTAAGAATTTAGATCTCATTAGTATCATCAAACAGTTGTTGTGTTAAAGCTTTAGTAAATAGATCTGTAATGTTGTCTTGAGAGTCTACACGCTCCAAGGTGACGTCTCCTCTTTCAATGATTTTTTTAATCAAATGTCGCAACACATGTTTAGATTCAAGATGAGATATAGGAACTATTCCTAGTTCTGTAATAAATATTTCATCTGAAACATCAACTTGCAGCTTCACTTACAGTTATATACTTTGTCTTTATCAATAGACCATCAACCTTTTGCTGTTTGAAACCTTTCCAATTCACTGCACCACCTTTCAAGGTAACGACTTACCCTATAGTGGATTTAATGTCGTCTTGGTTAGTCTGAAAACATGAGTCTGTTTAGTCTTCTAGTTTAATTCAGACCCATCATGTGTCATGATGACATCCTTAATGTCAGTTAAGTACTTTAGGATGTTTATCACAGTCCTATAGTGATCTTCTCCAGAATCTGACTAATCAACATCAAGTCTCGTATATTTTATTGCATAAATGATAGTAACTCATGCGATCTCTCTTTTATTGAGGACAATTTTAGAGAGATACACTCCATGGCTCATCACCATGAGACACATTTTTGAGTTTGTCATGCTAAAAGCCTTTAGCATCTAATGAATATACGTTCCTTGGGTTAAGCCGAACATCCTTTTAAATCTATCTATACATATTTATATCCCCAATGTAGGATGTTCTACCCAAATTATTCATGGAGGATTGTTAAGACAACTTTATTTTGATCGATTGTAGCATAGGAATGTCATTACCTATCAGTAATATATAATCAACATATAATACAAGGAATGAAACAGCGCTCCTACTAACCCCTTTGTACACACAAGGTTCATTCTCGTTTTTGATAAAATCAAACTCTTTTGATTGTCTCATCAAAATTAATGTTTCATCTACGAGAAGCTTGCTTTAATCCATAAATGGATTGTTGTAGCTCATATACATGATTTGCTTCAACCATTGAAATAAATTCATCTGGCTGTAACATACATACATTCTCCTCTAATAATATATATTTGAGGAAGGGCATCTCCACGTCCATTTGCCAAATTTAGTAATAATAAGCTACAATCGCAAGTAAAATCCAAATGGACTTGAGCATTGCTTCAAAGATTTATTTTAGATTTTATGGTCATCTACCATTTCCTGAGTCTTAATTACTCATAGCCTGTTCGTAATTCAATGGATCATCATCATCTATGATGTGTACCTCATCGTTATCCTCTATGACGAATCCATACCTCTCAAGCATCTTTGCTACTCTTCCAGATTTACGAATAGGGTGTTGTACAAAAGGTGTCTCTACTTGGAAAAGGTTCATCCAATTGATCTGTAGTGGTTTGTGGTTCTTGAATTTCTTCAATATCTATTTTCCTCCCACTAGCCCCTTCAAGGATAAACTCCTTTTCCAAGAAGGCAGCGTGTTTCGCAATAAAAACCTTTTGCTCAGTATGATTGTAAAAATAGTATCCCAAACTTTTTTTAGGATATCCCACAAACGTGCACTCATCAGATCTTGTTCCAAGCTTATCATTTTGATACATTTTCATATAAGCTGGACATCCCCAAATATTAACATGCTTAAGACTAGGTTTTCTCCCTGTCCACATCTCATATGGAGTCTTGGGGACGGTTTGGTAGGCACCTTGTTAAGTAGGTATGTAGCCATTTCTAGGGCATAGCCCAAGAATAAAATTGAAAAGATCGGTAAAACTCATCATGTAACGGTAAAACTCATCATGTAACGAACCATGTCCAACAATGTTCGATTTCTCCTTTCAAGTACTCCATTTAACTGTGGTGTACCTGGTGGAGTCTATTGTGAGATTATACCATTATCTTTGAGATAATTGAGAAACTCAGCGCTTAAGTATTCTCCACCTCGATCTGATCGAAGAATCTTAATATTCTTACCCGTTTGTTTCTCTACTTCACTTCTGAACTTTTTAAACTTTTCAAATGATTCATATTTGTATTTCATTAAATACATATATCCAAATCTTGAGTGATCATCAGTGAAAGTAATAAAATAAGAATTCTATCCCAGTGCATTCGTTGTCATAGTTCCACAAATGTCTGTGTGAACCAACGCTAACAACTCTGTAACTCTTTCTCCTTTTCCACTAAAAGGAGATTTAGTCATTTTACCCATGAGACAAGATTCAGAAGTTGGATATGATTCATAATCGGATAGCTCTAAAAGCCCATCCTTATGCAAGTTGGATAATCTTGTTTTATTGATATGACCGAGTCTACAGTGCCACATATAGGTATAATTAATATCATCTTTTTTTTCTTAGTTTGTTCTATTTGAAGTATATCTTCATGCAAGTCAAGTATGTAAAGTCCATTTCGCAAATTACCAACACCATATAAAACATTGTTTTTATAAATTGAACAACTGTTGTTCTTTATTATAATTTCAAATCCATCCATATCTAATACAGAATTTAAAATAATATTTCTAATGATATTCGGAAACAAAATAACAATTATTTAAATAAATGGACTTGCCCGTAGGCAGTGCTAAACAATAAGTGCATACAGCTAATGCAGCAACCTTTGCTCCATTTCCCACTCGTAGGACAACCTCATCCTTGTTCAACTTTATACTTCTGACCAGTCCTTGCACAGTATTACATATGTGAGAACCAGAGCCAGTATCCAATACCCAAGTAGAATTTTGACTTTCAAAAAAATTAATTTTAATCATGAACAAACCTTGATTGGAAGTCGAAGCTTATCCAAGCTTCTTCTTTGCCAGAAACTTCTTCCAGTTCCTCTTCCAGTGACCCGACTCGTTGCAATGGAAGCACATTCCTTTGCAAGCTGGATCAGGTTTCTTTTGTTACTTCTTGTACACCTTGCCCTTAGCCTTCTTAGATTTCTTCTTTTCAGAAGATACCTTGGGCCTTTTCCTTTTCTTGGAAGAATCCACCATTAAGACATGGTTCTTTTTGGATGAAAAATGACCTTCTGCAGTTTTCAACATGTTAGTAATTCAGGCAAGCTGACATCTAACTTATTCATGTAGTAATTAATAACGAACTGCGAGAAGGTCTCAGAGAGTGACTGCAAGACCAAGTCTTGACTCAACTCCCCATCCATGACGAACCCAAGTTATCCAAGGTGTTCAATCAGATTGATCACCCTTAGAACATGAGTCTCAACGGCGGTGCCCTCGGTCATCCGAGATCGGAAGAGCTCCTTAGTTATCTCATATATAGCAGTCCTACTTTGTTTACTATACAACTCCTTGAGGTGAAGCAATAAAGTAGAAGCATCCATATTTTCATGCTGACGCTGAAGCTCGTTATTCATGGATGCGAGCATGATGCAATGAGCCCAGGATGCATCATTTTGCCACTTTATAATGGTGGCAATCTCTTGCTCAGAGGCTGTTTCTGGAATAGTTTCAGGGACAGGTGAATTTAGGACATAAGAAATCTTTTTAGCAGTGAGAACTATTCTCAGATTCCTTAACCAGTCCGTGTAATTCGGCCCGGTTAGTTTATTAGCATCAAGTATGCTATGCAGTGAAATTAGTGATTTCGACATTTTTAAATTTCTGTATGTGAAAAGACAATATTTTAGCAAATATTCATTTAATTAATTTTATATATACCGAAATAAATTAAGTCTTATTTTAAATTTGTATCTCCCACTATTTTCTTCAAACTATATTACCCTTACTTATATAGTTTGGCAACATCTAATTAAAAATTTGCTAGTGAGAATAAGGATCCCATTTCAAATGTATATAGCCTTGTGGATAGCACAACAAACGATATATAAATAAATAGGTAGACAACTCTTTGTCAATTACATCAACATGTAACTCCATTTTTATTTTGCCTCTTAAATCATAAAGGTCAAGTGTGTGCACATCCGAACTAAAATGATTTAAGTTAAGTCCAACCTAGCACTTTCATAAATTCAAAAAAGAAAAATATTATCCTTGTGGATAGCACAACAAAATAATATTGTTCATATTTCTTGATAAGCATCAAATGTGACTAAGATAATATTTTAAATATGCAATACTTGCCTTGTGGATAGCACAACAAACTCGTATTAAATATTTAATACTCTATTAATTTATCATGCTAGAAGGCGACGTTTGATATTCCAAATATCTCTGAATGCTTTAGACTTAATATAATTTCTTCGAGGTGTTTGTTATTATTTGTCTCATCTTGTTTAGCGCGCATGCATATATATATATATATATATATATATAATACACGTCATTTTATTAAATATGTGAAGCATGTCTGCATAAAATATAATATATATAATACTTAGCATGCACATATAGAATAATATATTCTACCCGGATTGATTATGGACTTTTATTCTAGTTTAGTTCACTAGAGCCACCAAGTGAACCAAAAGGTCAAACTTATGAGTGCAAGAATTTAAATTTAAACGTAACTATTACATTTAAATCCGGCCTCCATACAAACGGGTCTTCACGCGCTCCTTGCTTTTTGGTCTCCAATTTTTTCAGGATAATTCTAACTATCTCTATTACATAAACTATTTAAATTAAATAGAAACCTTGATCAACAGTCAAGGGCAAGTACATAGGAAGGAGATAGAATTTTACATCAAAAAAAAAATCAGAGAAGACGAGGTACAGAGAAGACGAGGTACGCAGACCCCATTTAATAAAACTTATTTATTCAAGCATTCAACTAAAATAAATTCTAATCACATTGGTCAATAGTCCAATAATTAATCTCATTTATTATTATACATATCACCATATGCATCAATAAATAAACATTCATCTCATGAATTAAAACCATTCCATATATAAATGAATATCATTTAATGGGCAATTTTAATTTGCATGAAATCCAATTTCAAGATTAAAATAAACTCTTTATTTTAATTATAAAATTATTAAAAATATTATATATATATATATATATATATATATATATAAGTATCCTCATCCTTTCCTTTTTTGAATCATCTTTTAATGCTTTTGAAATCCTGTAGATTCATTTCACTTTTAAAACTGCTAACTTCATTAAGTTTCGGTCACTTTTGTAGAATGAATAAACTATTATATATATATATATATATATATATAATATTAACGTGAATATACTCCTTTTTGAAACAATCCACGCCCAACGAGGATGGAAAAAAAAAACGTTTTCGCGAATATATATTTTTTTCTTTTTATAAAAAATAATTTTATACAACTAATTATGCCCAATAAATTATTCTAAATGCATAACCATATAATATGGTATCAAAATAATTAATAATTGCATAAAGGTTTGGCTCTGATGCTACTATTGGGTTTGTAGGAAATTACGGCGCAATCAAATTATAAAATTAGCGAAAGCATGGTGTATCAGAGTTTAAAAAATTTCTACAAAACCATTACTCGAATCATTCTTTATGCATATTATTAATCTAAAACGATAAATAAGAAGTTATGGAATCATACCCTTGTAGAACGAAGCTTCTACAGGTACGAGTTCAACTCCTTGTTCTTCATGATCTCCTTGAATTTTCAGGTTAGATTCATTCCTTTGATCAACGTTAGCCACCCAAGTGTTTGGCCTCTAAAGGTGATCCACCAAAGAAGAGGAATTATTAAGAAGGAGAGTAGTTGGCTAAACCATAATTTTCTATCCTCTATAGAAAAGGAGTACTCTCCAACAATTGGAATTTCATCATCTGATATCTAACATAAGATTCCTCTTATATAGATATTGGTCAACCCTTCTAATCCTATTAGAAATAGGTTTTTATTTAATTAATTAAATTTTTTAATTAATTAGGCTTCCCAACGTATTGGGATTAATTAATTAAACTCCTTTAATTAATTTGCCTCCTAATCTTATTAGGAATAAATGAGAGTACTAATATTAAATTAATTCCTAAACTCCTTTAGAAAATAAAATAATAATAATTATAACAATATTAATAAGACTCCTCTTATTAATTTATATTTAATATTTCTAAAATATTAAATAATAAACATTAAGCTATTTAATTTATTCTATCACCATAGATTAAATTAATTACACTTAATGCATTATTACGATTATGTCATTACCTTCTTAAATAATTATTCTTCCTTTTATGGTGTGACCCTTTAGGTTCTCCATATTAAACTGGTTGTGAAGAAATCAATTAGAACAATTCTAATCTTATTTAAATAAATAAATTAAACTAATAATCTATTTAAATAAATAATATTTATTCTACAATAGGGATAAGCCTCATTAGCGATCAACGAATTTCCAGATAATATTGATTTCAACATTAATCATAAAAGAACCTGAGAGTAAATAGTTACCGTACAATTCAATTCTTCCACCATACAATGTCCCAGTTAAATATAAGACATGGAATTACTGTCAAGTCTTATTTTATTTAATTATATGTATTTCGATTAGAAAATGCACAACTCCAAATAATGCAAATTAGAAACTCCTTACTAATTTCATTCTGCCTTGGCCAAGGACTACTGGGTTTTCATCTCTTCTTTTACTTGAAGTGGTAGATTCTTTATTGATCATTCATTATCTCCATATGTAACTCATTATACCCAAGCATACCCTTTGTTATACGCTAAGGATCTTAAGGAATAAGTTAAAGTATAATTCGTTACATACAAGATACTTTGATGATCTCAAGTCCAAGGATCACTTGTACTACTATCACATTAGGAGTTCCTATTGACAGACAAGTAAAACTCCATTAGGTATTCCATAGCGAGTCACGTTCGGTGAACTTATTCTCCAATAAGCACCTACATACTTGCTTTAGTGTCTCCACACAAATGATAATGAGATCAATTATCCTCATCCAATGAGCAAGCAACATATATACCAATATATCCGGAATTACTAATCTCTTTTTTAGCAATCCCACGATTGGGAACTATTTTAGTTTTAAGCTTTTTAAAAATTTAGATCTCATTAGCATGATCAACATCATGATTCTAAAAGCATTGCTTAAAACTATGGGTTATTTACATATTATAAAAATAACATCATGTAGATAATTAAATGACTTTAATAAATGAATACTTTTTTTAATAAATAAATAAGATCGTGTCCAACGTATATACTTTATCATCATACATGATTGGCTTGTATGCATACTACTTTCATAAAGATGTTAAGTGTGAATAAATAGACAAAGTGTGAATAAATGATCTGTGATGATTGAATAGTTATAGTTTGATGCTATAAAGAGAGGGTAAGGTAAACTCACGAGGAGTTATAAATGATGAAATAAGGAAATTTTATATTGAGAAAAAAGCAAGTTAAGAGCAAGATATAATTAGTTGGGATTTCAATTGAGGACTCATGTGATAGCTGAGTTGTACAAACCTTTGTATGGGCAAGGGCTTTTGCTTGTCCTTAGTGTATCACATTGATAATCGTTAAACTGTTGGTGTCGCGTTATCAATATACATATGGCGAGAATGTGATTCTTTTCTCATATTTATATTTAGTAGTTAGATAATAATAGGATTAGGTGTGGGTTCTTAAATGTAATATCCGAGATTATTATGTCATTTAACAATTATCAATAAACGAATTTATGTGAAATTCTTGTGTGTTTTTTTTATTAGATGTATATATGTTATACATACATGTGTTATTTGCGTATATGTGATGAGGAGTATTTAAATGGTTGGTTCAGTTTAATTCAACTATTTAAATTGGTTAAGTATAGAATTAATTTTATTAATTTCGTGGGATGGCTTTAAAGCATGATTTTGAGTTCGGAGCTTAGAGACGCGGACTGCGTATTTGAGTCCAGAACGTCAAAATTAGTCAGGATAGACTGTAACCACGAAAATGTGTCACGGTTGACTTTTTGGTCAAAGTCAACCAGTTGACTTTTTCGGGTAAAAAGTCAACCACGAATTTTGGAGGTGAATTTGACGAAACGGATAGTCCCATGACGTCCGGGACGTCGATTTTAGTAGGAATCGATATAAGTATCGCAACGTTCGGCTACGGAGGGCAAAATGGTCAAAATGGTTATTTAATTGATTATAATATTATTTTAATATGTTGATCAGCAGCTGGAGTGGGCCCACATGACAACTGATTTGGGACAAGGGAGTATACGTTTTAGAAGATTTAGAGAGGAAGGGAGTTACAATCCTTTACACCCACAAACTCTTCCATTCTCTAACTCCTCTTTTCATTTTAATATTAGTTAATCATGCAATATGTGTATAACCGTTATGAGAACATGGAGGGGCTGATGATATCAGCCTCTATCAAGCTATATCAATCTCTATTTATACTCTCCACCCAAAACACTACCTATTTTGCTAAAAACTTCATTCCGTGAGAGAAATTGAGAGTAATAGTTAGTGTGGAGTTATTCTGGAAATTTGCAAAGACTAAGCAAGCAAGGAGGGAAGCATTCTCGGATTCCTTGATCAGAGAATAGCGTTCAAGGTAAGAATACGAACTTATATTATGTTCTTAAGGAAATAGTGAAGAAAATACATGTATAATTATGGGAAATGTTTCGTTGTGGTTTCGTGATACCATGTTAGTGTATAATACTGATATATGGGTGTTAAGAACGAAAGTTCTGGTCTAATCATGTTTCAAATTCATAGAGAATCGTAGAATTCATGTATGCATGCTAACTATTCGATAAAATGCCTCTTAGATGTCAATTTGTTCAAAACATGAAAAGTTAGTGAGTTTGATTATTGTAACATGTGTATATGTGTTAGTAGAGGTGATCTGGACAGTAGCAACTAGTTCCTTGCATGCTAGAATCAAAATCATGAATTTTTGTCAAAGTAACTTAGAATCTATGACTTTTTGGGTTTTTCGGAGCCTTGGAATCGTAGCTTCTGTGACTCGTTGGTTGTATGTGTTAATTTTGTAAAATACTATGTAGTATGATGTCTCACCTGACCAATTTTCAAAAGAAACGGAGTTAAAATGAGCAAGTTATGAATTTCGTAAGCAAGCATGTTGGTATAAAAATCTGCAGAATTCTGGGAATTTTCAGAAATTTTCTTAGTCTGGAAGGCAGTGTGCCACGCTTATCTAGACTGCTGGATCGAGGTCTTAACATGTTAGTTTCATGTATGTTGTATTTTTGTAAAATACTGTGATGTATGGAGTGTATGGTGTCCAAATATCATGGTCATACAACTTGTAAACAAGTGGGAATTAAATCGGGAAGTAGGCTGTTCGGCAGGAAAAAACTTTTCTGGGCATGAAGAGCAGCGCAGTTGCGCCGTTCATACGGCTTAACGCTGCGCAGCTGGGCCACTCAAAGTTGGCGTCCGGGTTTGCCAGGCAGCGCAGCTGCACCGGTAACACGGCTTGAGGCTGCGCAACTGCGCCGGTCCGGGTCGGTCCGGGTCAGGTCTGATCCGGTTCGGGTCGGGTCAGAAAAATTTCCAGAAACTTTATTTTCCCAGATTTTTATATTTAACCCATGGACCTATAAGTTGCAACCTGTTTATGTAAGTGAATGGTATTTTGTAATTGAATTGCATTGTTAATTGATTACATGTTAGATGATAATCCAATTGAGATAAAAGGAAACCATTATATTTCAGAGTCGTGCTCGAGAACCTAATTGCTTAACGTGACACATATGAATAGGTTACGTGAAGAGCTAGTAGATAGCATTAATTATAGCAGGCGTATCAGGCAAGTTTCCTAACCCTAATTTCTATTGCGTATTTATTCAATCCTTACTCATTTTTATCGCAGTAAGGGTAAGTATTGGACTTGTGCTAGCTATTTATTCGTGCAAGTTCCTTTATTGTGAGGTTATAAAACTTCAACTATCTTGTAAGCTTATCAATGATTACTCAGTTATTATTCTAACAGCTATGCTTATAAGTTTCATGTAATTACAGAACTGTTTCTAAGTATGTTTCCTGGCCTTTGTTTTCGGCTAGTTATTATCGATGAAAAATGATTTAATTCAAATCTTTCGAAGCTATTTAATGTTTACCTATCCAAATTGCTTTGGTGCGGTCTCGCATGAATACTAAGATGAACAACCCGAATAAACGGGCAAACAGATGTCGGGCATATAGTCCCATTTATGCTTATGCAGTTTAAACTTAATACTTGTGCACAATGTAGGGTACAATAGGCTGATCACCTGGAGTACTTGCAGAGACCGTTTACAATCTATTTTATTGTTAAACCGTCTGATGAAACAAAGTAATGTTCAGGGTATTTTACACCCCTTAGTATGATATTGAGAATTTTTAAACTCTTATTCTTGATATTTCTGTTTAACACTTGATAATTCTTTCAACTGTTATAGCTATTCAGATGTTTCTACTCCTGATGTATGTTTTCAAACTACTTTCTATACTTGCTGGGCAATTTGTGCTCATTCTTGCTTAAACCTTTCAGTTAAGGATGAGAAGGCTGAGGGCTCGGGCAAGGACAAGGGAAAGTCTAAGATGAAATGATGCTAGTTACCTTATGTAATAAGTTTATATTTCCGCATATGATGTAATGTAGCGATAAACGCTAAGTTTAAGTTGTGGTTTATTAAAGGTTTTAAAGACTTGGGATTTTATTTGGAGTATGTACGTAATAGTTATAATATTATTATTTTTATGGGAATTTACTTAGATAGATGATGATGTATGTTGTATCGTGAGCACCATGCCCTGTAATCGATGTTACACGGATTTGGGGACGTCACAGGTTGGTATCAAAGACGTAGGTTATAAACCTTACGTGGGGAACCTTAGATTATGACCTTAGGGAAGTTAGTGGAAGTAATAAGGAGATGAACACACGTAGAGTTCTAAGTGTAGTGTCGAATCTATTTTTCTAAAAACAAAATCAATATCTATTTTAAAATACTAATCGAGTTGTTTGTCTTGATTGTAGGATGTCAGGAGAAGAGGAGGTTAGAGATATTCACGTCGTGAGTGAGCAGTTGGTGACAGCTGTACCTGAGCCCATAGCTGAGGCAGCAGCTGAGTCAAACCCAGAGGAATATCCTGAAGGGGAAGAGGAGCCCGAGGAGGACTCCGAGGAAGCACCTGAGGATACTATGTTGGATGAGTTGATGGATAGGATTACAGAATTGGATGACAAGGTCCATGAGTTGGAGGAGCTGTATCAGGGGGAGCAGCAGGCTATAGCATTGCTTGGGGCATTGGTGCAACACCTGATAATTAGGAACGGGGATCTGGCTGACAAGCTGCGAACAACAGGTCAGAAGGCGGACAGGCTGAAGGATGAGAAAGAAGCTATCAGGACCCACTTGGGATATACCATTAATGGGTTAGAGTTGAGGATACAGAGTCTCGAAACTGACAAGCAGATTATTACCACTTTCTGGGGAGATGAGATGAGAGGCCGTGTTCGGGCCGAGAAGCTAACAGGCGAGTTAGAAGAAGTAAGAGATAAGAAGGTTAGGGTGGATAAAATGAAGTACGTGTTTAAGTCAGCACATGGGAGGTTCCAGCATAGGGTGTATCACTTTCCACGTGAGGAGTACCGGTCTAGACATGCCATAAGCCGTGGGCTGGTGCTGGAGATAGCGGATGAAGAGCATGAAGACGCCATTAGGCGGGGTCTTTAGTTTGTTCGTGTTAAACTTTTACTACTAGCGTGTAGAACGCTTATCTATGAAATAAAACTTGGTGTCTAATGTTACTAAATATGATGGTTAAAGTGATGTAAATGGCTTAATGCCATAAGACGATGAAATACCTTGGGTATTATGTTTATAAATAAATATGCTTTTAGTTAAATATGTAATGTGATGATTAAGTTTTTATATGAATTATATATGTTGTAGGAATAAGTTATGAGATGATAACATTAAGTTTATTTAAATAGATAGATGGCTAGAGGAAGACGTCGTCAAGTACCAGAAGGGTCAGGCGGTAATGCTAGGGGTCCACCGAACTCCATGCAATAATTCGTAGACATGTTAACTGGGGCACTTCAGAATCGAACCCCGAATACCAATAACCCTCCAGCGGGCCACGTGGCACACTTTAAAGACTTTAAGAGCGCGGGACCACCTGAGTTCAAAGGAACCACCGAACCTATTGAAGCCCAAACTTGGGTCAAGGAAATCGAAAAGGCGTTCGCTATTGCTCGCGTAGGAGATGATCAAAACACAATCTTCGCCACTTACATGCTGAATCGCGTAGGAGATGATCAAAAAACAATCTTCGCCACTTACATGCTGAAGGGTGAAGCCAATTTCTGGTGGGAGGCAAACCAGATCAGGGCGGGAGAAGGTGTGATACCTTGGGAAGAGTTTAAGAAGATCTTCTTCGAAAACAATTTCCCTGCGAGTATGCAGAGTCGTATGGAGATGCGATTCTTGGAGCTGAAGCAAGAAGACATGACCGTACCCCAGTACGCCGTAAAGTTCAACGAACTGGCGAGGTTCGCGCCTCATCAGGTCGACACTGAGGAGAGGAAAACGAGGAGGTTTTAGCAGGGTCTCAAACCATGGTTATACAGTAGACTTTCGGTGTTGCAGACGAACAGCTTCGCGACTCTCCTGGAGAAGGCTATAATTGCTGAGGGCGGAAGTGAAGCCCTAATGAAGTTTAATAAGGAGAAAAAGAAGAAGAATGAAGGAGGGAATCGCGGGGAAGGTAGCAGCAGCAGTGGTGCAAACAAGAGGAAGTGGAACAACAACAACAACAATAATAATTTCAACTCGGGAAACTCTGGGGGAAAACCAGGGGAAGCAAAGAAGAGAACTGAGGCGTGCAAGGAGTGTGGGAGGAATCACTCAGGTGCATGTCTAAAAGGGAAGAATATTTGTTTCAATTGAGGGCAAGAGGGGCACATCTCTCCCAATTGCTTTGCACCAAAGAGAAATGGATGTTTCAATTGTGGAGCATTGGACCATCAGGCAAGGAATTGCCCAAAGAAGAATTCAGCAGGAGGAAATGGAGGAAGGGGACCAAGCGGTGGAAATCTCACAATTACTGGATCACCAACTCAGAATCGACCAACAGCAATGACTTTCAACATGACGGTTCAGGATGCAGTCGCATCCAAGGACGTGGTTTCAGGTATCATTCCGGTCAATGATATATTTGCTTACATATTATTTGATTCGGGTGCTACTTGTTCCTTCGTGTCGCATGAATTCTCCCAACGATTAAACTTACCCCAGGAAGAACTAGAATATCCTATGAACATAAAAGTCGCTAATAAGGAAGTTATTCCCGTTAGCCATGTCTATAGGAATTGTGTTGTAGATATCAGTGGGTATAAGTTGCCTGTGAATTTAATTCCGATTCAATTAGGGGAATTTGATGTAATTCTAGGAATGGATTGGTTATTTAACCATGGAGCGATGATAGATTGCCAGAAGAAGTGTATAAACCTTAAGACTCCAAATCAGTCTAAGGTAGTATTCTACGGGAGTAAGTCGCCGAGACACTCGAGTTGTCTGACGATGTTGCAAGTGAGGAAGTTGCTAAGGAAGGGATGTGTAGGATATTTGGCCCATATCGTCGATACACAGAAAGTAGGTGTAGGAATGGGACAGATACCAGTAGTGAATGAATTTTTGGATGTATTTCAGAAAGAGTTACCAGGACTTCCACCGGATAGAGAGGTCGAATTCGTTATATATTTAGTACCGGGAACGGCCCCGATTTCGAAAACCCCATACAGAATGGCACCGGCAGAGATGAAAGAGCTGATGGTACAGTTGCAGGAATTATTGGATAGAAAGTATATTCAACCGAGTGTGTCTCCTTGGGGAGCACCAGTTTTATTTGTGAAAAAGAAGGACGGATCGATGAGACTTTGTATCGACTATCGAGAGTTGAACAAAGTGACGATCAAGAACAAGTATCCGTTACCTAGGATAGATGATCTGTTCGATCAGTTGAAGGGAGCGAAATTTTTTTCCAAGATCGACTTAAGGACGGGATATCACCAATTGAGGGTGAGGAAGGAAGATGTCCCTAAGACAGCATTCAGGACTCGTTACGGTCACTACGAGTTCCTGGTGATGTCATTTGGATTAACGAACGCGCCGGCGGCATTTATGGACATGATGAATCGGGTATTCAAGAAATACTTAGATAAATTTGTGGTCGTGTTCATAGATGATATCCTGATCTATTCCAAGACTCAGGAGGATCATGCTGAACACTTAAGGTTGGTATTGGAGGCGTTGAGGAAGGATAAGTTATACGCAAAATTTTCAAAGTGCGAGTTTTGGTTGGAGAAAGTTCAATTTCTGGGTCACGTGATCGATAAGGACAGAATCTCCGTGGATCCAACAAAGGTGGAAGCGGTGCAGAATTGGGAGCAACCAAAGACACCGACTGAAGTAAGAAGTTTCTTAGGACTGGCAGGCTATTATAGACGGTTTATCCAAGATTTTTCGAAGATAGCAGGAACTTTGACGAATTTAACGAAGAAGCCGGTCAAATTTGTCTGGACAGAGAAGTGTGAGGAAAGTTTTCGGGAACTTAAGAAAAGATTGAGTGAGGCACCGGTGTTGTCTTTACCAGACGATACAGGTGATTTTGTAATTTTTAGTGATGCGTAGCATAAAGGACTTGGTTGTGTGCTTATGCAACATGGTAAAGTTATTGCGTATGCATCACGTCAGTTGAAGGATTACGAGAAGGGATATCCTACCCATGACCTGGAATTGGCAGCAGTAGTATTTGCCCTAAAGATTTGGAGGCATTATTTATATGGTGTAAAGTGTGAAATATACACGGACCATAAAAGTCTGAAGTATATCTTCACGCAGAAGGAGTTGAATATGAGACAGAGAAGATGGTTGGAGCTAATAAAGGATTATGATTGCGACATCTTATATCATCCGGGGAAAGCTAACGTGGTCGCAGATGCGCTAAGCATAAAGGGCAGTGGCAGGTTGGCAATGCTAACGGCTCAAGAGGAGTTGATTAGGGAAATGGCCAGTTTGGAACTCAAGGTAAAGAGTCCGAGCGAGTCAGATGGGAAGTTGTTCGCAATGGAGGTTCGACCGACTCTATTGGAAAAAATCAAAGAAGAACAAAGCAGCGATGAAGAATGCGAGAAGGTGAGGAAAAGAATTTCAGATGGAGAGGAGCTTAAGTTCAATGTGGGTGTTGATGGATTATTAAGGTTTGAGAGGAGAATTTGGGTGCCAGGGGTATCCGAGTTAAAGGAGGAAATCTTGCAGGGAGCTCATAGCTCAAGTTACTCAATTCACCCGGGAAGCACAAAGATGTATCAGGATCTTCGTCAACATTATTGGTGGCCCAATATAAAGAGAGAAGTGGTAGAGTGCGTCAGCAGATGTTTGACATGCCAGAGAGTTAAGGCGGAACATCAGAGACCGAGCGGGTTACTTCAACCATTAGAAATTCCGGAATGGAAATGGGAGCATATCACGATGGACTTCGTGGTAGGACTTCCAAATACACAGAAGGGTTACGATGCAGTTTGGGTAATCGTTGATCGATAGACCAAGTCAGCGCGTTTCTTGCCAATCAAAATCAGATATACCTTGGATCAGTTGGCAAAGCTTTATATCAAGGAGATCGTTTCCAGGAACGGTGTACTTGTATCAATTGTGTCAGATCGCGATTCGCGGTTCACAGCTAATTTCTGGAAAAGCTTTCAAGAACGCATAGGAACGCAACTGAGGTTGAGCACGGCGTATCATCCTCAAATAGACGGGCAGAGCGAAAGAACTATTCAAACATTGGAGGGCATGCTGAGAGCATGTGTTATGGACTTCAAAGGAAGCTGGGATGACCACCTACCATTGGTGGAATTTGCATATAACAACAGTTACCACGCGAGCATCGGGATGCCACCTTATGAAGCTTTATATGGAAGGAAATGCAGAACGCCATTGTGCTGGGATGAAGTGGGAGAACGTCAATTGCTAGGGCCAGAATTAGTGCAACAAACTGCAGATGTGATCAAAACTATACGAGCGAGATTAGTGACAGCTCAGGATCGACAGAAGAAATATGCTGATCAACATCGGCAACAACGAGACTTCAACGTCGGCACTTATGTGTTTCTGAAAGTGTCACCTTGGAAAGGGAAAATGAGGTTTGGGAAAAAGGGAAAACTTAGCCCCAGATTCATAGGACCCTTTGAAGTGTTAAGGCGAGTCGGTGAGGTAGCTTATGAAATAGCTTTACCTCCGGAATTAGAACATATACACAACGTGTTCCACGTATCAGTTTTACGACCCTATAAGCAGGATTACAAGTACGTCATAGAGTATGAACCCATTCAGTTCGAAAAGGACTTAACCTATGAAGAGGTTCCAGTACAAATAATTGATAGAAAAGAACAAGTGTTAAGAAATAAGATAATACCTTCTGTTAAGGTAGTATGGAGGAACCACAATGCCGAAGAGGCTACGTGGGAACTCGAGGAGAAAATGATGAAAAATTACCCTAGTCTTTTTGTTTGATGTGTAATGATTCCGGGGACAGAATCCTTATAAGGGAGGGTGAATGTAATATCTGAGATTATTATGTCATTTAACAATTATCAATAAACAAATTTATGTCAAATTCTTGTGTGTTTTCTTTTATTAGATGTATATATGTTATACATACATGTGTTATTTGCGTATATGTGATGAGGAGTATTTAAATGGTTGGTTCAGTTTAATTCAACTATTTAAATTGGTTAAGTATGGAATTAATTTTATTAATTTCGTGGGATGGCTTTAAAGCATGATTTTGAGTTCGGAGCAGAATTTAGAGACGCGGACTGCGTATTTGAGTCCAGAACGTCAAAATTAGTCAGGATAGACTGTAACCACGAAAATGTGTCACGGTTGACTTTTTGGTCAAAGTCAACCAGTTGACTTTTTCGGGTAAAAAGTCAACCACGAATTTTGGAGGTGAATTTGACGAAACGGATAGTCCCATGACGTCCGGGACGTCGATTTTAGTAGGAATCGATATAAGTATCGCAACGTTCGGCTACGGAGGGCAAAATGGTCAAAATGGTTATTTAATTGATTATAATATTATTTTAATATGTTGATCAGCAGCTGGAGTGGGCCCACATGACAACTGATTTGGGACAAGGGAGTATACGTTTTAGAAGATTTAGAGAGGAAGGGAGTTACAATCCTTTACACCCACAAACTCTTCCATTCTCTAACTCCTCTTTTCATTTTAATATTAGTTAATCATGCAATATGTGTATAACCGTTATGAGAACATGGAGGGGCTGATGATATCAGCCTCTATCAAGCTATATCAATCTCTATTTATACTCTCCACCCAAAACACTACCTATTTTGCTAAAAACTTCATTCTGTGAGAGAAATTGAGAGTAATAGTTAGTGTGGAGTTATTCTGGAAATTTGCAAAGACTAAGCAAGCAAGGAGGGAAGCATTCTCGGATTCCTTGATCAGAGAATAGCGTTCAAGGTAAGAATACGAACTTATATTATGTTCTTAAGGAAATAGTGAAGAAAATACATGTATAATTATGGGAAATGTTTCGTTGTGGTTTCGTGATACCATGTTAGTGTGTAATACTGATATATGGGTGTTAAGAACGAAAGTTCTGGTCTAATCATGTTTCAAATTCGTAGAGAATCGTAGAATTCATGTATGCATGCTAACTATTCGATAAAATGCCTCTTAGATGTCAATTTGTTCAAAACATGAAAAGTTAGTGAGTTTGATTATTGTAACATGTGTATATGTGTTAGTAGAGGTGATCTGGACAGTAGCAACTAGTTCCTTGCATGCTAGAATCAAAATCATGAATTTTTGTCAAAGTGGGTTAACTTAGAATCTGTGACTTTTTGGGTTTTTCGGAGCCTTGGAATCGTAGCTTCTGTGACTCGTTGGTTGTATGTGTTAATTTTGTAAAATACTATGTAGTATGATGTCTCACCTGACCAATTTTCAAAAGAAACGGAGTTAAAATGAGCAAGTTATGAATTTCGTAAGCAAGCATGTTGGTATAAAAATCTGCAGAATTCTAGGAATTTTCAGAAATTTTCTTAGTCTGGAAGGCAGTGTGCCACGCTTATCTAGACTGCTGGATCGAGGTCTTAACATGTTAGTTTCATGTATGTTGTATTTTTGTAAAATACTGTGATGTATGGAGTGTATGGTGTCCAAATATCATGGTCATACAACTTGTAAACAAGTGGGAATTAAATCGGGAAGTAGGCTGTTCGGCAGGAAAAAACTTTTCTGGGCATGAAGAGCAGCGCAGTTGCGCCGTTCATACGGCTTAACGCTGCGCAGCTGGGCCACTCAAAGTTGGCGTCCGGGTTTGCCAGGCAGCGCAGCTGCACCGGTAACACGGCTTGAGGCTGCGCAACTGAGCCGGTTCGGGTCAGTCCGGGTCAGGTCTGATCCGGTTCGGGTCGGGTCAGAAAAATTTCCAGAAACTTTATTTTCCCAGATTTTTATATTTAACCCATGGACCTATAAGTTGCAACCTGTTTTTGTAAGTGAATGGTATTTTGTAATTGAATTGCATTGTTAATTGATTACATGTTAGATGATAATCCAATTGAGATAAAAGGAAACCATTATATTTCAGAGTCGTGCTCGAGAACCTAATTGCTTAACGTGACACATATGAATAGGTTACGTGAAGAGCTAGTAGATAGCATTAATTATAGCAGGCGTATCAGGCAAGTTTCCTAACCCTAATTTCTATTGCGTATTTATTCAATCCTTACTCATTTTTATCGCAGTAAGGGTAAGTATTGGACTTGTGCTAGCTATTTATTCGTGCAAGTTCCTTTATTGTGAGGTTATACAACTTCAACTATCTTGTAAGCTTATCAATGATTACTCAGTTATTATTCTAACAGCTATGCTTATAAGTTTTATGTAATTACAGAACTGTTTCTAAGTATGTTTCCTGGCCTTTGTTTTCGGCTAGTTATTATCGATGAAAAATGATTTAATTCAAATCTTTCGAAGCTATTTAATGACTACCAATCCAAATTGCTTTGGTGCGGTCTCGCATGAATACTAAGATGAACAACCCGAATAAACGGGCAAACAGATGTCGGGCATATAGTCCCATTTATGCTTATGCAGTTTAAACTTAATACTTGTGCACAATGTAGGGTACAATAGGCTGATCACCTGGAGTACTTGCAGAGACCGTTTACAATCTATTTGATTGTTAAACCATCTGATGATTTTTTTTTCGATGAAAAAAAAGTAATGTTCAGGGTATTTTACACCCCTTAGTATGATATTGAGAATTCTTAAACTCTTATTCTTGATATTTCTGTTTAACACTTGATAATTCTTTCAACTGTTATAGCTATTCAGATGTTTCTACTCCTGATGTATGTTTTCAAACTACTTTCTATACTTGCTGGGCAATTTGTGCTTATTCTTGCTTAAACCTTTCAGTTAAGAATGAGAAGGCTGAGGGCTCGGGCAAGGACAAAGGGAAGTCTAAGATGAAATGATGCTAGTTACCTTATGTAATAAGTTTATATTTCCGCATATGATGTAATGTTGCGATAAACGCTAAGTTTAAGTTGTGGTTTATTAAAGGTTGTAAAGACTTGGGATTTTATTTGGAGTATGTACGTAATAGTTATAATATTATTATTGTTATGGGAATTTACTTAGATAGATGATGATGTATGTTGTATCGTGAGCACCATTCCCTGTAATCAATGTTACACAGATTTGGGGCGTCACAAGCGTCGTCTGACTGTTGACTGTTGAGGTCCGGCTCCTTCCTCGCCGTTGGGTGCTGTTGATCTTCTTCTCAGAGAGATCACCATCCCCTATTCTTGACTGTTGAGGTCCGGCTCCATCCTCGCCGGTGGGTGCTGTTGATCTTCTTCTCAAAGAGATCACCATCCCTTATTCTACCATTTAACAGCGAACGAAAAATTTAAATAAAACTTTAAACTTAAAACAATTTTGAAACTTAAAAAAGATGACCGGTGAATCGGTATAATAATCTCTTTCTTTTAATTTATAAATATTTGGGAAAGGATTACAATAATCTGGAAATGTTTACTAAGGGAGGCCGAAACTATAAGGGCTTCGACCTTCTTCAAACTAGAGAGAAGGTAGAGAGAAGGGGGAGAGAAGGAGGAGAGACCTCTGTGAGGTTTGTCAAAACAAAACCTAATGAACTCTAACACTTAAGTTCATTTAAATAGAACTAAAGTTACCGGTTTATATTGATCGAAGTAACTTTTAAATTTACTTAAAGTTAAAAGTAAAAACATTTAACTAAAGTAAGAAACATTTAACTTAAGTTAAAAATATTTAACTTAGGTTAAAAGTAAATTACTTTTACATTTACTAAAGGTAAAGTAAAAATATTTAACTGAAGTTAAAAACATTTAACTAAAGTTAAAGTAATTACATTTACTTTTACTTAAGTAAATTACTTTTACTAAAGTAAAGTTGTCCTTTACTTTTTGACTTTATTGGATGCGTTGATTGCATCTGATGATGACTGGAGCATCCAATGACTGTAGGACCCTGGGGGGCCAGCGTTGTCTAACTGTTGACTGTTGAGGTCCGGCTCCTTCCTCGCCGGTGGGTGCTGTTGATCTTATTCTCCGAGAGATCACCATCCCCTATTCCTTCGACCCCAAAAAAAATCCAGGGATTCAATCCTTTTTCCCCCAAAAAACTATGTTTAATTTTTAAGAAAGGAGAAAAAATTTCACCGAAATTTTGGTCACCGACTGTTGATTTCAAAAAAATTTATGTAAATTTTTTTTTATATAAAAACTAATCAGACTGTGTCTGATACAGGGATCACACGGCTGACTCTTGAGTAACTGATGAACTCGATCTAAACAGTCTACTTCGTTTTAACTTTGTTCAAACCTAATCTCTAGATCTGTTGACATTCCACATAAAGACAGACCAAAGTCGCTTAAGTACATACCCTTCTTACCTTAAGCAGACGCATACCCTTGGATCTAGTGATTCCCTTTTGGCCTAAACTGCTCACACTCTTGAGACTTACAACGGCTCGACGGGACCTATGGCGATCCGGGGTGTTCTACGGTAAGAGCTTAGGTGACTTAAATTAGGTGCTCTAAGGACGGAGCAACAGAAGTGTAAAGAAAAAGTAAAAACAAGGTTTTAAACTCAGACCTCTGTGTTTGACCAGAGAACAAACAGTGACACCAAGAGACAACACCGTATGGCGCTGATACCATTTAACAGCGGACGAAAAATTTAAATAAAACTTTAAACTTAAAATAATTTTGAAACTTAAAGAAGATGACCGGTGAATCGGTATAATAATCTCTTTCTTTTAATTTATAAACATTTGGTAAAGGATTACATTAATCTGGAAATGTTTACTAAGGGAGGTCGAAACCATAAGGGCTTCGACCTTCTTCTAACTAGAGAGAAAGTAGAGAGAAGGGGGAGAGAAGGAGGAGAGACCTCTGTGAGGTTTGTCAAAACAAAACCTAATGAACTCTAACACTTGAGGTCATTTAAATAGAACTAAAGTTACCAGTTTATATTGACCGAAGTAACTTTTACATTTACTTAAAGTTAAAAGTAAAAATATTTAACTAAAGTAAGAAACATTTAACTTAAGTTAAAAACATTTAACTTAGGTTAAAAGTAAATTACTTTTACATTTACTAAAGGTAAAGTAAAAACATTTAACTAAAGTTAAAAATATTTAACTAAAGTTAAAGTAATTACATTTACTTTTACTTAAGTAAATTACTTTTACTAAAGTAAAGTTATCCTTTACTTTTTGACTTTGTCGGATGCGTTGATTGCATCTGATGATGACTGGAGCATCCAATGACTGTGGGACCCTGGGGGGGGGGGGCAGCGTCGTCTGACTGTTGACTGTTGAGGTCCGGCTCCTTCCTCGTCGGTGGGTGCTGTTGATCTTCCTTAAGCGACTTTGGTCTGTCTTTAAGTGGAATGTCAACAGATCTAGAGATTAGGTTTGAATGAAGTTAAAATGAAGTAGACTGTTTAGATCGAGTTCATCAGTTAGTCAAGAGTCAGCCGTGTGATCCTTATATCAGACACAGTCTGATTAGTTTTTATAAAAAAAAGAATAGGGGATGGTGATCTCTCTGAGAAGAAGATCAACAGTACCCACTGGCGAGGAAGGTGCCAGACCTCAACAGTCAACAGTTAGACGACGCTGGCCCACCAGGGTCCCACAGTCATTGGATGCTCCAGTCGTCATCAGATGCAATCAACGCATCCGACAAAGTCAAAAAGTAAAGGACAACTTTACTTTAGTAAAAGTAATTTACTTAAGTAAAAGTTAATTTAATTACTTTAAATTTAGTTAAATATTTTTAACTTCAGTTAAATGTTTTTACTTTACCTTTAGTAAATGTAAAAGTAATTTACTTTTAACTTAAGTTAAATGTTTTTAACTTAAGTTAAATGTTTCTTACTTTAGTTAAATATTTTTCCTTTTAACTTTAAGTAAATGTAAAAGTTACTTCGGTCAATATAAACTGGTAACTTTAGTTCTATTTAAATGACCTCAAGTGTTAGAGTTCATTAGGTTTTGTTTTGACAAACCTCACAGAGGTCTCTCCTCCTTCTCTCCCCCTTCTCTCTACTTTCTCTCTAGTTAGAAGAAGGTCGAAGCCCTTATGGTTTCGGCCTCCCTTAGTAAACATTTCCAGATTAATGTAATCCTTTACCAAATGTTTATAAATTAAAAGAAAGAGATTATTATACCGATTCACCGGTCATCTTCTTTAAGTTTCAAAATTATTTTAAGTTTAAAGTTTTATTTAAATTTTTTGTCCGCTGTTAAATGTCCTTTACTTTTTGACTTTGTCGGATGCGTTGATTGCATCTGATGATGACTAGAGCATCCAATGACTATGGGACCATGGGGGGCCAGCGTCGTCTGACTGTTGACTGTTGAGGTCCGGATACTTCCTCGCCGGTAGGTGTTGTTGATCTTCTTCTTAGAGAGATCATCATCCCCTATTCGCATTTAACTTAGGTTAAAAGTAAATTACTTTTACATTTACTAAAGGTAAAGTAAAAATATTTAACTGAAGTTAAAAACATTTAACTAAAGTTAAAGTAATTACATTTACTTTTACTTAAGTAAATTACTTTTACTAAAGTAAAGTTGTCCTTTACTTTTTGACTTTGTCAAATGCGTTGATTGCATCTGATGATGACTGGAGCATCCAATGACTGTGGAACCCTAGGGGGCCAGCGTAGTCTGACTGTTGACTGTTGAGGTCCGACTTATTCCTCGCCTGTGGGTGCTGTTGATGTTCTTCTCAGAGAAATCACCATCCCCTATTCTAAGGATTGAATCCCTGGATTTTTTTTAACTGTTTACCAATTGTAGCCAAATACTGATTAATAAAATTATTTTGCTCAATAATTTTCATTTCATCAGTTTTTCCATCAACAAATTTGAATGGACTGGCAACAACAGAAGTATTTTTAACATGTAAAAGAACAGTTTCCAAAGGAGGATGACTTGCTAAAATTTTAGATTTATCCTCTTTTGTCCACTAACTTTTAGTAAGAACTTTATATTGTGAATGATATTTTTCATACCAATCATAAAATGTAAGGTTCTCTTGATTAATTTTTATAAATTTTTTCCATTTATTAACAATTTTATCTTTGTCATGCTTATCGTATTTATTACGAAAAGCATGCATTTTATCTTTATTAGATATGGAATTAAAATTTGCAACCAGAGTATCCCAATCTAATTTAAATGCTTTAGTAATAACTCTTAATTAATGATTAATAGGTGCTTCAAAATCCGAAGGGGTCGGTCCTACAGAAGTAGTAGGAGAGATATCTTGTTCTTCTTCTACTAGATTAGTAGGAGTATAACAAGGATGACTGGTCTGACCCTGGTTCAAAACTCCTTTCATTTTTATATCAGGAATAGAAAAATCACTTAAGACTTCAGTATCTCTTCTGAAAATAATCGAAGGAACTGAGGAATTAGTAAATTCTTCTATTATTAGTGGTCTTCTGGTACGTTCAAAGCTAACTCTGACAGTACCATTAGAAAATTGTTTAATATTCTCCAAGTTCAATAAATTATTAATAACTTATTTTTGTGAAATTTCTTGAGGTAGAATCCACTGACTAGGTAGCGTAATATCCTTCCAAAGAATAGTCATTGGAGTTTGGATATTAGCGTTACTAGTACTGCTTTGAATTAAAACAGTGTGATCTTTTGGGCTTTTATTAAGAGCATGAATGTTTAAATTGGTTTTCATAACTTTATAATAAATTCTGTAAATTAAGGCTATAGGTTGTGAACCCTCAATCATATGAGTTATCTCACCTACAGTCTTAATATTCAGAGTTAATGCTTTTAACAAATTAACATCACTTAAACTCAAAGGGAGATCGGGAAAGTAGTTGAAATGGATAGGTCCATCATGCAAACTCGATTCCATGATACCAATGATGCTAGAAGCATAATTAAGGTATCGCGCATCTCTAAGACATAAAAAGATGCTTGAGTTTATTCTTTAATAGATAAAGGCTTGACTGCGACCTGAACTAAACCAATATGAATAAAATTATAACCTTTCTTTCTATGTTTGTTAATTACATCAGAAGAAAGAAGATTATAATTTTCATATTCTTTGTTGATTGCATAGACACGTTCAACCGTTTTAACATTATAATCTGTTTTAAAATTATCAATAAATGTAGACTGATAAATTTCTTTAGGAGACACACTAGGTATGTTCCAATTATTAAGAGTTTGATTAATGTTTTAATAACTGTGTTCTTCTTGGTTGACTATGTCTGGAATCGGAGGTAGGGCTGATCTATTACTAACTGAAGAACTGGACCTGAATAATCTACTAATTTTTTTGTTATAAATAATTTTTTTTAATAATTCTATGTTCTTCCATACATACCCTTCTTTCCTTAAGCAGACGCATACCTATGTCCTAGGTCAAACACCCGACACTGCTCCACACTGAGACTTACAAAGGGCAAAAAGACCGGGGCGAACACGGTGTTCTACAGAAAGAGCTTAGGTGATTTCTTGAACAAAGATAAATCAAAAACTTTCGATTTTAAAAACAAATGACTTTGATTAAGCAAAAATAGATCAACACTTAGTAAACAAACAACACATGACTCTGATACTAGAAAGGTGGCAAGATGAGAGATGAGAGTGGCGCATAATCTGAATCACAACTATAGTATAACTATAACAAATGATAACAACAGTTCATATGTAAAAATAGTTTTATAAATAAATAATCTTGTATTGAATAAAATAAATTACAAACAGATAACTGAAGATAACTTACAAGTAGACTCGATTATAGAAAGCCTAACATAGTATAACTAAGAAGAAGGCAAGAGGGTTAAAGATTAATCAGATAGGAATCTGAGTCTTTTTGTAGAACACTGTGTTCGCCCCGGTATTTTTGCCCTTTGTAAGTCTCAGTGTGGAGCAGTGTCGGGTGTTTGACCTAGGACATAGGTATGCGTCTGCTTAAGGAAAGAAGGGTATGTATGGAAGAACATAGAATTTCTGCCTTTCTGGTATCAGAGCCATGTGTTGTTTGTGTACTAAGTGTTGAAATATTTCTGCTTAATCAAAGTCATTTTTTTTTGAAAATCAAAAGTTTTTGATATTTCTTTGTTCAAGAAATCACCTAAGCTCTTTCTGTAGAACACCATGTTCGCCCCGGTCTTTTTGCCCTTTGTAAGTCTCAGTGTGGAGCAGTGTCGGGTGTTTGACCTAGGACATATGTATGCGTCTTCTTAAGGAAAGAAGGGTATGTATGGAAGAACATAGAATTATTAAAAAAAATTATTTTTAAAAAACAAAAATAATGAGTAGATTATTCAGGTCCAGTTCTTCAGTTAGTAATAGATCAGTCCCTACCTCCGGTTCCAGACATAGTCAACTAGGAAGAACACAGTTATGAAAACATTAATCAAACTCTTAATAATTGGAACATACCTAGTGTGTCTCCTAAAGAAATTTATCAGTCAACATTTATTGATAATTTTAAAACAGGTTATAATGTTAAAACGGTTGAACGTGTATATGCGATCAACAAAGAATATAAAAATTATAATCTTCTTTCTTCTGATGTAATTAACAAACATAGAAAGAAAGGTTATAATTTTATTCATATTGGTTTAGTTCAGGTCGCAGTCAAGCCTTTATCTATTAAAGGAATAAACTCAAGCATCTTCTTATGTCTTAGAGATGCACGATACCTTAATTATAATCCTAACATCATTGGTATCATGGAATCGAATTTGCATGATGGGCCTATCCATTTCAATTACTTTCCCGATCTCCCTTTGAGTTTAAGTGATGTTAATTTGTTAAAAGGATTAACTCTGAATATTAAGACTGTAGGTGAGATAACTCATATGATTGAGGGTTCACAACCTATAGCCTTAATTTACAGAATTTATTATAAAGTTATGAAAACCAATTTAAACATTCATGCTCTTAATAAAAGCCCAAAAGATCACACTGTTTTAATTCAAAGTAGTACTAGTAACGCTAATATCCAAACTCCAAGGACTATTCTTTGGAAGGATATTACGCTACCTACTCAGTGGATTCTACCTCAAGAAATTCCACAAAAATCAGTTATTAATAATTTATTGAACTTGGAGAATATTAAACAATTTTCTAATGGTACTGTCAGAGTTAGCTTTGAAAGTACCAGAAGACCACTAATAATAGAAGAATTTACTAATTCCTCAGTTCCTTCGATTATTTTCAGAAGAGATACTGAAGTCTTAAGTGATTTTTCTATTCCTGATATAAAAATGAAAGGAGTTTTGAACCAGGGTCAGACCAGTCATCCTTGTTATACTCCTACTAATCTAGTAGAAGAAGAACAAGATATCTCTCCTACTACTTCTGTAGGACCGACCCCTTCGAATTTTGAAGCCCCTATTAATCATCAGTTAAGAGTCATTACTAAAGCATTTAAATTAGATTGGGATACTCTGGTTGCAGATTTTAATTCCATATCTAATAAAGATAAAAGGCATGCTTTTCGTAATAAATACGATAAGCATGACAGAGATAAAATTGTTAATAAATGAAAAAAATTTATAAAAATTAATCAAGAGAATCTTACATTTTATGATTGGTATGAAAAATATCATTCACAATGTAAAGTTCTTACTAAAAGTCAGTGGACGAAAGAGGATAAATCTAAAATTTTAGCAAGTCATCCTCCTTTGAAAACTGTTCTTTTACATGTTAAAAATACTTCTGTTGTTGCCAGTCCATTCAAAGTTGCTGATGGAAAAACTGATAAAAATAAAATTATTGAGCAAAATAATTTTACTACTAAGTATTTGGCTACAATTGGTAAACAGATAGATAAAATTGAAGAAAATTTGATCATTCTATGGTTAAAAATCCTGATAAAAAATTAGATCAGCCTTTATTAACTCTCCCAGAAAAAAGAGAAGGGATGGGATTGCCTAATAAAGATTCGAATTTAGTCAAAACTATTGATAAAATACTTAAAAAGATTGGTTCAAGTTCTGGTGAATCTAGTGGAACTGTTGCTATCATCGATCAAGTTGAAGAATCTGATGATGAAAGTAATAGTTAATCAGAAATCTCTAAGACTGCTTCAATCTCAGAAATTACTGAGCAGTTAAATAAGTTAACTTTTAATAATACTAGTATTACAAAAAATTGGTATTCTAGACCTACTCCCCCTTATCTTCAGTATGAGAAGAAAAATCTAGATAATCAATTTTCTGTTTCATCTAATAAAATTTATGAATGGAATATTGATGGGTATAGTGAACATCAGATTCTTACCAAAATAAATCATTTGTCCATGGTAGCCAATAGTTATATTACAGCTTTCAGCAGTTTAACTCAGCCTGAAATAGTTGAAATATTAACTAATAGTTTCACTGGTGTCCTTCGTTCTTGGTGGGAAAAACACCTTGATGAAGATGCAAGAAATTCTATAATTCATGCTCGCTAGTTAGATGACAATGGTCAGCCTATCTTTAGAGAAGATATTGGGTTTGGTATTCCTGATGGTATTAACACCTTAATTTTCACAATAATAAAATATTTTATTGGAACTCCTAGTAATATCACTGAAAGAATTCATGATCAGCTAAGTAATCTCACTTGTCCCACTCTAAGTGATTTTAGATGGTACAAAGATGTTTTTATTTCTCGAGTCATGATGCGTAGTGATAGTAATAAACCTTTCTGGAAAGAGAAATTTGTTAATGGTCTTCCTAACTTATTTGCTCATAAGGTTAGAGAAAAACTCAGTAAAACTCTTGGATATATTGATTATGATAACCTAACTTATGGTGACAAAATCAGCTATATTCAAAAGATTGGGTTAAAAATGTGTATTGATTTTAAAATTGCTAAACAAGCTGCTAAAGACAAGAGAAAAGCTAAATGTGAGCTTGACACATTTTGCGAACAATATGGTTTGCCTCCTATTGCTCCTTCTAGAAGAAAGCATAGAAAAAAACTAATTGAAAAACACAAAACGCGTAAGCATCATAAGAAACGATCTAGTCAGTCTAAAAATCAAGACAATTACTATGAAAAACCCAAGTCAAGAAAGAAATCACATAGTAAAAAATCTACTTCTAAATCCCAAGATAAGAGTAAAATTACCTGTTATAATTGTGGTAAAAAGGGTTATTACAAGAGTGAGTGTAAAATTAAACAGAAATTAAGTCAGTTAAATATTTCTGTTGAAGACACTTATAAAATATTAGAGTTAATAAAGATTGAGAATGATGCCGATAGTAACAATTATTCTGATATCCCTTATTCCTCTAGTAATGAAGAAGATAATCAAACGCTTAGTGAAGAAAATGAAGTCACTCTATGTACTGAAAATTGCAAGTCTGACTGTTGTAAAACTATTAATGTTCTTAGCAAAGAAGACCAAGAGAGCTCTTTGTTAATTGAGTTAATTAGTAAACTTACTGATGAAGAGTTAAAATTACAATACATGAAATAATTAAAAGATTTGTTTTCTAAAAACAATTTTGGTAAAGGTAAGGTTATTAAGGATAAAGATAAACCTGTTATTAGCCTTAATAAAACCTTAGAAAGATTTAAAATCACAGATAGAGAAATTGCCCTTCCCGAATTAAACCAAGAAGTTAATAAACTTAAAAAGGAAATTTCTGTTCTTAAGACTGAGATTTCGGATTTGCATAAAGAAATGGCTACTTTGGCTACTAAAAGTTCAGAACATCACATTACTGATTCGTCAGATAATGAAGAAGAAGCTGAATCTTCTAATGTCAAAGATGATGAGTCAATTCTTATGGTTTAGGTTAATTCTTTAAAAAGGTTAAAGGACATTACCATTCAAAAATGGTATATTATTGTTCGCCTAGTTATTGATGTAACTTTTATAATTCAGCTTCCTGCTCTAGTCGATACTGGTGCGGATCTTAATTGCATCCAAGTACGTTTGATACCTACTAAGTTCTATAAAAAAACTAGTGAACGATTAAATTCTGCTAATGGTAGTATGATGGAAATATAATATAAACTTCCTAAGGTTCATATTTGCCAAGATAATATGTGTTTTAAAACTTCTTTTGTTTTAATTCGCAACTTGACAGATAAGATTATTTTAGAACTTCTATTTATATATTTATTGTATCCATTTACTACTAGTAATAATGGTTTAACGACCGAGCATTTGGGTCAGAAAGTAGTGTTTGAATTCATTACTCAGCCCAAAGAAAGGGATTTGAAATTTATTCAAGAAGAATCTATTTCAAAATCGTTAAATCTGTTAAACTGTAAAAATTCCTAGTTAAAATTCTTAAAACAAGAAATTACATATAAACAGGTTGAAGATCTTCTCCTCCTTGAAAAAATTCAAGATAAGATTGAAGAACTTCGGGTGTTTATGACTAAAAACTTATGTGCTGATTCTCCTAATGCGTTCTGGCATAGAAGAAAACATGTGGTTAGGCTACCTTATGCTAAGGAATTTAAGGAACATCTTATTCCTACTAAGGCTAGACCTATTCAGATGAGTCATCAGCAAATGGAACTTCGCAAACAAGAGATTAACGACTTGCTTGCAAAAGGACTTATTAAACACAGTAAATCGCCTTGGTCTTGTCCAGCTTTTTATGTTCATAATGAAGCTGAGAAAGAAAGAGGTGGTTCCAGATAAATTATTAATTACAAGCCCCTTAATAAGGTCTTAGAATGGATCAGGTATCCCCTGCCTAATAAAGAAGACCTCCTCAGTCGGCTTAGTAATGCTACCATCTTCAGTAAATTCGACCTTCAGTCAGGATTTTGGCAAGTCAGTATTCATCCTAGCGATAGGTATAAAACTGCTTTTACCACTCCCTTTGGTCATTATGAATGGGTAGTTCAGGCCTTTGGTTTGAAAAATGCTCCTAGTGAATTCCAAAATATTCTTAATAAAATTTTGAATCCTTTCAGTCATTTCATCATTGTCTACATTGATGATATTTTAGTCTTTTCCAAGTCAATCGATGAACACTTCAAACATTGGAACTCGTTCTTCAAAGCTATCAAAGTAAATGGTTTAGTTCTTTCCCCTATAAAATGTAGTTTGTTCCAAACAAAAGTTAAATTTCTAGGTCATGATATTCATCGTGGTTTAGTCCGTCCTATTCAACGAGTAATTCAATTCGCTGATAAATTCCCAGATAAAATTATTGACAAAACTAACTTCAGCGATTCTTAGGATCTCTGAATTATGTAGGTAAATTCTATCAAAATCTAAGAAAGATCTATAAACCATTGTTTCTTCGTTTACAGAAAAACCCTCCTCCTTGGACTGATGAACACACCTCCATCGTCCAACAAGTTAAAAAATATGTTAAGGTTTTGCCTTGTCTTGGCATTTCTAATGAATCTGCGTTCAAGATTATTGAAACTGATACCTCTGAACTTGGTTTTGGTGGCATTCTGAAGCAGAAATTAACTCCTGCTTCCTCTAAATAAATTGTTTGATTTCACTCTGGTGCGTGGAATCAGGCTCAACTTAATTATAGTACAATTAAAAAAGAAAGGATTGAATCCCTGGATTTTTTTGGGTGAAATTTTGGTGACCAAAATTTCGGTGAAATTTTTTCTCCTTTCTTAAAAATTAAACAAAATTTTTTGGGGGAAAAAGGATTGAATCCCTGGATTTTTTGGTGGTCAAAGGAATAGGGGATGGTGATCTCTCTGAAAGAAGATCAACAGCACCCACCGACGAGGAAGGAGCCGGACCTCAACAGTCAACAGTAGACGACGCTGCCCCCCCAGGGTCCCATAGTCATTGGATGCTCCAGTCATCATCAAATGCAATCAACGCATCCGACAAAGTCAAAAAGTAAAGGACAACTTTACTTTAGTAAAAGTAATTTACTTAATTAAAAGTAAATGTAATTACTTTAACTTTAGTTAAATGTTTTTAACTTCAGTTAAATTTTTTTTTCTTTATCTTTAGTAAATGTAAAAGTAATTTACTTTTAACCTAAGTTAAATGTTTTTAACTTAAGTTAATGTTTTTAACTTAAGTTAAATGTTTCTTACTTTAGTTAAATGTTTTTACTTTTAACATTAAGTAAATGTAAAAGTTACTTCGGTCAATATAAATCGGTAACTTTAGTTCTATTATATATATATATATATATATATATATATTAAAGCAGTAAAAAACTTTAAATCTGAAGAAATCTCACAGTGTATAGCGAGACGGGCTTTGAACCACTTTTGTAGCTTGAAAACTCTGTTTCCATATGTTAAAACTTGATATGTTAGTATATATACGTATACAAGTGTTTAGAAAGAAGAATATTGAAGTTTCGAACACTATAGGTAGGGTTAAGAGCTAAAATGGGTGGAATTTACTCTCTTTTTCTCTTTTTCTCTTTCTATTCTTTGCTGGTGGGGGGTCTTATTTAAAGACCAGGGAGCCACGGGTCCACCTGCTGCAGCTTCTGGTCTACCTGCGACTGACCCGGGTGGCCTCGGTCCCATGGGTCCCGTCGTCTCGAAGTACATGCACTCCGATCAATGCATTTTCTGCTTAAAACCTAATAACTTTCAATCCGGGAATCCGATGGAGGCGTAATATGCCTTTCCAGAAAACCCTTTTCTAGAGGTACACAATGACATGAGATTTAACCTTTTCTTAATCCAGGAAGATGGGTCCATGTCCATATCTTTGAGTCTTCACAATCTATCTGTTGAGCTGTCTTATGCTATTTTCACTCGGGATTGACGTTATGGTTTTGCATGACCCTCATGGTAGTGATTTGACTTGATTTTGACTTTATTTGATATTAAGTTGGTAAAATGACTATTTTGCCCTTCTGGGGGTTGTCTCTAGGGTTGACAAGATTTTTAACTATTTCTCGGGGTTATCTCCGAGGTTTGATGTCAGCCGACTCTGTTCTTCCTCAGGGTCATTGCCGGGGTTGACTTGATATCCTAGGGCTGTCTCTGGTGATTGATTTGATGCTTCGGGGTCGTCTCTAAAGGATGACTAGATCTCCCAAGGTTATCGTCGGGGTTTGACTTGATTTCCTGGGGTTCTCGTCGAGGTTTGCGTTGATTTCCTGGGGTTATCGTCGAGGTTTGATTTGCTCTCTCGCGGTTGTTGTCGGGGTTTGATTTGATTTCCCTGGGTTATCGCCGGGCATTTGATTTGATCTCCTGGGGTTGTTACCGGGGTTTGATTTGATTTCCCGGGGTTGTCGTCGAGGTTTGATTTGATTTCCCGGGGTTGTCGCCGGGGTTTGATTTGATTTCCTGGGGTTGTAGTCAGGGTTTGATTTGATCTCCCGGAGTTGTCGTCAGGGTTGGATTTGATCTCTCAGGGTTGTTATCGGGGTTTGATTTGATTTCCCGGGGTTGTCGTCGGATTTGATATGGACTTCCAAGGTTGTCTTTGGAAGGTAAAAGATGGTTTTGCCCTTCTGCAGAGTTAGTAACAGGAATGCAAAACTTCGAGTGTCTACAGTTCTCACATATGTAATACTGTGCAGGGACTAGTCAGAAGTAGAAAGCTGAACAAGGATGAGGTCGTCCTACGGCTGGGAAATGGAGCAAAGGTTGCTGCATTAGTTGTAGGGACTTATTGTTTAGCACTGCCTACGGGCAAGTCCATTACTTTAAATAATTGTTATTTCGTTCCAACTCTTATAAGAAATATTATTTCAATGTCTATATTGGATATGGATGGGTTTGAAATTATAAAAAAGAACAACAGTTGTTCTATTTATAATAAGAATGTTTTATATTGTGTTGGTAAACTGTTGAATGGACTTTACATACTTGACTTGCATGAAAATATACTTTAAATTGAACAAAATAAGAAATGAAAAAGAGATGATGTTAATTATACCTATAAGTGGCACTGTAGACTCAGTCATACCAATGAAACAAGATTATCCAAGTTGCATAAGGATGGGCTCTTACAGCTATCTGGTTATGAATCATATCTAACTTGTGAATATTGTCTCATGAGTAAAATGACTAAATATCCTTTTAGTGTTAAAGGAGAAAGAGTTACGTAGTTGTTAGCGTTGGTACACACAGACGTATATGGACCTATGACAATGAATGCACGAGGAGGGTATTCTTACTTTAATACTTTCACTGATGATCATTCAAGATTTGGATACTTGTATTTAATGAAATACAAATCTGAATCATTTGAAAAGTTCAAAGAATTCAAAAGTGAAGTAGAGAAACAAACCGGCAAGAGTATTAAGATTCTTCGATCGGGTCGAGGTGGTGAATACTTAAGCGGTGAGTTTCTCAATTGTCTCAAAGAAAATGGTATAATCTACAATGGACTCCACCAGGAACACCACAATTGAATGGCATATCTGAAAAGAGAAATCAAACATTGCTGGACGTGGTTCGTTCCATGATGAGTTTTACCGATCTTCCAATATCATTCTGGGTCTATGCCCTAGAAGCGGCTACATACCTACTAAATAAGGTCCCCTCAAAATCCACCCCCAAGACTCCATATTAAATGTGGACAGGGAGGAAACCTAGTCTTAAGTATGTTAAGATTTGGAGATGTCCAGCTTATGTGGAAAGGTTTCAAAATGATAAGCTTAGGGAAAGGTCTGATAAGTGCACATTTGTGGGATATCCTAAAGAAAGTTTAGGATACTATTTCTATAATACTATTGTTGACGTTAGTAAGAAAAATGTGCGGGTTGGACCCGAATCTTTCTCTGTTTTCCTATGTTTTGTCTACCCTTATTTTATCCCTTTTATGAAAAAGGATTTTGAAGGGGTTTTTTAGGAAAAGGCCAACATTTATCATGTCAACGATTTGAACGTTTTACAGAGTTGCCAGTTGGTAGATTTGAAATGGTTGTACCAACTCAATCGAGTTTTGTTAGAAAGGAGGCCCAATTACTGGACACTATCGAAACTTAATCTTGAAATCGAAGTTCTAAGTTCGGGGGCTTGGTTAAGTGTGGGGAAGGTGTTAGGCACCCCACAACTTCCGTGAAAACACGGTACCGCATCTTTTCAATATTTCCCTTTTAAATTTGTAATGTGTATGTGAATGGTGGAAGAAATTGGGCATATGCTTGATTAATTTGAAAGTATGGACATGCTTCGTTGAACCTACATACGAAGGGTTTGATTTGATTTACAAAAGTCTTTTTTATACAAGATATTGAAAATGATGCCTAAAAAGGTTAATTTTCAAACCTTTACGCTCACATAGGAATAGAAGCCTGTTGATACTTCCAATTTTTATCTTTTCAGCCTTTTGACTCAATTTGAATGGTGATTGTCGGGCTGCGAAGCATCCTCAATCACAAAATATATACAAGTTCCGGTCTTCTCATGGGCATTACAGCCATCGGAGTGACTCTGACACGACAAACCATATTTCACTATGTTGAGACCTTAAACCCGGATAATCGTTTTAAGGTCTTTTGGATGTACATTTTTTACAAAAAAAATTGGCAGGGTACATTTGTAAAGTGGAGTTTGTCCATCATGGGGATCAGATTTAGATAAATTTGATCGTGAATCCCACGATTTCTAGGCTCACAGAGGAAACCAATAACACCTGCACAACTCAAATATGCACAAAAATATATATTTACATCTAACCGTCGCAAGAACCAAGGATTCATTAGTAAATCCTGGCCTGCGCGTAGCCAAAGCGTCTTGTTCCCACTAGATAGGGATCTAAGGGTCGTGAGGTTGTTTTATAATGAATAAACTAGAAAAACTGCTAGATTTAATTAAATCTCAGTTATTCTAGCTTTTCGGTTCTGTCTGAACCTATTTTGAACCGTTTGAAAGATAGAATTGGCGAGATTTAAAGAAATCTATTTCGCCCAAAGAGATGTCAGCGCCGATTCATATCAAATGAATATTTAAAGTAGCAATTTAATCATAATGAGTAAAGGATATATATATATATATATATATAGTTATATATATACGAAAGCTGTAAAAGGCGATGGGTTTTCACTCCGATGCCTAGACTGGAATGTAAATATATATATATTTATAAAAGCTGTAAAAAGCCACAGAGTAATCCAGGTATGACAGAATAGAAATATATATAAAAGCAATAAAGGGCGACGGATGTCAAATCCTATGCCCGGACTGGAATGGAAATATATATATATATATATATATATATATATATATTTATAAAAACTGTGAAAAGCTATGGAGTAATCCAAGCAAGATAGAATTGAAATATATATATATATATATATATATATATACAAAGCTGTAAAGTGCCACGGAATGTTCCAGGCTTGACTGAATGTAAATATATATATAAAAGTTGTAAAAGAGCGATGGATTTTCACTCCTATGCCCGACAGAAATGTAAATATATATATATATATATATATATATATGTATATATATAAAAGCGGTAAAAAGGCCACGAAATGATCCAGGCTGAACGAAAATAGAAATGTTAATTTATACAGTTAATATATCTATTAACGCAATAAAAAGGCCATGAAGTCAAAATCCAGGCCAAACGAAGTCAGAAAATATATATATATAGTTATATATATAAAAGCAGTAGCTACCGCGGATTTGACATCCGTGCGTGACAGAATTGAAAAGTTAGTATATATATACAGTCAAATATATACATAAACAAAGCCAAACCAGGACTAGGAAGATAACCCAGTCCGACGAAGTTGCTCTAAACGTAGATATATATATAGAAGCTGTTAAAAGCCGCGGATCGATGATCCAGACGGTGAAAATGCCAGAAATGTACTAAAATATACGAAAACGTAAGCAAAAACGGCCACAGAACTGAGTTTCGGGCATAATCAGAAAACAAAACTTAACGTGCAAGTGTATAAATGCGCAATGAAGTAGTATGAATTTTTTGATCTTAAAAATACTCACAATGGACTGCTATATGGGCTTTTTGCCACTTGGTAGGCTTCAAACATCTGTTTCCACCACAAAACGTTTGGTATGTGGTAGTATATGAGTATACCTACGTGTTAGAGTAATAAAATTTGGGTTTGGAGTACAAGAGTGGGGTTGTGAAACGAAACGGGCAGAGTTTTAGAGCGTTTTTCTATATAAAATGAGCTGAGGGTGCACTCATATATATAGAACAAATGGAAGTAATCCTACCAAGGCAACCGCGGTCTACCTTTGGCTCCACGTGGCAGGGCCCACGTGGCGGGTCTAGTCATCTTGAAGTACGTACACTTCGAGCAACGCGAGGTCAGATTTAAAACTTTCTAACTTTTAATCGGAGCTTGCATTTGAGGCGTGCTGTACCTTTCCAGAAATCCCTCACAGAGAGTGTCGCAATGACATGGGAGTAAATCTTTTCTGAGTTCAAAAAGACGGGTTCATAACTAGGTCTTTAATTCCTCGTAGTTTGTCCGTTGAGCTGTCTTGCGCTGTTTCCACTTGGGATCAATGTTACGATTCTTTCTAACCTTGGGGGCATCAATTCAGCTTGAATTTGATCGAATCGGCTTTAAGTTGATAAAATAATCATTTTGTCCCTCACGGGGTTACCTTTGACAGATTTCCCGGGGTTGTCTCCGAGGTTTGGATCCCAGCCAATTCTGTTTGTCCTCAGGGTTATCTCTGAGGCTGACTTGGTCCTTCCAGATTTGTCTTTGGAGATGATGTGAGGCCTCGGGGTTGTCTCTAAAGTTGATTTGACCTTCCGGGTTATGACCGGGGATGACCTGTACCTCCCAGAATGTGACTAGGGCTGACCTGTACCTCCTAGGATGTGATCGGTGCTGACCTGTATCACCCGGGTTATGACCAGGACTGACCTGTACCTCCCGGGATGTGATCGGGGCTGACCTGTACCTCCCGGGTTGTGACTGGGGCTGACTTGTACCTCCCGGCATGTAACCGGGGCTGACCTATACCTCCCGGGATTGAGACCGGGGTTGAATTGACATCCCAATATTGAGACTGGGGTTGACCTGGCATCCCGATATTGATACCGGGGCTGAACTGGCATCCCGGTATTGAGACCGGGGTTGAGTTGGCATCCCGGTATTGAGAATGGGGTTGAGTTAACATCCTGATATTGAGACCGGGGTTGAGCTGACATCCCGATATTGAGACCGGGGTTGAGTTGACATCCTGGTATTGAGACCGGGGTTGAGTTGACATCCCGGTATTGGGACCGGGGTTAATTTGACATCCCGGTATTGACACCACGGTTGAGTTGACATCCCAATATTGATACCGGGGTTGAACAGGCATCCCAATATTGAGACCAGGGTTGAACTGGCATCCCGGTGTTAAGACCAAGGTTGAGCTGGCATCCCAGTGTTGAGAATGGGGTTGAACTGACATCCCGGTATTAAGATCGGGGTTGAGTTGGCATCCCGGTATTGAGATCGGGGTTGAGTTGACATCCTGGTATTGAGACCGGGGTTGAGTTGATATCCCGGTATTAAGACTGGGGTTGAGTTAACATCTCGGTATTGAGATCGGGGTTGAGTTGACATCCCGGTATTAATATCGGGGTTGAACTGGCAACCTGGTATTCAGATCGGGGTTGAACTGGCAACCCAGTATTCAGACCGGGGTTAAATTGGTATCCCGATATTGAGACCGGGTTTGAGCTGGCATCTCGGTGTTAAGACCGGGGTTGAACTGGCATCCCAGTATTTAGACCAAGGTTCAGTTGGCATCCCGGTATTGAGATCAGGGTTGAGTTGACTGTTTTGCCCTCCTGCAAGTTTAGTAACAGGAACACAAAATCTCGATTGTTTACAACAAAACTTAAGAAAATTTTGAGAGTCTACAGATGCCCCTCTTTATCATGTTTATGTAATGTAATGAAATGAACAGGATAAAGATTGATGGACACGTGTAATATGATGAATGCAAATGTAATTCAATGCAATGCAATGCACGGTGTTAGTTCCCAAAGGCACGTTAGTTATCTAGAAGGGGGGTTGAATAGATATTTTAAAAATTCTTTGTTTAAAATACTTTGTCAGTATTGATTATACTGACAGCAGCAGAATATATGTTTTGTTCCCCTTCAAGATATTGCAGTTATGGTTTGATAAGCAGTTATTGCAGTTATAACAGATATAACACATATAACAGTTATAGCAATTAATGAGAGACAATGAGACATAAGGTTTTAAGTGGTTCAGAGCACACAAGGCTCCTAATCCACTCTTCTACTCCACGAGTAGGAAATCCACTAAGGATGTCTCTTACAACTGGATCACTTAGATCCCTTCAAGGCCAGCAGCCCTGGAACTTCTCTTAGTTCACTTTTGAACACTTCAAGTCCTCTGACTTGGATCTTCACTTAGTTCACTTTTGAACTCTTCAAGTCCTCTGACTTGGATCTTCACTTAGTTCACTTTTGAACTCTTCAAGTCCTCTGACTTGGTTCCTCACTTAGATTGACAGTAGTTGTTTGAGGTGTGCTACTCAGTTGCAATTAAGCATCAGTTCTGAAGGACTGAGTAGCTAAGCAAGCTTTCCTCCTTCAGGATCGTAGAGTTGATCGTTGAGTGTTCTTAAGCTTTTTTCTTGATAATCTTTCTTTTTGTATCTTGTTTGCTTGGTCTGAATCCTTGTCTGATTTTCTTATAAAAGAGCCATTCAAAATATATCCGTTTGAATGCTCCTGTTGCTGCATTTAATGCTTCAAACGTTTTTGTGCAGTTGATGTTGACATCTTGCTTTCCTGCGGCACTACAGACTGGCCCACTGACACAGCAGACTGCAAACTCAGCTAACACCTGAAAAGGTGATATCTGCAGGCGGTTTAGTCCTTTCCTTAGCTTCTTCAATAGGCTTCTTCGATTTGAACTAAGGATGAATATGGAATCATTGGGACTATCAAATTGTCAACGGCTATTAGCCTTTCTTCATTTGTTGCTCTTCCTCCCTTCATCAAAACTATGATCTTTGATGCTGACTGGAGGAGCACTACGATTATGGTCATTGTACCATAATCGTTGTGTGTTAGCTTGCACAGCTTGACTCAGACTTGATCATAGAGAACACTACAATTTCTCTTAAGCTCTTTGGTAAACTACGATTCATGCTTGCTTGTCTTTCAGACTCCACACTTCTGAGAACACTCTTCGATTCTCAACTTGGCTCGGCAGAAGCTCAGATCTTCTTCATGATTCCTAGTGTGGCTTCTAAGGCAGACTACGATTCTGATATAGTCACTCAAGCTCCACGAGTCTTGCCTTGGCCTCTGCAGACTTGATTCTCTTAGCAGACTATGATTCTGAACATCTTCGTTTAAGCTCTACGAGTCTTGCCTTGGCCTCTGCATACTTGATTCTTTTGGCAGACTACAATTCTGGATATCTTCATTTAAACTCCACGATTTTGCCTTGTCTTCTGAATGCTACCTTTGACAGACTACGATTCTGTCAAGACTTTAACTTTTACAGCTCAAATAGATCAACCTAACAGATTTGATCTTTTCTTTTATACATTTATTTACATAAATGATAAACATTAAAGCTCAGATCAACCTAACATTTTTGATCTATCATCTAAGTCCTTGTACATATGATTATTGAAGGACTGTACACTTAAGCATTTATATTTACTTTCAATATCAAATATGAATATTCAATTCCCAACAATCTCCCCCTATTTGATGTTGACATAATCAAGGAGATTTAGATCATAGCATCATTTTCTAAGTGCAGAGTGCTAGAAAGTAAATATGGCTTAGTGTTTCAGTGAGCAGCTGAAATCTCTAGAGAATAAGCATGAATTTATTGATGTTTAAAAATATATTACAATCTAGCATAGAAACATCAATACACAGTTAAGCTTAGTCTTATCTCTATCTTCTTTGTCTCTTATTTCTCTGAGAGTCATACTCTGCAGCTCTCATCCTTTTGGTTTTCTCATCTCTCCAGGCAATGTCTTCAAGCTCTTCTCGAGACAACTAATGAGTAGAAGTCATGCCTTGTGAACCAGAAGCTTGACCTTGACTCCTTTCAAGAGGTGTAGCCATGGGAAGGCGCTGCTGATCAGATCGTGGAGTTAGAGGGTTGGGACTCCTGGAGTTGCCACCCAACGACTGACCCACTTGAGTTTGCTGTTGTCTTCCTTGCTGAGGTGGTGGTTGAATGTTTGTCTGCCTCTGTCTTCCACCTCTGCTGCTGCTGGTGCCTCTGCCTCTATCTCCTTGCTCATTATTATCCCCCTTTATGTCAGCATCAAGGGTTCGAATATCTTCAGAGAGACGTTTAACTCCTTCTACCAGCTCATGCATTTGAGATCGGTGTTGAGAAATATCACTACTTTGTTCAGCAACTATAGCCTCAGTGTTTCTTCTTTGTTGCTGAAGGAGCTCCATGGCATCGTTATTCTGGCTGAGTTGAGCTATACTGCATTCTTGAAATTATTGCAGAGAGATACATAGTGCTAAAATCTATTCTGTCATCAGCTCATTTTGAGATTTCTGATTCTTCTGCATTATCTCTATAGCCTCCTTATGCTTCTTCGTTGCAGCAAAATGAATTGCATCTCTTGCCTTGAGGCTTTTAGCCATTTCTTTGAAAATCTCTCTCAATGTTTTAGACAATTCAGTTCCCAAATGTCCTAGTAGAGTCTTGACTGAGTTAATGATGTGGTCGAATCTGAGATGAAGCGCAAGTGAGTGTGCGTCAAGAATCTCTCCAGACTCTGAACCCATTTGGTTTAATGTTTCAGTCAGCTCCTCCTTAGTTGGCATTAGAGCCAATTGATCTAGAATTCATTGTGTCTCACGAGGAGGAGCGGTTGTCGTAGCGTTTTCACCTCTCCTTGATATGCTTGTGAGGGCAAGAGTCATATCAAAGTATTCGTTGTTGGAGGATGAGGGGATATCAGCTTGGGAAAGGGGGTTATGTGTTTGCTATATAGGTGTAGTGTTTGGCTCAGGTGTTTCTGATTTGTCGAGTAATTCTGGTGACTCTACGATTGCTGAATCAGATTGATCTGTAGGCATAGATCGTAGTTCGTCGTCTTGAGTGGATGTCTTAATGGTTGAGTTATCGATCATTCCTTCGACGATTTTGGTGATGTGCTCAAAAACCATTGGGTCACTGGTATTTTGCTCGACGAGAACAAGTTGGTTATTTGGTTCCTCAGTCACAGAGTTTTGGGACTCTATAACAGGAAATTGGTTTAGTGGATGAAGAACCACTTCCATCCATTTAGGCAACTCATAGAATTCATTGAACTATAATGATGGAGAGTGATTGACAATGAAAGAGAGGGGAGTGGAATGTACCTCATACATAGATCTTGAAGTTGATTTATTTGAAATCAGCTTCTGGGCAAACTTCCTCTCTTTTGGGAATCCATGGGCAAGCACTGAGATTGCTGGATATGCTTTAAAAGTCCGGAATATATGATCCCAGTTGCTGATGATCAGAGCTCTATGATAAGGCATCATAGGCAAGTAGTTGAACAACTGTGTATAATTAGTTGCCCTTTCTGCATTCCTGCATATGGCTAAGATCTCAATATCATCATTCAGGCTCTTCTTGGTTTACCTCTTCATCTTCCTCAGCCTCCTTTATAGAAGATGAGGCTGCAGACATCATCTTTACTTTTTCTGCAGGATTTCTCTTCCATTAGGCCCTTCTTCTGTCCTCTTCCTTTAGTATTTCCTCATTGGCAAGAATGTATTTCTTAACCAATGTTTTCCTTTTCTTAGGCTTGATTATAGCCTCAGATTGTTTTCCAGCTTCAGCCCTGATGGCTTGTTTCGGCTGAGAAGCCGTTGCAGTTTCTCCTTCAGCAGTGGTAGCCAGTATATATTCGACTATCGATGAAGACACCACATTCGTAGTAAGTGAAGATTTCTTAGATCTGTGGCTGCGTTTCTTCTTTTTCTGAGGCTCAAAACTACCTTCAGCCTTGTCCTTACTTGTTTCCCTCTTCTTCTTCTTCTCTCTCAGAGTTTCCTCCTCTGGTGCTTGAGTTTCCTTAGGAGTAATAGTTCTATTAGGTATTAAGCTTTAAAGCTCCATTTCAGCATCAGGGTCTGCTTGAAGTGTATCAATGGTTGAGCCTTGGGGTTCCTCAGCCACTTGCATATCTTCATTCACCTTCTTCTTCCCTTTGTTCTTTCTGACCAGAGCTGCAGGCTCTTCTTGGTTTACCTCTTCATCTTCCTCAGCCTCCTTTATAGAAGATGAGGCTGCAGACATCATCTTACTTTTTCTGCAGGATTTCTCTTCCAATTTAGGAACAGCTGCTGTGTCATATTTTTGTTGGGAATAATGGGAACACCTTCCTTATCTTCAATCTTATCACCCATAGTAGCCTCTATAATCATGCTAATAAATCTTCCATAGGGCATCTTCGTAGTGTTTTTGGTCTTTTTGAGGCTTTCCATCCATTTCCCAAACCATTCCATCAGTATAGCTCCATAGTTAAGTTGAACTCTGTATCGAATAGCTGTCATTAACTTCAGCTGCTTTTCATTTATAGTGTCGTGGACTAAACTTTTGCAGCATATGCATTTTCCAATAATATCAGCAAGGAACTCATATTCTTAGGGAAACTCTTTCTTCTTGTAGCCACTCTTTCCTTCAGTTCTGACGTGTTTCATCTTCTTTAGGCCTTCAAGAAAATCAATTCTTTCCAGTGATGGAAGACCATCATTGTTGAAACCCAGGGCTAGATTTATGCTCTGGCGTTGAATCTTATTTGGTCGCCCTTGACTTTGGTAAGGATGAAGTCTCCTTCAATAATTCCATTGATGTAGAACTCTTTCACCAGTCTCGTAAAGATCAGGGTGCTGGTGCTTAGGGCTTCTTCTAGTCCGGCTTTCTTCAACATAGAAAGAACTTTGTGAATTTCTGGGCCAACCTTCTTGAATCCGTCAAAACATAGTTGGTAACCTGAGACAACTCTGGAAGCAGCCATTAATGTAGATTAATTTTCCTGTAATGAACGAATTTGGCTTAGCTTTATGAAACTTAGGGTTTCGTTTGAGAGAGAGAGAGAAGCATTTGGAATTCAAAAAGTAAACTGACAAATGACAGTTTAAAATTTATTTAAAAACTTCCCTCCATATTTTGCATCGTGGGACACGTGTCAAGTTCTGCAGGACTCCACGATTTTAAGTTATGTGGAAAGTTCCATTCTACTCTTAGCTCCCCCTGAACTAGTGAGTCCTTGTGAGAGAACTACGATAGTCGAGAACCACTCCACGATTGTTGAGTTCGATCCTTTGCTTGCTCTTCAACCATTGAGTCTACGGTTTTTGTGATGCATTCTGAACAGACATCCCTTCTGGATTAAGATTGCTCAGGAAGGGCCAATCTCTTAGTTTGACACTAAGGATCAGGTTTGTCCTTGAGATACTTATCATAAAGGTTTCTTGGCGTGACGATGTTGCTATCACTGTGAGCTTTTCTACTTTGGCTTGATCACTCCATGATCGTGATTCCTCTTTGTCATCTCTACAATTTAGACTTAGCCTTTATATCTGCAAGGTTAGCACCATCTAGAGCATAAATTTATGGTTGCTAATTTAACTTACCTAACTCACTTATCAGTTTATTAAATCTGGATTCATCTAAAGGTTTTGTAAACACATCAGCAAGTTGATCTTCAGTAGGGATATATTGCAAAGATATTGTTCCATTTTGAACATGATCCCTAATAAAATGATATCTTATTTCTATATGCTTGGTCCTAGAATGCATGACAGGATTATTTGTTATTGTTATGGCACTTATGTTATCACAGTGTGTGGGTATAGATTTGAAATCAAACCCATAATCTGCTAGCTGGTTCTTCATCCATATGATTTGAGCACAATAGCTGCCTGCAGCAATGTATTCAGCTTCTGCTGTTGAAGTTGATACTGAGTTTTGCTTCTTGCTGAACCAGGACACTAGTCTATTTCCTAGCAGTTGACAAGTGCCACTAGAACTTTTTCTGTATATTTTGCATCCTGCAAAGTCAGCATCTGAATATCCTATCAGTTTAAATGAAGACTCCTTGTGATACTATAGACCCAAGTAGGGTGTACCTTTAAGATACCTGAAAATCCTTTTTACAGCAGTTAAGTGTGATTCCTTAGGATTAGCTTGAAATCTAGCATATATACATGTTGCAAACATTATATCTGGTCTACTGGCAGTTAGGTAGAGAAGGGAGCCTATCATTCCTCTGTATTGAGTAATATCAATACTTTTACCTTTCTCATCTTTGTCAAGCTTAGTTGCTGGAGCAATTGGAGTTTTCATGGGAGAGGCTGATTCCATGCCATACTTCTTAAGTAAGTCTTTGATGTACTGGGCTTGGCTTATGAAGATACCTTCATCAGTTTGCTTTACTTACAGTCCAAGGAAGAAGTTCAGCTCACCCATCATGCTCATTTCAAACTTGCATAAGCTTGGCAAATATCTTACACAAATTTTCATCAGTAGAGCCAAATGATAATATCATCTACATATATTTGAACTAGTAAAACTTTATCTTTGTGCTTCCTAAGAAATAGCGTAGTATCTACTCTACCTCTAGTGAACCCTTTTTTAATAATAAAGTTTGTGAGTGTTTTATACCATGCTCTAGGTGCTTGTTTAAGTCCATATAAGGCTTTATTTAATCTATAGACATAATCAAATAGGGTTGGATTGACAAAACCTGGGGGTTGTTCCACATATATTTCTTCTTGAAGTTCACCATTGAGGAATGCACTTTTGACATCCATCTGGAATACTTTGAACTTCATGTGAGCAGCAAATGCAAGGAATATTCTGATTGCTTCAATTCTGGCAACTGGTGCGAAGGTCTCATCGTAGTCTATACCTTCTTCTTGAGAATAACCTTTGGCCACCAGTCTAGCTTTGTTCCTTGTGATCACGCCATCTTCATCCATCTTATTTCTGAAGACCCATTTGGTGCCGATGACTGGGTGATTCTTTGGTCTTTGAACTAATCTCCAGACTTTGCTTCTCTCAAATTGATTTAGTTCCTCTTGCATGGCTTTAATCCAGCTTTTCATCTAGCATTGCATCTTCAATCTTCTTGGGTTCTATTTGAGATAGAAAACTCAAATAGAAACACTCATTCTGAGTTGCAAATCTTGTTCTGATTCTGGCGGTTGGATCACCAATAATCAGATCTTGAGTGTGATCTCTTGCTCACCTGTTCCCGGTTGGAACATCTGTTCTAGTGCCTTCTTGTCTGAACTCCTCAAGATTGACTTCTGGTTCTTGTCATTCAGAATCATCGTCTGGTTCAGCTCTCTCTACGATTTCTTCTTCGGACACTACGATTCTTTGTTCAGGAACTACGATCCTAGTGCCAGGCTCGACCACTTCATTCACAGTGTCGGTATCGTCAATCGTAGTGTCTTATGGTGTAGACTTGTCCGAGTCTGTTTCATCAAAGATGATGTGGATTGAGACTTCAACAATTAACGTCTTCTTGTCGAACACTCGGTATGCTTTGCTGTCTGTGGCATATCCAAGGAATATTCCTTCATCTGACTTGGGTTGGAACTTAGTAAGATATTGCTTCCCATTTTTGAGAATGTTGCATGAACAGCCAAACACATAGAAGTAACTGACATTTGGATTTCTTCCTTTCCACAGCTCGTAGGGAGTCTTCTTCAACGTAGAGTGTACAAGAGATCTATTCTGTGTATAGCACGCAGTGTTGATGGCTTCTGCCCAGAAGTATTCAGGCAGATGAGCTGCTGCTAGTAGAGTGCTTCCAGCTTCTATAAATGTTCTGTTCTTCCTGTCAGCTACTACATTTTGCTGAGGAGTTTGTGGTGCTGAGAAGTTGTGACTGATGCCATTATCTACACAGAACTGATCCATTTATGAAAAGTCAAACTCTATGCCATGATCACTCTTGATTGCCTTGATAGGCTCTTCTTTTTCATTCATTAACAGCTTAAACATCTTTATAAGTTGGGAGCTCGTCTCATCTTTTGAGTTGAGAAAGAACACCCATGTATAACTGGTGTAGTCATCCACTATGACCAGTGAGTATCTCTTTCAACCTAGGCTCACAGTTGGAATTGGCCTAAAGAGATCCATATATAGTAACTGTACGGGCCTGTTAATTGAGTTAACTGCTTTGCTTTTGAATGAGCTCCTTGTTTGCTTTCCAAGCTGGCATGCATTACATGGTCTTTCTTTGATGAAGCTGAACTTGGGTAAACCTCCTACCAGATCTTTGGAGTCCAGCTTAGACATACTCTTGAAGTTGAGATGAGATAATCTTCTATGCCAAAGCCAACTCATTTCTTCAGATGCTTTAGCAAGAAAACATATTGTTTCATCAGAACTAAGCTGAGCAAGGTTGATAATGTATACATTTCCTTCTCTTGTTCCTGTCAGCTTGATAGAGGATGTCTCCAGATCTCTGACTTGACACTGATTGTTGAGAAAGGTGACTTGATGGCCTTTATCACAGAGTTGACTGATGCTAAGAATATTATGCTTTAGTCTATCAACATAAGCCACTTTGCTGAAGCACACCGCACCATTCCCAACTGATCCATAACCTTTTGTCTTGCCAGAGCTATTATCTCCAAAGATAACTATTGGTCTCTCCTTCTCTGTGTAGTTCGCAGGAGGGCTATGTACCAGGTCATATGCCTTGAGCAACCACTGTCCAGATATCATGTTGTAGTCGTGGTGCTCATTTCCTGCAGACAGATTCAGCTTTCATATTGGTACCCAGACTTGTATGGGAATGTTAGTACCTTTAGGAACCCAAATCTGCTTGACTTTGGGTCTCTCATGCACAATATTATGAAAGTATGATGCAGCTTTATGACCAAATCTTCCACATGCAAAGCATCCAATATAATTTATGTGTGTGTGTGTGTGTGGATTCTTTCTCCATTTGGACTTTTGTGGGTATTTGTTGGCCTTACCCGTATATTGCATCTTCAGTTTTCCATACAGCCTTGGAGTTCAGGTTTTGTGCTGAGTAAACCTCATCGCCATGATACCTTCCAAGTTGATCCGTGGAGTCAGTTTTACTTGACTCTACGATTCGTCGAGGTTGGGTAGTGGTGACTGAGTCACTCTTCACCTTTCTGAATCCTAGGCCAGCATGAGATCCGTAATGTGTAGGAACATATCTTGGATCAGAAGAGCAAGGTTGCACTGGTTCATCCTTCTGTGTGGACTTTACAAATGTGATACTTCTATTTAAATTAGAAGCACTACTCATGCTAGTTTCCTTTATCTTTTCCACACTGGGTTCTGAGATAGATTCCCCAAACCCTAAGCCTGTTCTATCAGAGACACTTCTCTAATTGGATATCAGGGAGTCCATAGATGAAGAAGAGCTATTCCATGTAGAGATAGTTTTTTCTAACTCTTCAATCTTAGAGTTTAGATTTGACTCTCTTTGCATGCTCAGTTCATTTGTCTCTCTCAAGATTTTATTCTCTTCTTTAAGCTTAGAGAGAGAGTCAAAACTTATTAGAGCAGCTTCCAATTCTTTCTGAACTTTCTCTTTCTCCTTTTGAAGATCAGTATATTCTTTAGATAGAACTCTTAACCATCTCATATTTTGATATAGATTAGTTGACATGTCACGAATGCCAGTTATTAAATCATCAATGTCTGTATCAGGAGAGTCGAAGTCAATTACCTTGTCTATGACTGCTTCAGCATCTTTCCTACTGAGTGCATCTTTGGCCATCAGACATATGTTTTCTTTTGGAGGTGCTTCATCATCTTCAGACTCAGTGTTAGTGTCGTTATCTGAATCACTCCAAGAGCTTCCAGCTACAAGCCCTTTGTCTTTCTTCTTATTCTTTTTGTAGCCTTTGAGCTCCTTCTTTGGCTTTGACTTTCTTTTCAGCTCTTCTCTGATAGGCTTGTTGCAGTTGGCAATGAAATGCCCAGGCTTCTTGTAGTTGTAGCATAGGTCACTGATCTGCTCCTGACTGCTACTATTATTGAACCTTTTAGGTTTGCTGCTTCTGCCTTTGAGCATAAGCCTTTTGAATCTTCTGGCAAGCATTGCAGCTTCATCATCATCACCGTCATCATTTTCCTCAGAGTCAAACTCATCTTCAACCTATGCTCTAGAGATCTCTTCCTTTGCTTTGAGAGCAACTCATTTATCCTTCTTTCTTCCTTCTGATAGAGTTTCTGCTCGTTGAGTCAGTTCTAGCTCATAGGTAAGAAGGTTTCCGTAGAGTTGTTGAACTGTTATCTCATGCAGATTCTTTGACTCTCTAATTGTAGTGGTCATGGCATCCCACCTGCTTGGAAAGGACCTCATGAACTTGATGACTAGATCCTTGTTTGGATAGGTCTTTCCATAAGCTCTAAGAGAGTTGAGCAGCATTGTGAATCTTTCATAGGTTGAAGTGACATTTTCTCCAGGAACATGGGCAAACATCTCATACTGTTGAGTCAGTAGAGATTGCTTGTTTTCTCTAACTTCTTCAGTTCCTTCATGCATTATGAGCAATGCATCCCAGACTTCTTTGGCAGTTTTGCAGTTAACCACGTTCTCGAACAGATTGTCTTCTAAAGACTGGAACAAGATGTTCTTAGCCTTCTTGTCAAGCTGAACATCTTTCTTTTAATTTTCAGTCCATTCAGATTTGACCTTGACCACCATGTTGTTTGGATCTCTAGAGTTGGTGCAAGCCTTTTGGGAATATAGGGTACATTCAGAACAGTTTCAAATAGATCATCATTTATTGAATCCATGTAAGCCTGCATCCGAACTTTCCAGTTGGCAAATTTATCTTTGTTGCACATTGGTGGTTTGCTTCGTCCACCTGTCTTGGTCTCGCTTATTAGTTGTGCCATTGGATCTACTCAAGCTTGTATGCTTAGATGTGAGAATCTGCTCTGATACCAATTGTTAGTTCCCAAAGGCACGTTAGTTATCTAGAAGGGGGGTTGAATAGATATTTTAAAAATTCTTTGTTTAAAATACTTTGTCAGTATTGATTATACTGACAGCAGCAGAATATATGTTTTGTTCCCCTTCAAGATATTGCCGTTATGGTTTGATAAGCAGTTATTGCAGTTATAACAGATATGACAGTTATAGCAATTAATGAGTGACAATGAGACACAAGGTTTTAAGTGGTTCAGAGCACACAAGGCTCCTAATCCACTCTTCTACTCCACGAGTAGGAAATCCACTAAGGATGTCTCTTACAACTGGATCACTTAGATCCCTTCAAGGCCATCAGCCCTGGAACTTCTCTTAGTTCACTTTTGAACTCTTCAAGTCCTCTGACTTGGATCTGCTCTTAGTTCACTTTTGAACTCTTCAAGTTCTCTAACTTGGATCTTCACTTAGTTCACTTTTGAACTCTTCAAGTCCTCTTAATTGGTTCCTCACTTGGATTGGCAGTAGTTATTTGAGGTGTGCTACTCAGTTGCAATTAAGCATCAGTTATGAAGGACTGAGTAGCTAAGCAAGCTTTCCTCTTTTAGGATCGTAGAGCTGATCGTTGAGTGTTCTTGAGCTTTACTCTTGATAATCTTTCTTTTTGTATCTTGCTTGCTTGGTCTGAATCCTAGTCTGATTTTCTTATAAAAGAGCCATTCAAAATATGTCTGTTTGAATGCTCCCTGTGACGCCCCCAAAATAGGTTCAACACTCAACCCATTTTGAATCGCCAAATACACTCAACAAAATTCAAATACAATCTTTCATATCACACGGTCATGCAAAATACGACCACACAACTGTGAGTGTCAATACAGACATGTAGAAAATATTAACATTCAAATTAAGTCCTCATTACATTTATTATCACACTATTTTAAATAAAAAAAATAGTGCGGACTTTTACAGCTCTAACTCGGACCATCACTCAATTCCCCAACTAGTACCCGCGATATTCTCATTTCCTGAAGAGAACAATTGATGAAAAGGGTGAGCTCAACTAGCCCAGTAAAGAATATTATGACTAAGATAATGAAAAACAAATTATCGTTAGCCTTCAATAAATTAGATAAAATATTATGGACAACAAGTTTTAGATCAATATTCGCAGCGGAAATAACAATTCCTTAGAAGAGTTAAGTAGAGAATGATGTCTACTATCTTCTTTGATTTAAAAGTCCATCATCAATATTTTATCCCTGTAGCATCAATCAATATACATCTCGAACCAAATATCTATCTTTGCACTACGAACCAAAGACATTCATTCGTATCATCAATTGGTCATGTTCATCTCAACACCTGTCCATCTTTGCACTACGGGCCAAAGATATTCATCAGGTAATCACTCATCTTTGCACTACAGGCTAAAGATATTCATCACGTAATTATTTATCTTTGCACTACAGGCCAAAGATATTCAGTTATATCACCATTTAGAACTGAGTATGATGAAAAATAATACGAATAACGGATCCAGTGAGATAAAGGACAAATATTAGAGAATTTATCCATAGTTCAAGAATGAAGACCAAAACCTGGATCCAATCAAAGAGGATTTGGAAGAAAATAAATATTTTTTTTACCGTGAATAGTACCCTATAAATAGTAACTCGTGAATACTAACTCGACATAAAAAGATAAAAATTTTACAAGAAAGTTCAGACCAATATTCCAGTGAAATAATATTAGATGAAGCACAAAACTCAAGTAATATCTGATCATTTCAGGAATTATAGAAGCAATACTTACCGTAGTAAGTTTAGAGTTGGGAATCTGAAATGAAACAATATACGAAACTGCAATTGAATTTTCACCCGTCTGGAGGTAGTCCGCTTAGACAGATTATTTCTACAATTTAATAACAACTGAATACGAAGGGTTATTCACCAGGCATACGGTAGTCCGCGTAGACAGGTTATTCCCACAAAATAATAAAGAATAGAATAACAACAAGATTTCACCATGCATGCGGTAGTCCGCGTAGACAGGTTATTCTAACAGAATAATAAAGAATGGAATAACAACCCTTACGAGTATTGAAAGAAAATAACTCTCTTTATGAATACGAAAGAAATAATACCCCTTACCTTAAAATTTGGAGACTGTACTAGCGTAATAGCAGAATACTCTTCTTCTTTCTCTCTTATTCTCTCTATACTTTCTCTCTCTATAGCTTTAGTGAATTGGTCAGAAATAATGAAGAAATAAGCTTCTATTTATAGGCTCGACAGAGTAAGAGTAAAATAGTCTTTTTGCCATAATTGTATGCATCGATCTATGACATCATTGCTTACCTCATCGCTCCGATGACATCATTGTATGCATCATAAGAGTTCAAATTCAATTTGCACTCTTCCACCTCGTTTAACTTTTATACCATGAATTTACTATAATAATGTTACCATTCGAATTATAAAAATCATACTATTATATAATCACATCATACTACTATAATGTAATATTATAATAATATATTTGAATAAATTATTTTATCGGACAAGATAAAATACCAACTTTCAACAAATATCACATTTTAAAAATTTCTCCGTTTAAATCCACATTGAATAAATATTTCCTTATCATATATATCAAAAATTAATTATTCACAAATAATATTATAGAACTACAATATTGACAACCAGGTCGTTCCCAGGAAAGAGGGGGCCTTCTGATAAGGATTTTTCCTTACTGGTGCGCAATTAATTAACCCCTTTTCCTAGACAGAACTTCATTAGACATTGCCAATAATGCTATCTAATAATATTATTCAAATAATAGGAATTATTGATTTGATAATTTGAATTAATGTGCAATGACAATTATTGAATCAATGATATAAAATAGCAAAGTAGCACTTATTGATATAAAATATCAACATAGCAAATATTGAACAAATAAAATATTATGCAATTATTGAATCAATAATATAAAATATTAAACAGTAATTACTGTAGCAATAATTGAGTAAGTGACTTCCTACGTAAGAATCAATAATTTGAAATACTATGCAATACCGTGTGCTACCGTGTAACACCGTGTATTACTGTATTTTAACCACATGGTATTTCAACAGTACTAACAGTAACAGTTTTGCCGTTATTTTTATAAAAAGGTTACTTCTGTTGTTTTCTATATCCGACATTCATTCCGTTGTGTGGTCCACCAATGACTGCGCCATCGTATGAATATTCTCCAACAAAAAGAATATTCCTCGACCAAACGAATATTTCCCGACACAACGAATATTTTATAACCACTTGCTTACTTTGTAAACTTTGCACATTTCACCCATAACTTATCACATTTATCAAATCAACACCTTACTATTTCAAAATAATATATAAAGAAAATTATATCTTATTCATAAAATTTGGGGTCTTACAACCTCCTCTCCTTATGAAATTTCGTCCTTGAAATTGACGTACGTACCTGGTATGTCGAAAAGGTGAGGATACCTCGTTTTCATTTCTGATTCTAACTCCAAGGTCATTTCCTCGATATCATGGTTCCTCCACAGAACTTTAACTTGAGGTATAACCTTTGAGCGTACGACATGTTCCTTCCTATCCAAGATCTTAATAGGTACCTCTTCGTATGTTAAATCTTCTGCTATCTCGTCTGGTTCTAACTCAATAATGTGGTTTGGATCTTTCACATATTTACGAAGCACAGATACATGAAAAACGTTATGAACACGAGACATACTGGGAGGTAAGGCGAGTCTATAGGCCACATTTTCTACTCGATCAAGGATTTCAAATGGACCAATGAATCGTGAATTGAGCTTTCCTCTCTTCTCTAATCTTCTAACTTCTTTCCAAGGAGCAACGCGTAACAATACATGATCCCCAACTTTAAATTCCACGTCCTTTCGATGAAGATCAGCATAACTCTTTTGTCGATATTGTGCAGTTTGTATACGTTACCGGATCATTTGAATCTTTTTTGCAGTCATACGTACTAACTCCGGTCCCAACAATGTTTCTTTACCCACCTCGTCCCAGCATACTGGAGAACGACATTTTTGTCCATACAACGCCTCGAATGGAGCCATGCCTATACTTGCCTGATAACTGTTGTTGTAGGAGAATTCCACCAATGGTAGGTACTTATCCCAACTCCCTTTGAAGTCTAGAACACAGAGTCTCAATAGATCTTTAAGAGTTTGGATAGTCCTTTCCGATTGCCCCGTCTGTTTATGGATGATATGCCGAACTGAATCGTAAATCCGTGCCCATAGCTTTATGCAAGCTGACCCAAAATCGTGAAGTGAATCTTGGGGCACGATTCGAAACTATGGATACTGGCATGCCATACAATCTCACAATCTCATTCACGTACATACGAGCAAGATGTTCAAGGGAATAAGTCTCTCGTATCGGCAAAAATGAGCAGACTTGGTTAATCTATCAACAATAACCCAAATTGCATCTATGCCTTGAGAAACCTTGGGAAGACCCGTAACGAAATCCATGGTAATGCTTTCCCACTTCCACTTTGGAATCCCAAGTGGTTGCAATGAACCCTTTGGCATTTGATGCTCCGCCTTGACACGTTGGCACGTTAAACACCTCGAGATGAACTCCGTGATCTCTCTCTTCAGATTGCTCCACCAAAATGTATGTCGAAGATCACGATACATTTTGGTACTTCCAAGATGGATTGCAAACGGTGTGTTGTGTGCCTCCATCATGATTCTATACTTCAAATCAGAATCGTCAGGAACACAAAGTCTGGATTTGACTCGAAGTATTCCTTCTTCATCAATCCTTGCTTTTGGAATAGCACCTTCTTGCACCTTCTTCCTCATATTCATCAGCTCCGGGTCTGTAGCTTGAGCAGCTTTAACTTTATCAATCAAAGCTGGTTCTACGCGTATACTTGATATCATCGCATGGGTCCCCGGAGTCTTGAACTCTATCTCCATCTTTTGTAAATCACACAAAATAGGCCTTGAAAGCATCACATTCGTTCCCGCATATGATCTTCTACTCAACGCGTCAGTTACCACGTTCGCTTTTCCAGTATGGTATTGGATGGTATGATCGTAATCTTTCAACAACTCAAGCCAACGTCGTTGCCGCATGTTGAGTTCCTTCTGGGTGAAGAAATACTTGAGGCTCTTATGATCTGTATAGATCTCCACTTTCTCCCCATACAGGTAGTGTCTCCAGATCTTCAACGCGAAAACGACTGCTGCCAACTTTAGATCATGAGTAGGATAATTCCTCTCATATTTCTTGAGTTGTCGCGAGACATAGGCTATGACTTTCCCATGTTGCATGAGAACACATCCTAACCCTTTGCCCGAAGCATCGCTGTAAATGACAAATCCATCCGAACTAGATGGTATTGTCAGAACAGGTGCCGAAATGAGTCTCCTCTTGAGCTCTTGAAAGCTCTTCACACATTCCTCGTTCCATACGAATTTTGTATCTTTCCGAGTCAACTGAGTTAATGGAGTAGCGATTCGAGAAAATCCTTTCACGAATCTCCGATAATAACTACGTAAGCCTAGAAAGCTACGTACTTCGGTCACCGACTTCGATTGCTCCCAACTTTGTATTACTTCAATCTTCGTCGGGTTAACAGATACTCCATGTTTTGATACCACGTGCCCAAGGAATGCTACCTCCTCAAGCCTGAACTTGCATTTCTTCAGCTTGGCATATAGCTTGTTTTCATGAAGCCTTTGAAGTACTAGCTTCAAGTGGTGCTCATGATCTTCACGGCTTTTGGAATAAATGAGGATGTCATCAATAAAGACAACCACGAACTGATCCAAATATTCATTGAATACACGGTTCATCATATCCATGAAGGCAGCAGGAGCATTAGTCAATCCAAAAGACATGACTAAGAATTCATAATGCTCGTATCGAGTTCTGAAAGCAGTCTTCAGAATATCCTCCGTTTTAATCATTAGCTGATGATATCCAGAACCAAGATCGATCATTGAAAAGAATTGTGCACCTTGCAACTGGTTGAACAGGTCATCAATACGAGGTAATGGATACCTATTCTTGATGGTGACATGGTTCAACTCCCGATAGTCAATACAAAGTCGCATACTCCCGTCTTTCTTCTTTACGAATAAAACAGGAGCACCCCAAGGAGATGTACTAGGACGTATAAAATCGATGTCTAACAACTCCTGTAGTTGGACCTTTAACTCCTGAAGTTCTATAGGAGCCATTCGATATAGGGTTTTAGAAATGGGTTTTGTACTGGGTTCAAGGTCAATAAAGAATTCAACTTCATTTTCCGGGGGTAGACCGGGAAGTTCTTTAGGAAATACATCAGGAAACTCATTAACAACAGAAATATCATTCAAACCTGACGTATTCTGGTTTAGATCAGTGACATGGGCTAATAAAGCTTGACATCCGTTTTTCAATAAACGAATAGCTTTATGACTTGAAATAACATTGATTGATTTTAGTGGTTTGGTTGTTTGAATTCGCACAATAGGTTGGTTAGGAATATGAAAACTAACAACCTTACGAAAATAATCAATTTTGGCATGATAAGTGGTCAACCAGTTAATTCCTAAAATTACATCAAATGCAAGTATTTTCAACGACATAAGATCAACAGGTAGGGTGAGGGTACCAATTTGAATCGAGCAAGATTTGTAAACTGTAGATGTAACGAAGTTTTCTCCCAACAGAGTTTCAACAGATAAGTCAAAGTCTAATTTCTCAAGTGTCAAGTTCAAACGTTGAGCACAAGCAGGTGAAATAAAAGAATGGGTAGCACCAGTATCTAATAAAGTGTAAACTTCGCAAGAGTTTATTATCAGCTTACCCGTAATAACCTCGTTCGGGTTCCTTGCTTGTTGGGCAGTCACGACAAAAGCTCTTCCACGAATCACTGACTTTGACTTGTCAGGGATATCCTTTGGAGACACCATCCCTGCTGGACTTAGTTTCACTACAGGACACACTCGAGCTATGTGCCCTTCATTTCCACAGTTATAACATAACTTGGATTGTTGTCTGCAGTTGGGGCTGATATGTCCCTCTTGCCAGCATTTATAGCATACGACCGGAGGTCATTCTCCTCCCTTAAAAATAGTTGATGTTGGTGCTGCTATCGATGCTTTCAGGTTCTCATCGTTGTACCTTCTCTTCTTGAAATCTCCCCCGACTCACTTCTTCTATTATCATGGCCACGATTACCATCGGAGTGGTTACCGCTTCTGCCATGATGCTTTCCTCCCTGCTGGTTGTCATTGTTCTGATGACTGCTGCCACCAGTACGACATTGGTTGTTGTCCCTTGGTTGAACATAATCATTATCTCGTTCTAATAACTGGGCCCTGTTCACTACATCCGAATATAGAGAAAATTTGTGAGAAATTAGGTATTGACGAATCTCGGGTTTCAAATCTCTTAGAAACATCCGCGTCATATGTTCCTCATTCTCCACCAAATGAGGTGCAAACCGGGATAACTCCGCGAACTTAGCCTCGTACTAGGACACAGTCATGCTATTCTGTTCCAGTCTGATGAACTCTACCTCTTTCATGTGACGAATACTTTCTAGAAAGTACTTGTCATTGAACAGTTTCTGGAACGCCCCCCAAGTCATCTTGAGTGCAGCAGGCTGGGTACGCTTCACAGATTCCCACCAGTAATCTGCTTCTCCACGGAACATAAAGGTGGCAAATGGAACCTTCTGTTCCTCCATGCATCCAAAGACATCAAATATCTTGGTAATTTGCTTAATCCAATTTTCTGTCTTGATTGGATTTGGCTTTCCCTGAAACTCTGGTGGTCCCAACTCTTTAAACTGCTTGGCAGTGACAAGCCATGATGTTATTTCCACCAGTATTATGAACACGAGTCTCCCTCGTCTGGTTTTGCATGAACTATAAAAAGCTTCTAAACATCCCGTCATTTATCAATTTTTCAATAGGGTTGTTTACAGGAGTAATATAGCCTTCATGTTGCACGTTCTCCTCGTTGGTGATTAAAGGTGTCTCAACGGTCTCATTCACTCCATTGTTTAAATCTTCAGCTTCCATTCTCAAGTACTGTCATAAAACAAGGGTTAATCAAATAACTTAACATATCACATATTAACCCTATGTTCCAACCGACCAATTAAATAACAATTAAGCTTAGGTAGGACACACTAGCGAAGGTTTTACTCGTCTCTCCCCTCTTAGTTCTATTCCCAGATCTCCGGCAGAGATCATATCCCTAAGCTCTGATACCAACTGTGACACCCCCAAATTAGGTTCAATACTCAACCCATTTTGAGTCGCCAAATACACTCAACAAAATTCAAATACAATCTTTCATATCACACGGTCATGCAAAATATGACCACACAACTGTGAGTGTCAATACAGATATGTAGAAAATATTAACATTCAAATTAAGTCCTCATTACATTTATTATCACACTATTTTAAATAAAAAAAATAGTGAGGACTTCTACAGCTCTAACTCGGACCATCACTCCATTCCCCGACTAGTACCCGCGATATTCTCATTTCTGAAGAGAACAATGGAAGAAAAGGGTGAGCTCAACTAGCCCAGTAAAGAATATTATAACTAAGATAATGAAAAACAAATTATTGTTAGCCTTCAATAAATCAGATAAAATATTATGGACAACAAGTTTTAGATCAATATTTACAGCGGAAATAACAATTCATTAGAAGAGTTAAGTAGAGAATGATGTCTACTATCTTCTTTGATTTAAAAGTCCATCATTAATATTTTATCCATGTAGCATCAATCAATATACATCTCGAATCAAATATCTATCTTTGCACTACGAACCAAAGATATTCATTTGTATCATCAGTTGGTCATGTTCATCTCAACACCTGTCCATCTTTGCACTAAGGGCCAAAGATATTCATCAGGTAATCATTCATCTTTGCACTACAGGTCAAAGATATTCATCACATAATTATTTATCTTTGCACTACAGGCCAAAGATATTCAGTTATATCACCATTTAGAACTGAGGATGATGAAAAATAATACGAATAACGGATCTAGTGAGATAAAGGACAAATATTAGAGAATTTATCCATAGTTCAAGAATGAAGATCAAAACCTGGATCCAATCAAAGAGGATTTGGAAGAAAAAATAATAATTTTTTTAACCTGTGAATAGTACCCGATGAATAGTAACTCGTGAGTAGTAACTCGACATAAAATGATAAAAATTTCACAAGAAGGTTCAGACCAATATTCCAGTGAAATAATATTAGACGAAGCGCAAAACTCAAGTAATATCTGATCATTTCAGGAATTATAGAAGCAATACTTACCGTAGTAAGTTTAGAGTTAGGAATCTGAAATGAAACAATATACGAAACTGCAATTGAATTTTCACCTATCTAGTTGTAGTCCGCTCAGACAGATTATTTCTATAATTTAATAACAACTGAATACGAAGGGTTATTCACCAGGCATACGGTAGTCCGCGTAGACAGGTTATTCCCACAGAATAATAAAGAATAGAATAAAAACAGGATTTCACCATGCATGCGGTAGTCCGCATAGACAGGTTATTCCAACAGAATAATAAAGAATGGAATAACAACCCTTACGAGAATTGAAAGAAAATAACTCTCTTCATGAATACGAAAGAAATAATACCCCTTACCTTAAAATTTAGAGACTGTACTAGCGTAATAGCATAATACTCTTTTTCTTCTCTCTTATTCTCTCTATACTTTCTCTCTCTATAGCTTTAGTGAATTGGTCAAAAATAATAAAGAAATGAGCTTCTATTTATAGGCTCTGCATAATAAGGGTAAAATAATCTTTTCGCTATAATTTATGACATCATCGCTTACATCATCGATCTATGACATCATTGTTTACCTCATCGCTCCGATGACATCATTGTTTGCATCATAAGAGTTCAAATTCAATTTGCACTCTTCCACCTCGTTTAACTTTTATACCATGAATTTACTATAATAATGTTACCATTCGAATTATAAAAATCATACTATTATATAATCACATCATACTACTATAATGTAATATTATAATAATATATTTGAATGAATTATTTTATCGGACAAGATAAAATACCAACTTTCAACAAATGTCACATGTTAAAAATTTCTCCGTTTAAACCCACATTGAATAAATATTTCCTTATCATATATATCAAAAATTAATTATTCACAAATAATATTACAGAACTACAATATTGACAACCAGGTCGTTCCCAGGAAAGAGGGAGACTTCCGATAAAGATTTTTCCTTACTGGTGCGCAATTAATCAACCCCTTTTCCTAGACAGAACTTCCTTAGACATTGCCAATAATGCTATCTAATAATATTATTCAAAAAATATGAATTATTGATTTGATAATTTGAAATAATATGCCATGACAATTATTGAATCAATGATATAAAATAGCAAAGTAACACTTATTGATATAAAATATCAACGTAGCAAATATTGAGCCAATAAAATATTATGCAATTATTGAATCAATAATATAAAATATTGAACAGTAATTACTGTAACAATAATTGAGTAAGTGCCTTCCTACGTAAGAATCAATAATTCAAAATACTGTGCAATACCGTGTGCTACCGTGCAACACCGCGTATTACTGTATTTTAACCACCGGGTATTTCAACAGTACTAACGGTAACAGTTTTGCCGTTATTTTTATAAAAAGGTTACTTCTGTCGCTTTCTATATCCGACATTCATTCCATTGTGGGGTCCACCAATGACTGTGCCGTCGTACGAATATTCTCCGACAAAAAGAATATTCCTCGACCAAACGAATATTCCCCGACACAATGAATATTTTATAACCACTTGCTTACTTTGTAAACTTTGCACATTTCACCCATAACTTATCACATTTATCAAATCAACACCTTACTATTTCAAAATAATATATAAAGAAAATTAAATCTTATTCATAAAATTTGGGGTCTTACACGCCCGTTGCTGCATTTAATGCTTCAAACGTTTCTGTGCAGTTGATGTTGACATCTTGCTTTCCTGCGGCACTGCAGACTGGCCCACTAACACAGCAGACTGCAAACTCACCTAACACCTGAAAAGGTATTTTCTGCAGGCTGTTTAGTCCTTTCCTTAGCTTCTTCAATACGCTTCTTCGTTTTGAACTAAGGATGAATATGGAATCATTGGGACCATCAAATTGTCAACGACTATTAGCCTTTCTTCATTTGTTGCTCTTCCTCCCTTCATCAGAATTATGATCTTTGATGCTGACTAGAGGAGCACTACGATTATGGTCATTATACCATAATCGTTGTGTGTTGGCCTGCACAGCTTGACTCAGACTTGATCGTAGAGAACACTACGATTTCTCTTAAGCTCTTTGGTAAACTACGATTGGAACCAAGTTCCGGGCATTTTGAGAAAACAAAACTTAACGTGAAAGTGTATAAAAGTACGAAGAAGTAATATTCACTTTTTGATCATGAAAATACTTACAATGGACTGCTACACGGGCTTTTTGCTAAATCGTAGGCTCTATACGTCCAAATCTACCAGTTATTTTTTTATATGTGGTAGTATGTGGGTATATCTATATGTTAGAGTGAAAATATTTGGGTTTGGAAGAGGTGTAAAAGTCAAAAAATTGAATTGGCAGAGCTTCGGAATGTTTTTAAATTCTTGAAAATGAAGGGGGGCACCTCTATTTATAGGCCAGGGATCCTCCACTCTACCTCCTGCTACCGCAAGTAGAGGTGCGGCTCCCCTGGTGGGGCCCGCGGTGCCGTGTTCTATCATCTCAAAGAACGTGCACTCCGGACAACGCGCAGTCAAAGTCAAAACTTTCTAACTTTTGATCGGAGCGTTCGTTTGAGGCGTGCGATACCTTTTCAAAAAGCCCTCGCCGAGAGTGTTACAATGACATGGGATAAAAAAAATTTTGAGTCCAACAAGACGGGTTCATAACCAGGTCTTCGATTCCCCGTAGTTTGTCCGTTGAGCTGTCTTGCACTTTTTACACTCGGGATCGTCGTTATGGTTCATTTTGACTTCGATGGCATCAATTCAGCTTGAGTTTGACTGAATCGACTAAGAGTTGATAAAATGACCGTTTTGCCCTTCCTGGGGTGGTCCTTGGTGGATCTGGCTTCCCAAGGTTATCTCTGGGGCTGAACTGCATTTCCCAGATTGATGCCGGGGCTGATCTGTACTTCCCGGGATGAGACCAAGGATAATTTGACACATCCTAGGTCGATGTCAAGGTTGACCTATACCTCCTGAGTTGATGTTAGGGCTGACTTGACGGCCCGATATTGAGATCGAGATTGATCGATATCTCCCAGGTTGCGGCCGGGGCTGATTTGTACCTCTCGGGTTGCTGCCAAGGCTGATTTGAAGGCCCGATATTGAGATCGGGGTTTGAATTGATGGTCTATTTGGAGATTGGGGTTGGTATGATAGACGTCCGATTGGAGATCGGAGTTGGATAGATGGTCCGATTGGAGATCGGAGCTGGATAGACAGTCCGATTGAAGATTAGAGCTAGATAGATTGTCCGATTGGAGATCGGAGCTAGATAGACGGTCCGATTAGAGATCGGAGTTGGATAGATGGTCTGATTGGAGATCGAAGCTGGATAGACGGTCCGATTGGAGATCTAAGCTGGATAGACGGTCCGATTAGAGATCGGAGCTGGATAGACGGTCTAATTGGAGATCAGAGTTGGATAGACGGTTCGATTGGAGATCAGAGTTGGATAGACGGTCTGATTGGAGATCGGAGCTAGATAGACGGTCTGATTGGAGATCGAAGTTAGATAGACGGTCCGATTAGAGATTGGAGCTGGATAGATGGTCCGATTGGAGATCAGAGCTGGATAGATGGTTTGATTAGAGATCGAATCTAACTGAAATACCGATATTGGTGATCAGATTTGACTGGAGTACCGACATTGGTGATCGAATTTGGGTTTACCGGCATTGGTGGCCGAATTTGGGCTGTAGTACCGATATTGGGGATCGGATTTGACTGAATGACCTGCATTAGTTGTCGAATTTGGATTGGAAACCCGGTATCGGTACCAGGGTTGGTTTGATTGACGGATTTTCCCTCCTACAGTGTCAGTATTAGGGCAAGGAAAAATTCGAGTGTCTACAGATGCCCCTCTTTATCATGACCATGCAATGTAATGGAATGGACAGGATAAAGATTAGTAGACACTGGAAATAAAACACATGCTAGAGACGTTACAAAGGTTGGGTGTCTTTGAGTTGAACGGGACTGTTCTCGGCTGCTTACGTCATCTATCTGCTGGGGATAGCGTTGTCATGGACAGCCCTGGATATCATTGATAGGTTATCGCAAACTATTCTTGTCATTTTCTGCTGGGGATGACGTTATTCACGGTAGCCTGTTTAACTCTGATGAGGATGCTATTATGCTACCATGGTTTTAAACCCATGGTTTCCCGCATCTGTCAACATTATCAGGGGGCAGATTTCCTCTCGACTGATGCCGTTTGTGTGCTTTTGAATGTTCCTCTGACGTGGTTATCCCTTAGGTATCGAGTCACCTTGCTGGGATGTTTCGATGCTTATCCAGATGATAGGTTTCATTTGGCAGCTTGCAGTAGGGAGCTGAATATCCAACCTTTTACCTCATTCTCTTTTGAGGATGTGTATAACAGATTCCATCATTCGCGATGGATTACTACAATTGCCTTTGTCACTTGATCATTCCCGATGCTTTGCTGGGGCTAAGCAATCGGTTAAACTGTATCGGTCAGTACTGGATGCTTCGTTGGGGTTGTGCCAACGGCTGAACTTTCATCTGTCAGTACCCGATGCTTCGCTGGGGTTGTGCCAACAGTTGAAATTGACTTCAGTCTGTACCAGAACTTCGCTGGGGTTGTGCCAACGGTTGACTGGTCTTCGTCCTGTACCCGAACTTTGCTGGAATAGAACCAACGGTTGACTGGACTTTGATCTGTCCCCAAACTTTGCTGGGGTTGTACCAACTGCTGACTGGACTTCAGTCTGTACCGGAACTTCACTGGGGTTGTGCCAATGGCTGACTAGACTTCGGTCTGTACCCAAACTTCATTGGGGTTGTGCCAACGGCTGAGACTGGCTTCGGTCTGTACCCAAACTTTGTTGGGGCTGAGCAAACGGCTAAACTAGTTTCTGTCTGTACCAGAACTTCGTTGGGGCTGAGCTAATGGCTGACTGGACTTCGGTCTATACCCAAACTTTGTTGGGGTTGTGCCAACGGCTGAGACTTGCTTCGGTCTATACCCGAACTTCGTTGGGGCTGAGCCAACGGCATAATTGGTTTCTCTTTGTAACCCGAACTTCGCTGGGGCTGAGCCAACAGGTGAGACTGGCTTCGGTCTGCACCCGAACTTCGCTGGAGCTGAGACAACGGCTAAGACTGGCAGTCGGTCTGTACTGGAACTTCGCTGGGGCTCAGCCAACAGCTGAACTGGTTTTGGTCTGTACCTGAACTTCGCAGGGAGTGTGTCAACGACTGACTGGACTTCAGTCTGTACCCGAACATCGCTGGGGTTGTGCCAACGGGTGAGACTGGCTTTAGTCTGTACCCCAACTTCTCTGGGCTGAGCCAACGGTTGAACTGGTTTCGGTCTGTACCCGAACTTCGGTGGGGATGAGCCAACGGCTGAAATGGTTTTGGTCTATACCCGAACTTCGCTGGGGCTGAGCCAACGGCTGAGACTGGCTTCGGTCTATACTTGAACTTCGCTGGGGCTGAGCCAATGGCTGACTAAATTTGGTCTGTACCCGAACTTCACTGAAGTTATGCCAACGGCTAACTGGACTTCGGTCTATACCCAAACTTCGCTGGGATTGTGCCAACGGCTGAGACTGGCTTCGGTCTAGTACTCGAACTTTGTTGGGGCTTAGCCAACGGCTGAACTGGTTTCGGTCTGTACCCGAAGTTCGCTGGGGCTGAGCCAACGGCTGAGACTGGCTTCGGTCTATACCCAAACTTCGCTGGGGCTGAGCCAATGGCTGACTGGACTTCGGTCTGTACCCGAACTTCGCTGGGGTTATGCCAACGGCTGAGACTGGCTTCGGTCTGTACCCGAACTTTGCTGGGGCTGAGACAACTGCTGAACTGGCTTCGGTCTGTACCCGAGCTTCGCTGGGGTTGTGCCAACGACTGAGACTGGCTTTGGTATGTACCCGAACTTCGTTGGGGCGAAGCTAACGGCTAAGACTAGCTTCGGTTTGTACCCGAACTTCGCTGGGGCTGAGCCAACGGCTGAACTGGTTTTGGTCTGTACCCGAACTTCACTGGGGTTGTGCCAATGGCTGACTGGACTTTGTTCTATACCCGAACTTCTCTAGGGTTGTGCCAACGGCTGAGACTGGTGGTCTGTACTCGAAATTAGCTGGGGCTGAGCCAACAGTTGAACTGGTTTTGGTCTGTACCCGAACTTCAATGTGGCTGAGCCAATGGCTGACTAGACTTCGGCCTATACCCAAAATTTGATGGGGCTGAGCCAAGGGCTGAACTGTCATCGGTTACTACCCGACGCTTTTGAAAGTGGCAGTTTTTGGTAGTTTTGCGCAGTTCCTACCCAATTTTTTGGTAGTTTGCTTTGTTAATCCCCGGACACGGCTCCGGGATGAATATCAAGGGTCTCCGTGGGGTTTCCCTTTCTGTCAGATTCCCGCTGCTTAAACGCAGATCTTCAGGACAAACCGCTCAATCGCGTAGCGATTTTTCTTCAGATTTGACTCGGCAGCACATAAGAACTCTGTTTCGACCCAAACTAGACTGAGCCCGGGGGAGTGGAACCCACCCTGGGGTGCCACAGGTGGAGGTGCGATAGCCGCAAATGGGCCTGCTCCCACCTGGGCTATTTAATGGGATGCGGGATTTTCATTTTTCAAGTTTCTGTTTTGAGTTCCAAACGAATTTCGATCTTCTTTTTTAGATCTACGGAGCTTGGACAGCTGTTTTTTGAATCCGTCAGTTCCTACGTGATTAGCGCAACGCATGTAACGTTTTACGTCCTTTTTTGCAAGTTTTGATCGTTAAAAGCATGCGAACCACTTAGGGGCTTTTCAAATGCAATGTATGAACAATGTATGCCTATATGACTTGCTAAAAATTTTCTAACTACATATGTATGCATATCTTACTGTAATGCAAGTTTGGATGTAAAAAATTCAGGTTCTGAGACAGTACTATTTTGCACTTTTTGACAAGTTTAGTCATCCTTTTTTAGGCCTAGTGAGCCTGGATTTTCAACTAAATATGTCCATGGTAATTTGGCTACCATGTGAGGTTGACTTTTGATTTTTCTTCATAAATATAAACTATTTCTATTTTTGGGTAGTTGTGCTACTAAATGGCCACCTAGACATGCATGTGTGCATGTGGACAGTCCATTTTACAAAGGAGACTCTGGCGAAATTTTTTCAAAGTCTTAGGCATTGAAAAACATGCAGTTTTGACTCTACTAGGGATTTTTGACTGACCCATGCTGCTTTTTAGCTTCTAGGTTTTGACAACATGCAGTTTTGACTTTACTGGGTATTTTTGACCGACCCATACATGTCTTAGGACCTAGAGATATATGCTAGACTGATTAAAAATAATAAGCCACAAGTTTTAGGCTTACCACACCCTTTCTGAGGTGATTTGGAGTATTGGTGTATGCGATGGATTGCGATAGACCCGGCAGTTCCAGCAGGGTATCATCAGGTATCAAACGGAGGAGGGCTTCGGATGTTCCCTAGCCTCTTCCAGCTCGAACGCCTCTTAGATTGGTGGAGGCGGTGATTCGTCCAGCACAGGACGAGCATCCACTTGATATTGACGATGAGGAGGCTCCTTTTGCTGCTCCTGTTCCCACTCAAGCTCCACATGCGGAGGTCCCTGGCATTGTTGTGCAGACGTAGGAGTTGTTGGGTGACTTGAGTCGCCATCCGTTGAGATATCTTCATGCCAACGAGGTGACTTGAAGTTTTTCTTCTCTCTGGATTTTTTTTCTTCCTTTTTGCCATTCTCGGGGCACAGGTTTTTGACATGGGTTGGTTTTTGATGCAAGTTCCCGGCTTTACGCAGCCTCGAGGGAACTAGTTTAGCGTGTATTCCCTGTATCACACTTTGCACGAGGATTACATGGATATCGTAGATGGCTGGGGCTTTCAGGCTTTTTTCTTGATCCTTCCCCGCCTTTGCCCTTGGGGTTATATGAGGGCTTTATCTGAGCGCTGGTCCACCAGACTTAGTCCCTTCATCTGCTAGATTGCAAGGTGATGATGACTTATATGGATTGGAGATTTATCACCGGCATCAAGTTTGAAGGAGAGCCGGTGCCTGCCGTGGCTGATATTACGCCCACTATCGTTCGATCCCTGCTGGGAGTCCCTACAATGGCATTCAAGGGTCGGGTAGTTCGATCCAGTCCCTTGAGTATAGATGCCCAGGATGGGACTTTATAGGAGCCCCCGCCTGATGATCAGAGGGCTATAGATCGCATTCTGAGGCGATTATTTTTGTTGATCATCAGCGGTTGTTTTGTGGTGGACAACTCGTCTACTATGTCCTTCGCCGTGATTAGCGTCACTCGACATGTAGAGCGCCTCAGTGACTATGATTGGGGCTCCTATACCTTTGCCTATTTTCTCCATGGCATGCGTATGCTTTCGGAGGGTGTGACGGAGGCTTGGTTAGGATTTTATCCATTTCTGCTAGTGAGTACATCTTTCTGTACCTTTTTGATTTCAACATTCAGTTTTGTCAGTCTTGATCACAGAGGACTTTTGATATTTGCATGATCAGCTTTGGGCATTTGAGAGGCTTCCTTGCCTATGGCTCGCTTCTGCACTAGGTCTGGAGACCTATCCTGGGGGACGGAGATGGCATCACTCCACTTTGACGGAGGTCCCTGTTGCTAAGGGATTCACTCACGCCCGTTTGTAGTTGGAGCTTTTGACGGCAGGTTTGATCACCTGGACGCCGTATACCTCCGAGTTTTTGATTGTTGGATTTGAGGGAGGTGTCCCTTATAACGCCCCCAGAATAGGTCCAATCTAACCAACCCATTCTGGGTCGCCAAATACATGGTACAGAATCCAAATACAACTCTTATATCACACGGTCGTGCAAAATACGACCACACAACTGTGAGTGTCAATACAAATATGAAGAAAATATAAACATTCAAACTAAGTCCTCATTATAATTATTATCACACTATTTTGTAAAAATAGTGACGTCTACTACTGCTCTAACTCGAGCCATCACTCTTTCCCCCGACTAGTCCCTACGACATTCTCATTTCCTGAAGAGGACAATAGATGAAAAGGGTGAGCTCAACTAGCACAGTAAAGAATATTATGACTTAGATAATAAAGAATAATTTATCGTTAGTCTTCAACAAATCAGATAAAAATATTATGGACAACAAGTTTTAGATCAACAACTGCAGCGGAAATAACAATGCATCAGAAGAATTAAGTAGAAAATGATGTCTACTATATTCTATGATTTGAAACTCCATAATCAATATTTTATCCCTGTAACATCAATCAATATATATCTTGAATCAAATATTCATCTTTGCACTACAGGCCAAAGATATTCATTTGTATCACCAGTTGGTCATGTTCATCTCAACACCTGTCCATCTTTGCACTACGGGCCAAAGATATTCATCAGGTAATCATTTATCTTTGCACTACAAGCCAAAAATATTCGTCAAATAATCATCCATCTTTGCACTACAGGCCAAAGATATTCATTTATATCACCATTTAAGACTGAAGATGATGAAAAATATTTTAAAGAACGAATATAGTGAGATAAAGGACAAAAATTAGGGATTCGTAATTTAGTTTATCCAAGTTCAAGAATACTACATAATAATTAATTATGAAGAAAAATTCAAGAATGAAGATCAAAACTTGGATCCAATCAAAGATAGGAACTATAATAGCCAACTTGGACAAAGAAAAGAAAATTTAATTTTTCTGTGAATAGTACCGTATTCATGAATACTGCCGTATACTTGAATAGTGCCGTATACGTGAATAGTGCCGTATACGTTAATAGTAAACCCGACATAAAAAGGTAGAAATTTTTATAAGACAAATCATACTTCGTGAATAGTACTCATAAATAGTGTCGTATTCGTGAATAGTGCTGCCGTATACGTGAATAGTGCCGTATACGTGAATAGTAACCCTGACATGAAAAGGTAAAAATTTCACAACAAAATTCATATCAATATTTCGGTATAATGATATTAAAAAAAATAACATCATTTTCGAAAAAAATAACATTCTTTACCTCAAAAGAATAGTACTTATGGCTGAAATATCGGATATAATATTGAAGGAAACTTGCACTGAATTGCAACACTCAAAGTATATAAATACTCACAAAAATATGCTCGATATTATAGAGAGAGAAAACTTCTGATTCTGGTGTGATTTTCAATTCTAACCAAAGCACCCTATTTATAAAAAAAATGCTTAGAACGCCAAAGTAGAAAATTTAATAAAATAATATATTTGACGGTGGGAGGCTGGGAGCTCTATCTTGGAGAGCGTGCCATTAGGAGCGTTACGGGGGAGATTCGCATTCCCATTGCTCCTCTTGCTTGGCATCATTGGTCATTGACCGTGCCATTGACAGATATCCCTATGGAGGGCATTGATGGTTTCGCCTTATCAAAGGGCCCTTACAGCCAGGAGGCATTTAGCAGTTGGTGGAGTCCTCGCACTATTGGAGCTCAGACTCGGGCCACCCAGTTCATGGCAGACATGGTGCCAGGGTCCGTGATGATGACGGACTAGATAGCTTGCCTTAGAGAGCCTACTCATGCTGACCAGATAGCAGATCTGACCATGGAGTTGGAGCAGGGCCATTTCTTTATCAGGCATCTTGGCCGAGATCCGTCAGAGTCATTTTCTTTTTACCCATCCAGCTCAGGAGCTGGTCCCTATTCCGGTTCATTTAGCAGCAGCTATGTAGGGGCATATCCTCCCCTATACCGCCTAGACATGCCTGATAGCAGTGGTTTTGTATCCACCGAGGAGATGGAGCAGGTCGATCACTTTGACACTAATGTCTTCGACTTCCTCTGATATCTATTGGAGCTATATTTATGGTCAGCCACTGTTTTGGCTATTTGGCGGTTGTGCCATCATTTTGATAGATTGGGAGCTGTTGCTTACACTCCTAAATTAACCTCACTTTCACTTTACAAATTCAAACAATTAGCATAGTAGTAAGCAAGGATCGATCCCATAGAGAGTGATTTGTTTTATATTTATCCTATGATTTCTAATGAAAAGGGGGTTTTGAATTGATTAAACTAAATTATCAAGAATAAAATAATAAGAATTAACAATGAATAAAAAGCTTCAGTTCTTCAGTTCAGTATCACTTTTTTACAATTACGGAGTAATCAAGTTTTACAGCCCTTCAATGAAACTATTAGCCCTATATAGCAACAAGCTCTGCTACCCAAAATTCTCCTTAGATCGTCACTGTATGGAATAAGCTCTTCACCAGATTCTAACTATAATATAACCTAGAACAAGCTCTCTAGATTTAATATAATAGAAGCATTAAAAATAGAGAATTAGACTAATCGAAGCAACAAACACATAAGCTAGATTTGTTTAACTTGTTCCCTAATAATCTTAGTAATACACAAAAGCTTGTCCACAATTAGTATCACTAATTTGCTACTTGTGATGAAGACATATATCAATTACACGTAATACCAATCTTAATCTAGCAGATGATATCAATTCACTAATTTAATCCTGCAGAATCACGTCAGTAAATTGAATAGCATACAAGAAGTTAGAGTAGATTATCAGAATAAATCTCATGCAAGAAGGAATAAATAAAATAAACTTGATCAAACCGTTAATTATGAATAAGGTTCAACATCCCTTCCGAAATGAATTAAAAGAATTAGTTCATGACTCCAAGCAAACCTAGATGAAAATACAAGAGAATGCCCCCTTAATATGCTCCTATCAGCCCCCTATTTATAATATTATAATAGCACCCCTAATCTTGCCTTGTGCCTGCACTAAAATCGGAGTCAGAAAAGGAAAATTAAGTAACTTGCTGACCATCACGCGCGGTCCACGGTCTGCGCTCCCAGAGGTGCTCCCCGTGCCCAATATGCAGACTCCACTACCCATTCCTTATTGCAAGCTCCTTGTTTGCCAGCTGCTTAACCGTGAGCAACTAGGCTTGTGAGGTGCTTGTTTCCTTGCATGCACGTGGACCCATTCACTTCGTGAGCTACTAGACTTCTTAATCTCTAAGCTGGCTAATTCAATGATATTGGGCTGCTAGTGAAACCATGCAAGTTGGTGAATCTGTGCTTCAATTGGAGATATCCAATCCGTATAAGAATAGGAGTGGGCTGCTTGCAATTTCCTTAGCCAATTAGGAATATATCAAGTGAACTGCTCTATTTCCTTACCAAGCTGCTCTCCACGTGGCCCATTCATTCCTTTTCTATTTTGGAATGTATAAAATCCATAGGCTGCTAGTCCTTCCCCACGTGTAATGATTATTTGCAAGGAATCCTTTTCCAATTAGGAATTACCCAATCTGCATGGCTTAACTTGTAAGTGCACGGACCACTTTGGTTCTCTCCCTTTGCAAGTGACCGTGGCCCATGTGGCATCCAGCAATTCGTGACCACTAGGAATTTCTTTGCTTTAATTTTGTAATTGTATGAACCCGTGAGCTGCTTGCTCTCTCCCATTAAAACTATTAAAGCTGCTCAATCCTTTGCCCAATTAGAATTCGTGACCTGCTAGGAGAAGATCTACTACCATGGTCCACTACATGTTATCCCTTTAATTGCATTCCTTTATTTGCTTGTCCAAGCTCCAATTCAAAAGGCTGCATGATAATGGGTTGCTAGGACAACCCGTGAGCTACTACGAAGTGGGCTGCATTCAATCACTTCGGAATGCATGTGCTGCCATAATTCCTTTGCTTGCTGATTTTGCTGTGCAAGCTACTTATTTCAAGGCCTGTTAACGCCAAGTTTTGCCGGCGTCCAATCACCAAATCCACACGCTCAAACCTGCACAATAACACGTCACAAATGAAGCTTGACGGCTGGGGCCGCCAGGTGATAGCTCTGGTGTGAGAATAAGTACAGGCTAGTCACAATGTTAACAATGGAGGCAGTAGTGTATAGTGCTCAAGTGGGTATTACCTGTTACCATTAGGTCAAGCCTTGTATTTATAGTCATTCTCACCGCCTCTAGAGTCCATGTCCCAGTCGAATTAGGACTCCTAAATATGGCAGTTACCATTGTTTGGGTTCAACGCAATCTCTTTTAAAAGTACAGGTTGGTGGTTATCCAACCATTTACCTTATAAGAGTTGGTATTTAGATAGGATTAGGGTTAAATCCCTTAATCCTTTAGACTCCTTATTGCTCTGGGCTCCATCCGAGAAATAACCTTCGGTATGGGCCTTACAAAGTGGTCTGAACCCCGTCCCGAAGGGCTCGGTAGTACGATCCCGATCATTACCTATTCGGTCTAGACTCCGGCACGAAGGGCTTGGTAGTCCGATCTCGATCATCATTATGTTGGTCTGGGCCCCGGTCTCATGGGACTAGGATGCCCGATCCGGATAATACCAGCTAGGTCTGGGTTATGGCCCAAAGAGCTCAGATACCCAGTCCCGAACTCTGCTACTCCAATCCTGGCTTCGCCCCATTGGGCCCGATAAGCTCCTCTCGGCCCAGGCCTTCTGTCCATGTAGGGGTCGGTGGATTATATCCGAACATTGCCCCCCCAGTCTCTCATTATAACAAGCCTTTAATGGGATATTTAATGAGAGATTTAAAGAGATGCCTGGGTAATCCAACCGACCTAATTAATGCAGTACACGTTACACAAGAAATGAACGGCCCAACGTCATTATTAGCTGCCTATTGAGATTCGTGCAGCATCAGTATAAATACCTCCCCACCCCACGATAGTCACTTTTTACGAACTCTCTTTCTCTAAGATCACTTCAAAGGACTTTTCAGTGAGCGCGATTTTCGGCGAGAGACTTCTCTTACTCCAATCAGGCTTTTTACCACCCCAGATCACCTCATTTCCACCGACTCTTTGTTCTAATGGCTGATTCTGGCATCCTTCCAGCTGCTTCTACCACCTACTTGACCCCCACCACTGAGGTCACCCCTACTTCTGCTGAAATGGCCGCCACCGTCACCATCGCCAGCACCAATTTGGTGCCGGTCGATTTACCGGAAGCTCCCACCGGTGACACTGCTGATGGAACCGAGGCATAGATCCGGTCTGTCTACCGTTCTGAGATAGAGTATTCTCACATCAACACCATGTCTACCATTACTCCGTCCCAGATTTCTGACACCCGAGCCCTTTTCAATACCCCTCAAGAGTATAAGCTTCGGGTACCGAGGGCCGAAGAGAGAATATTCTGGCGCCCCGAAGGCAAATGGGTGGCCATCCCCACTTATACCCTAAGGTACGGTGTCCGCTTCCCCCTACACGAATTTATCGTGTCTTTTCTCTGCTTTGTGGGGATCGGGTGTGCACAACTTGTGTCGAACTCGTATATCCACTTGGTAAGCTTTATAGCTATCTACCAAGAACTAGGGATCGCCCCAGGTCTTGATATTTTCTTTGTCTTGTTCTCGATCGGCAAATCCAAGGAGCCTGGCTTCCGTCAACTGAACCGTGTCTTCGGCCAAGCCACCTTTGCCAATACTCCCTTCAGCAACAAGGGTTGGCACAATCAGTGGATCTTCGTCAAGGGGACCGACCTTCAACCTCTCCCAAACTGGGCCACCCCCGAAGACCCGATTGTGAAAGTGACCACCTTCCCCGCCAACCGAAGAGATGAGTTCTGAACGTTCTATCGGAAGGTGAAGAAGACTATGTGGAGCCTGGATGCTTTAGCCAATAAGACCTGGCTGTATAGGCATGGATGTAAGTATTCTATCCCGGCCTCTTTTCCTTTCGAGCATTAGTTTCTGATTTGCTTTTCTAATTTTCTGATGGATCTTCTTGTTTCTGCAGTGACCATCTTCAAGTCGACGGGTGCAGATGAGTCCCTTACCCCCTTCCCCGTTCGGTCCGGTTCGATCCTTTTACCCCTCGGGGATGACATACCCGAAGGGGAGACAATCCCTATTTCTGAGGTTTCAGCCGACTCCTCTCTCGCTGAGCCGAAGAATGTCACGAAGATGACTGCTGCTGAGAAGGTGGCCCAATTGAGGAATGGCAAGAAGAGGGCTCTTTCCAAGGGCCCTCCTAAATCGTCTCTTTCGAAATAGGCCACCCCGAAGCTGTCTCTTCTACCCCCCAGTTTTAGTTCTTGGGGATCCTGAGGAGACCGAGGAAGAAACTTTGAGGCCTTTCCCCAAGAAGCTGAAACTTGCAGATGAGCCAGACCTGCAGATGGCCGAGATCCAGGCGGATGCTGCCCCGCAGACTCTTGCGGTCCAACTGTCTACTGAGGTCGTGCCCTCTGCTGCTACCGGCCCGTCTGCCTAAGCCGGTCCTTCGGAACGGTCTCCGCCCCAATCGTTTTGGCCGAAGAGCCCGTCGGAAGTGTTCCCTTTCGACCGCTTGGATTACTTCAGGCTTCCTGCTGACGATGCCCGATTCCAAGGGTATTCTGCCGAAGCCTTGATGGTGGCGTATATCAAGGCCCAAAGTCAGGTATTCCCGAAAGTTTTAGTTTGTATCCTCTGAACATCTGCCTGTCCATTATTAACCTGTTTCTTTTTCCCCGATGTAGGCTAACGCCATTCTGTCCCGAGCTATCCCCCCTGTCGTTAAGGCTACCCAGAAGGAAGCTCAGCTTCGGGCCGAGGTGGAGATACTCGAGGCAGATGTTCGGGGGTTATCGGCTGATTTGGCTAAGGAGAAGGAAGGTCATGCCGATACCTGCACTAAGGTGACCTTCGTCGAACGTCAAGCCAACGAACTCCAGAGGCTTCATCATAATCTACAGAAGGAGTTCGTTGCCCTTGACGGCTATAATAAACAGCTCATCAAGGAAAGAGCTCTTCTGAAAGAGAAGGATCTGGATCAGTAGAACGCACTTCTGATCCTTCAGAGCCAAATTTTTGAAATGCACGCCCAACACCTGGTGCTGATGAGGGAAAATACGGCTCTAGGGGTAGAGTGTGCCGAAGCCAAGCAGCGGGGTGCGCAAGAGTATCAGGAGTCGGCTGAGCTCCGCGATACCATTATGGGTCAATTCGCCGAAGGCTATGGAGCTCATAAGGAGCGGGCTCAGGCGAAGATGACAGCTGCTGGGCTTGATGCTGCTATCCTAGACTCCTCCGATGAAGAGTTTGATGCCGGAGACGATGCTGATGGCGAGGCTCCTGATCCGTAGTTTAGGATTTCACTTGTAATTTTTTGTCTTCTTTATTTCTTTTATAACTTTTCCCGATCGGATCTGTGTGTAACTTTGTCCGATCAGTTCAAGTTGTCTTGTAACTATTCTGATCGAATTTGTCCATCGCTAGTACGATGGGTTTTGTAGACTTTATAAATGAAGATCGAAAAATTTTGCGAAGAGAAATTTATTTTATTTTATTGATGTACAAAGCAACTTACATAAGAGGAAGTAAAGAATTACACGACTCTTACTGATAATATTTTCTAGTTCTTCCGGCATGCCATGTATTCTTTACCTCTGTGCCATCTAATGTTCGAAGCCGATAAGTTCCCGGCTTCGGCACTTCAGTTACTTCATAAGGACCTTCCTAGTTCGGCATTAACTTACCCTTGTTTTGGGGGTAGATGCCTCTGCTTCCCGAAAAACCAGGTCCCCGACCCCAAACCTCCTTTGCTTCAGCTTCTGATTGTAGTGTCGGGCCGTTCTCTTTTGGTATATAGCTAGTCTTATCGATGCTGAATTCCGAACCTCATCCAACAGATCTAAATTCAATCGTAAACCATCATCATTGTATAATTCTTGGTACTGACTGATCCGAAGTGTTGGTGATCCGATTTCAATGGGTATTAGCGCATTGGTTCCATTGGCCAGCCTAAACAGTGAGTCCCCTGTTGTGGTCCTCGGGGTAGTCCGATACGCCCATAGGACACTGAGCAGCTCTTCGGGCCATCTTCCCTTTAATTCATCCAACCTTCTCTTAATTCCTGTGAGCAGAATCCTGTTGGTGACTTCTACATGTCCATTGGATTGAGGGTGGGCCACTAAAGTCTTTCTGTGTTGGATGCCTAACTCTTTTAGGAAAGTTTCGAACTTTGACCCCATAAATTGTCTGCCATTATTCGAGACCAAGACCATCGAAATGCCGAACCGGTAAACAACATACTCCTTAAAGAACTTGAGGCATTCTTGTTCGGTAATCTTTTGTAATGGTTGGGCTTCCACCCACTTTGTCATGTAGTCGATTGCGACGATTACGAAAGTGGCCTGCCCTTTGGCCTTCGATAATGGTCCCAAGATATCAATCCCCCACATAGCAAATGGAACCGGGGATAAGAACGAATACAACTCCTCGGGAGGTTAATGTGGAATAGAACTATATAACTGACACTTAGGGCATTTTTTGACATAGTCCTTTGCTTCCTGGAAGATGGTCGGCCAATAGTATCACTGCCTCAGAATTTTGTAAGCCAATGACTTGGCCCCCATGTGATCCCCACATATTCCTTCATGTACTTCCGTCAGTGTGTACTTAGCCTCTGAAGGCGTCAGACACTTGAGTAAAGGAGAGGTGAATACCCTTCGGTACAAATCCCCATCAATGAGAACGAAGGTAGAGCTCATGTGCTTGATTTTTCTAGAGTACATGCGATCCGAAGGCAGAATCCCCTCGGCCAAGTAAGTGATGTAAGGCGTAAGCCAAAAGTCGAGCCGATCCAGGGTCAGTACGTCTGTCCTTTGAATACTAGGTTTGTCTAATACTTCCAAGTATACTGATCCGGTGAAAGAACTTGCTTCAGTTGTGGCTAGTTTGGCTAGGGAATCTGCTACTGTATTGTCTGACCGATCGATCCCTAGATAGCTGTACGACCCGAAGTATGAGAGTCCGTCCTTTACCTCTGCCAGGTATTTTGCCATTTGGGCCCCTCGGGTCTCATACTCTCCCGATATCTGTTTAACCATCAGCTGGGAATCACTGTACACCACTATCTTTTGTACCTCTAGGCATCGGGCTAATCTAAGTCCGGCCAAAATAGCTTCGTACTTGGCCTCGTTGTTGGTGGCCTTGAATCGAAACCTAATGGCCTGTTGGACCCGGAACCCTTCGGGACTAGTCAGAATGACCCCCGCTCCACTGATGTTTGAGGTAGATGACCCGTCCACGTAGAGAGTCCAGACCGTTTGTAGTGATCAAGCTTCGATGACCGAAGTCACATCTGGTTCGGTGAAAGAACACTCCACGACAAAATCCGCCAAGGCCTGTCCCTTAATTGCCGTCCGGGGATGGTATTCTAAGGTGAATTGAGTTAGTTCCATTGTCCATGCATCAAGTCTGCCCGAGACTTCAGACCTGTGTAGTACTTTTTTTAATGGTTGATCTGTGTAAACTATCATCAGCTCACCTTAGAAATAGTGCCGAAGCTTCTGGCTCGCGATGATCAGAGCGTAAGCGAACTTCTCCAGGTTAGGGTACCGGGTTTCTACTTCTCGAAGGACGTGGCTGACATAGTAGACCGGAAACTTCTTTCCCGCTTTTTCCCGTACCAATTATGCCCCCACCGCCATCGAGCTTGCGGCTAGGTATAGATATAGTGGCTCTGAGGGGATCGGTTTCATCAGCAATGGTGCCGAGGACAAGAATTGCCTGATCCCCTGGAAGGCGTCTTCACACTCGGAGATCCACTGGAAACTCTTCTCATTTTTTGGCCCCTTTAGAGTGTCGAACAATGGCAAACACCTTTCCGCTGATTTTGATACGAACCTTCAAAGAGCCACTATTCGACCTATCAGCCTCTGCACATCTTTGTACGACTTTGGGGATTTCATATCCAGTATCGCTTGGTTCTTCTCTGGGTTTGCCTCGATGCCCCTTTTGCTAATCAGATAACCCAAGAATTTTCCTGATCCCAATCCGAAGGTACACTTTGTTGGGTTCAGGCGAAGCTTGTATTTCCGAACCGTTTCAAAGTAATTTTCCATGTCCACCAGATGATCTCGGACTGACACGCTTTTGACAATCATGTCGTCTACGTAGACCTCCATGCTTCGGCCTAGCTACTTTGTAAACACATAGTTCATCATTCGCTGATAAGTGGCCCCTGCGTTGAGCAGTCCAAAGTTCATCTTCTGATATGCATAAATGGCCCGATGCGTGATGAAGCTCGTCTTCGGGGTGTCCTCCTTAGCCATTGAGATTTGATGATATCCCGAGAAAGCATCCATGAAGCTCAGCATGTCGTACCCTGAAGTGGCATCAATCAACTGATCAATGTTGGGCAAAGGGTAGAAATCTTTCGGGCAAGCCTTATTCAGGTATGTGTAATCAATGCAGATTCTCCATTTCCTATTCTATTTCTGAACCAACACCACGTTTTCCAGCCACTCTGGGTAGTCAATTTCGAAGATAAACCCTGCCTCTAATAATTTAGCAACCTCTTCATCGATGATTTTCTGCCTCTCCGGGGCAAAAATTCTTCTCTTTTATATAACCTGTCTCTTATTGGGATCCACTTCCAGTCGTTGTAGTGCTACTGACTTGTCCACCCCAGGCATATCACTGGGTACCCATGCAAAGATATTCGCGTACGCCCGAAGTAGATCGATCAACCAGGTCCGAAAGGGTTCTGTCAATCCTGAGCCAATCTTTATCATTTTTTTCTCATTCCCCAAGATCAGTTGTATATCCTCTGTTTCTTCGGCTGGTAATGCAAGTGGCTCTGCGCTACCTTTTATAAATGGCTCTATCTCGACAGCCATCGTCTGCTTCTTCTTACTTACCCTGGTTCCTGAAGAGATCAATGTATTCCGATAACACCTACGGGCAATGACTAGGTTGCCTTTTACCTCCTCGATCCCGTTCGGTGTTGGAAACTTGATCTTGAAATGAGGTATGGAGGTGACTGCTTGCAAGGCTTCCAGGGTCGGTCTTCCCAATATGGCGTTGTAAGCCGAATCCACCTAGACAACGAAGAATCTGACTATAACCTCCATTTGTTGAGGAGCTGTGCCGAACCTAACTGGCAGTTCGATGGTGCCCGACACATGGACCGGGTCGCCACTGAATCCGTACAATGGTCCTTCTCCCCCCAGTTCCATCTTCTTTCCCCATAGGTCCATCCTCTGATAGGCATGTGTATATAGTATATCGACCGATAATTCGTTGTCTACCATCATCCGCTTCATATTCACTGGCCCGACCTGGGCTGTTATCACCAATGCCCATCATGTGACTCTATGGGATTTGAAGGGTAGTCTTCATCTGAAAAGGCAATAACTGCCCCCGGGAAAGCCCTAACCTTCTTTGTTGTGGACTCAGCAACCGATAAGACCGCATCTAGATGTTCACTTCTCTTCCGTCCGGTCACGCGCCCTATCGAACCTCCAGAAATAACATCAATCACCCCCCCGGGTGGGCAGATTCCTATTCGTCTGTGTTTCTCGGGCCTGAGTCCTGTCTTCCTCTCTTGGTTGAGTTCCGGTATTTTCCCTACCGGCCACATACTGAACCAACGTCCCATTCTGAATGTTCTTCTCGATCAGATCCCCCAGACTCCAGGCATTCCTCGGTTGTATGGCCCGTATTCTGATGATAATTACAATGCCTATTTTTGTTGCGCCACCTAGGTTTCGGCCTCGTCCTGCAGGGCTCATAGAAGGGCTTGTCCTTGATGTCTTCCAATATTCTAGCTCGATCGGTGTTGAGGGGAGTGAAAACTTTGTTGACACTTCCTGCCTGGGAAAGGTGGTCGGCCATTGCCCGATCCTCCACTGTTATAGTTTCTTTTCCCTTGATTATCCGACCTCCCCTGATTATTGTCCGATCATTGGTTATTCGGCTTGTCTCTGTCCCTAGACTTATCGTGTGATGATGGCTTGAAATTTCCTATGTCCTCTTCAATGGCAATGAATCCTTCGGCCGGATGAAAAGCTTCAGTCAAGTTCGAGGGTGGGTTGATCACTAGGTCTTTCATCAACTTCTTTGACCTCCCCATATCCAGACCCGTTGTGAAGAATCCCAAGGCCTGTGGTGAATTCAATCCTGCCACCGATCCCACAACTTCCCGAAACCTCTTGACGTAGGTGCCGAGAGTCTCGTCTGAACGTTGTTTCACTTGCATGAGGGAAGCTGTGATCTTTCCCCTTCTCATATTGCTTCCTAATCTAGCATGGAATTTTTCCCGAAGATCATTCTATGAAGTAATTATTTCGGATGCCAAAGTTCCCATCCACTCTCTGGCACTCTTCTTCAAGGTGGCTGCAAACATATGACACTTTGCTGCGTCCGAATGACCGTAATATGTCATCAACCTATCATATCCTTCTGAATGATCATACGGGTCTCCCATTCCGTCATATGTCTCCATCGGGGGCATTTTCTTCTTTGGTTCAGCAGTGACTTGATTGATCTCGGGAGAGAAGGGCGAGCTGTGGCAGCTCGAGGGTGTTCCCAACTAATTTTTCGCAGCCAGAAGCTTCTCCAACTCCGCGACTCGTCGAGCAAGGGGGTCAGTATCTTCCTTACCGGAGGAAGGTCTGCATCTGTCCCCCTCATATTCGGGAGATCTAATTTTCGCCCTCTGTCCCGATTGGCCCAGGCGTTCAGATCTTCGTTCGGGGGAACGACTCCTTCTTTTGCTCCTTCTTTCCCGAGAATGACCTCTGTGTCGTCTTCTGTTCCTTCCCGTCTCACCTTGTCGTGGAGATCTGAATCGGCTCCGATGCCTGCGCTTCTTCGAAGAGGCCTCCTGTTCTCCAGCCGCCTTAGCCATCTGTAACTCCAATTCTTCTTGCTGGAGACACAAGGACAGCATGGCGTCCTTATTCTATTGTATTTTGGTCAACAGAATAAACTGACGCTGGTCCTTGCTGTTCTCCACCCGATCCTTATCCCGTCGTTCATAGGCCTAAGACTGGTTTTCTTCCACGTGGGTGTGCTGAGGGATCGGAGTATGTTGACTGGGGATGAATAGCTGCCTTCGTGCCGACTGGACCTGCACCAAATTTCCCTCCTGGTTGCTAGGTCCCAATCTGTCTTTGATCGATGCCCTTACTAGGGTCGTAGGGTGGGTCTTGGCCTTTTCCTGGTTTGAAGCTCCACCATCCTTAATGGCCATGTCCTTTCTACCGAAAAAGTACAAACGTGATTGATTAAGGCACTAAAGCCCTCCTTCTAGCGCCAATGTTAACGCCAAGTTTTGCCGGCGCGTCTAATCACCAAATCCACGCGCTCAAACCTGCACAATAACACGTCACAAACGAAGCTTGACGGCTGGGGCCGCCGGGTGATAGCTCCGGTGTGAGAATAAGTACAGGCTGGTCACAAGGTTAACAATTGAGGCAGTAGTGTATAGTGCTCAAGTGGGTATTACCTGTTACCATTAGGTCAAGCGTTGTATTTATAGTCATTCTCACCGCCTCTATGGTCCATGTCCCAGTCGAATTAGGACTCCTAAACATGGCAGTTGCCATTGTTTGGGTCCAACGCAATCTCCTTTAAAAGTACAAGTTGGTGGTTATCCAACCATTTACCTTATAAGAGTTGGTATTTAGATAGGATTAGGGTAAAAACCCTTAATCCTTTAGACTCCTTATTGCTCCGGGCTCCATCTGAGAAATAACCTTCAGTATGGGCCTTATGAAGTGGTCTGAACCCCGTCCCGAAGGGCTCGGTAGTCCGATCCCGATCATTACCTATTCGGTCTAGACTACGACACGAAGGGCTTGGTAGTCCGATCCCGATCATCATTATGTTGGTCTGGGCCCCGGCCTCGTGGGACTAGGATGCCCGATTCGGATAATACCAGCTGGGTCTGGGTTCTGGCCCAAAGAGCTCAGATACCCTGTCCCGAACTCTGCTACTCCAATCCTGGCTTCGGAACATTGGGCCCGGTAAGCTCCTCTCGGCCCAGGCCTTCTGTCCCTTTAATTGCATTCCTTTATTTGCTTGTCCAAGCTCCAATTCAAAAGGCTGCATGATAATGGGTTAGCTAGGATAACCCGTGAGCTGCTACAAAGTGGGCTGCATTCAATCAATTCGGAATGCATGTGCTGCCATAATTCCTTTGCTTGCTGATTTCTCTTTGCAAGCTACTTATTTCAAGGCCCATTCATGTCGCCAGCTGCTACAACTTGGACTGCATTTGCAAGTTGCTTGCCACCTTGGATAACCAAATACTAATTGCCTGAAATAGACCAAGTGAATGGATCCTTGCAAGCTGCTTAAACCGTGGGCCCATCTACCATTCAATTCGTGGTCCATTAGGAAACCGTAGCTGCTGGAGACCTTTCTCCAATTTGCTGCAACCATGGGCCCCCTTGTGAGCTGCTAGCCTCTATTAAATCCTTGTTGACTTAGGAATTTAGCTTCCCTTTTTCAAGTCACCAAAACCATGGGCCCACTTGATTGATTAATTGCTTGCAATCTTGGACTTGAGCTGCTTGCGTGTGGCCCATAGAGCATTAGAAATCCGTGACCGAATTGGGTCAACCCAAATGATCCAAATTAATCTCCAATTCGTCCCGTTTCAATATATTAGCTCCAAATTCTCCTGAAAATAATAAACATCATATTAAGTTATATTCACGTGAAACATGTAATAAAACTAAATATAAAGGAATAATAATCATCGAATATTATGTACTTATCAAATTTCCCCACACTTAGCCTTTGCACGTCCTCGTGTAAACCAAAAGTTTGATTTTCAAAAACAATTCTATTTAACTAGTATGTCAAAAGATTTAAGATCAAATCATGATTATCAATACTAAACCCACAAAAACATAATCAATGTCTATCAATTAACTCATGATAACCACCTTGCCATTTCACCTATGAATTTCATTAAGTTAAATTGTATCCACAGAAGCCCTCGTCTATGATCCACACACTTACTCAACTCAGTTACCATGGAGCAAAAACCGTGCACACCACTCAAAAACTCAAAATATATTATTTTCTGCTTCAATTTTTTATCAGGACCCTTTCATTTTTCCTCTTTATTTTCGGTGAATGCATTTTATGCTCCGTTTCGCCTTCCTCAATCATTCTTTCATAAGTGAGTACATTTTATGCTCCATCTCACCTATTCACACGTGTTTATGGGAGAGTGCATTTTATGCTCCATCTCATCCCATCACATGACTTCTCTTTACTTTTTTTTCAACAATTTCATTGATTTTTTTTAACTTTTCTGATTTTTTCACATGGTCCTGCAAAAAACATAAGCAGTTCAATAGTTCTAGAGTATGAGATTAGTGCACATAGACAACTCCACATATAACTTAGCCAACTAAGCATATATCACATGTTCAAGTACTCATGAGACACAAATTCAATTCAAATCAATTACTATGGGTCATGACTTAATTTTTCTCAATCATTAACCAATTAAGCATCAAACAGATTTTGAATTTGTAGCATTGATTTTCAATTCTCGACTTTAACCTTCGAACACATAGGCAAATAGAATATTTCAAAAAATTTCAAGGCATCAAATTTTCAAGTTTCCTATCAAAAATGGCAGATCAATATCCCTAAAAATAAAATAAAAACCTAAATCATCCCCCTACACTCAAACCTGACATTGTCCCCAATGTAAGAAAATCATGCAAAGAAGAAAGAACTGCTACTAACAAATTAAAAAGAAAAGGGATAGAAAGATCTAATCTGAATTCTTGGGTTGCCTCCCAAGCAACTGCCCTTATTTATTATCATTGGCTTGACATCTTTCTCTCTTTTATGTAATTGGACTTGTGAACTTTAAGTGGGACTGGTAGCAGTTTCATCCTTAATTGAGGAACATTGTATACTTCATGATCTTGCTCCTTTCCAGCCACCAAATCCTCCTTGTATAATTATATTCGATCAAAATATTCCTGCACTGAAGAATCCACAATATCAATAGCAAAAACATATTTAAAATTACCAAGATACCTCTTAGCCTCATATGCGTTGAACTGGAACTTTGTATTGTCCACTTCCATGGTAAAGGTTTGATGGTGTGTATCACTCATTGCTTTTGTTGGTGGTATTGATGGAGATGAATCCTTGTCTTTCTTGTCGAGATCTGCATAATTTATCAAATTATTCTCCCCTTCCTCTTGTTCATTCTCTTCGTAAAATTCCATATTACAGTCCGTTCCTAGAGTAAGCACTGAATCCTTCTGCTCCTCTTCATCAAATTCGATTGTACTGAAGTTCTCAACAAACGGAGGAGGTAACTCCCCAAAGCCTTGAGATTCCAACCTCCCTACTATGGTTGCAAGCTGACCAACTTGATCCCTCAAATCTTTAACATAAGTTCTTGTCTCCTGTTGGAACTGCTGTGTCTGACTCATGAACTGTAGTGTTCGGCTCATGAATGCCTTGAGCATATCCTCCATAGATGTCCCAGAATTGACAGGTACTTCTTGGTTTTCTGTGTGGTACTGAGGTTGAGCTTGCTGAAAACCTTGTGTATTCCTTGTAGCCATTTGTCAAACTATAGCAGTTAATTCAAAAATTTGTTGCTCAATTTTTGGCACCTCCATCTTTTCCTGTTCAAGTGTTGGAACAAGAGCTTTTTTTGTATCTGCAGTTTTCTCTATCTCTTGATCAAAATTTAAGTTAATAGAGTGAGAGGATTGAGTCAGAAAGGAAAAATAAAAATAAAAAGAAAATAATAAAAATAAACGAAAACAAAGAATAAATAAAAACAAATAACATTCCCCGGCAACGGCGCCAAAATTTGGGAGCTGTCATTTACACTCCTAAATTAACCTACTTTCACTTTACAAATTCAAATAATTATCACAGTAGTAAGCAAGGATCGATCACACAGAGAGTGATTTGTTTTATATTTATCCTATGATTTCTAATGAAAAGGGGGTTTTGAATTGATTAAACTAAATTATCAAGAATAAAATAATAAGAATTAACAATGAATAAAAAGCTTCAGTTCTTCAGTTCAGTATCACTTTTTCACAATTATAGAGTAATCAAGTTTTACAGTATTTACCCTTCAATGAAACTATTAGCCCTAGATAGCAACAAGCTCTGCTACCCGAAATTCTCCTTAGATCGTCACTATATGAAATAAGCACTTCACCAGATTCTAACTGTAATATAACCTAGAACAAGCTCTCTAGATTTAATATAACAGAAGCATTAAGAAATACAGAATTAGACTAATCCAAGCAACAAACACATAAGCTCGATTTGTTTAACTTGTTTCCAGATAACCTTAGTAATACACAAAAGCTTGTCCATAATTAGTATCACTAATTTACTACTTGTGATGAAGACAGATATCAATTATATGTAATACCAATCTTAATCTAGCAGATGATATCAATTCACTAATTTAATCCTGCAGAATCACGTTAGTAAATTGAATAGCATACAAGAAGTTAAAGTAGATTATCAGAATAAATCTCATGTAAGAAGGAATAAATAAAATAAACTTGATCAAACCGTTAATTATGAATAAGGTTCAACATCCCTTCCGAACTGAATTGAAAGAATTAGTTCATGACTCCAAGCAAACCTAGATTTAATATGAAAGAGAAAAAGATGAAAATACAAGAGAATGCCCCCTTAATATGCTCCTACCAGCCCCAATTTATAACATTATAATAGCACCCCTAATCTTGCCTTGTGTCTGCACTAAAATCTGAGTCAAAAAAGGAAAATTAAGTAATTTGCTGGCCATCACGCGCGGTCCGCGCTCCAAGAGGTGCTCCCCCCGTCCAATATGCAGACTCCACTACCCATTCCTTATTGCAAGCTCCTTGTTTGTCAGCTACTTAATCGTGAGCAACTAGGCTTATGAGGTGCTTGTTTCCTTGCATGCACGTGGACCCATTCACTTCGTGAGCTACTAGACTTCTTAATCTCTAAGCTGGCTAATGTAATGATATTGGCCTGCTAGTGAAACCGTGCAAGCTGGTGAATCCGTGCTTCAATTGGAGATATCCAATCCGTATAAGAATAGGAGTGGGCTGCTTGATTTTTTTTCTTAGCCCATTAGGAATATGTCAAGTGAACTGCTCTATTTCCTTACCAAGCTGCTCTCCACGTGGCCCATTCATTCCTTTTCTATTTTGGAATGTATAAAATCCATAAGCTGCTAGTCCTTCCCCACGTCTAATGATGATTTGCAAGGAATCCTTTTCCAATTAGGAATTACCCAATCCGCATGACTTGACTTGTAAGTGCATGGCCCACTTTGGTTCTCTCCCTTTACATGTAAATGTGGCCCATGTGGCATCCAGCAATTCGTGACCCACTAGGAATTGCTTTGCTTTAATTTTGTAATTGTATGAACCAGTGAGCTGCTTGCTTTCTCCCATTAAAACTATTAAAGCTACTCAATCCTTTGCCCAATTGGAATTCGTGACCTACTAGGAGAAGATCTGTTACCATGGTCCACTACATGTTATCCCTTTAATTGCATTCCTTTATTTGCTTGTCCAAGCTCCAATTAAAAAGGCTACATGATAATGGGTTGCTAGGACAACCCGTTAGCTGCTACGAAGTGGGCTGCATTCAATTAATTCAGAATGCATGTGCTGCCATAATTCCTTTGCTTGCTGATTTTGCTTTGCAAGCTACTTATTTCAAGGCCCATTCATGTCGCCAGCTGCTACAACTTGGACTGCATTTGCAAGTTGCTTGCCACCTTGGATAACCAAATACTCATTGCCAAAATAGACCAAGTGAATGGATCCTTGCAAGCTTCTTAAACCGTGGGCCCATCTACCTTTCAATTCATGGTCCATTAGGAAACCGTAGCTGCTGGACTCCTTTCTCCAATTTGCTGCAACCATGGGCCCCCTTGTGAGCTGCTAGCCTCCATTAAATCCTTGTTGACTTAGGAATTTAGCTTCCTTTTTTCAAGTCACCAAAATTGTGGGCCCACTTAATTGATTAATTGCTTGTAATCTTGGACTTAAGCTGCTTGCATGTGGCCCATAGAGCATTCAAAATCCGTGGCCGAATTGGGTCAGCCCAAATGATCCAAATTAATCTCAAATTCAGTCCCGGTTCAATATATTAGCTCCAAATTCTTTTGAAAATAATAAACAGCATATTAAGTTACATATCCACGTGAAACATGTAATAAAATTAAATATAAAGGAATAATAATTATCGAATATTATGTACTTCTCATAGACCACTGTATGGTGGTGCCCCGATTTCCCTGTATTTTCCTTTCTACTTTGTATTATCAGACAGGGATGATGTCCTGCAGTAGATAGTTTGTTGTAGATATTCATGATCTTTTATATCTATCGCATAATATTGATATTTGTCATCATGCATATATTATGTCATGTGTATGCATTCAGACATCTGCGACTTGATTTGACCTCTTGATGGTCTTGTGGTACTGTGCTATAGATGACGTCGTCTGCGGTCAGCCGTATTGAGCATTCACCACCGTCTGAGGTGGCCACATCATTATTGAGGTCGTGGTATGAGAGCTTGCCCTACCCAGTCAAAGAGACAGTGGATGACATGCTGGGGCATTCGTTGGCCCTTGTAGATTTTTGGGTGCCATCTGGATTTGTTGATGGCATTTTACCCTTTTGGATACCTGAGAGATAGGTGTTCCACTTCGGACGGCATGAGTTGACGCCGACTCTTGAGGAGTACGAGCGATTTACTGGGTTGGCTCTAGATTTGTCGTGTGCTCGTACGGCTATTATTGATATGAGGAGACCGTTTACCCGTATGTCCGATCTCCATCAGAGCTTGATCAAGGACGAGATTGTATCTAGACACGTGATCTCGATTGATTTCCTGATTGATCGATTTGGCGAGCTCAACAACTATGATCGCCATGTCAGAGATTTATTATTTCAACAGAGGCATGACATCTGGCCAGAGTAGATCTGCTGATGTGTATTGTGGCATATGTCTATATGCCGCTTCACTTGGATTATTTGGACGTGGGATTAGTAATTGGTCACCGAGATAAGTACGTATATGGATGACCACAGTGCCACCTTGCAGATGACCGTGGAGGTATTGAGCCGTATGGAGGCTGAGTGGATTGCACTTACAATTGCTCCTTCATCTTCAGAGAGAGATGTTATGCTGACATTACTGACCCGCTTGTCCTTGGGTCCATAGACTAGCTTTATTTTTCCTGCACAAACTAGATCAACCATTTTTGTCATGTATAGGGCATTATGTATATATTAAATAGTGTTATATATCAGAGAAATATAGTTTTGATTCACTTCCCTGATTGGATATGTACTGTCATTGCTGAGTGATTACCACTTCTTTCATGACTCGCAGTTAGTAGATGTATCTTGAGCTTCTCTTTGATGGACTGACAGTTGAGATGTCAGGGAGTATCTCAGATGGGCCTGTTGACCAGGGTAGCTTGATAGAATTTAGCTTTTATTTGTCTTCGGTGTCTTGGAACTGGTCTTTTATTTGTTTTTCATTTTTCCTTGAAGGTCAAACCGCATCGTAGATGGCTGCCTACGTACTCCCGAGTTGAGGGAGATTAGGTCATTCGTAGTTCTGGCTGTTTGGTTGGAGAGAGGTTTGAAAAGTATTTATGTTGGGTTTTTAAGTTTGGTTTGATGAATTATTTGAGTTTTTTATTTGGTTTGATCGCACCAGAAATGGCTGCCTACGTACTCCCGGGTGTAGGGAGATCAGGTTATTCGTAGTTCCGGCTTTCTAGTGAAAAACTGAACCTGATTTGATTCGTAGGACCCGGATGCGGGTATGCATATATCTCAGACGTAGTATCTTTTGATGGTGTCTGAATTGATGAGTTGGGGAAATTCGTTCCCATCCATTTCTTGTAGTCTGATAGCTCCCCCTGTCAACACCTCTTTGACAATGAAAGGGCTTTCCCAATTTGGGGCAAACTTTTCTTTGGCTTCATCCTGATTGGCCAGGACTTTCTTCAACACCAAGTAGTTTTCTTTGAATTGTCGGATTCAGTCCTTTTTATTGTAGGATCTGGCGATCCTTTGCTGGTATAACTGTCCGTGGAAAATGGCTGTAGCACTCTTTTTATCTATCAAGGGACAGTTGATGATACCGGTCTTGCAACCACTGATCCTCGTCTATCTGAGCATCGATCAATACTAGCAAGGATTCCATCTCTACCTCTATGGGAAGGACTGCCTCCATGCCATAGACCAACGAATAGGGGGTAGCCCCAGTAGAGGTTCGCATTAACGTCCTGTATGCTAACAGGGTGAGAGGCAGCAGGTCAGGCCATTCCTTGTGATTGGCGGACATTTTATGCATGATCTTCTTGATGTTTTTATTGGTCGCTTCAACACCATCGTTCATCTTGGGCCGATAGATAACAGAATTGAGATGCTTGATGTGAAACTTACTGCACAATTCTTTCACCATTTAATTATTCAGGTTCTTGGCGTTGTCTGATACGATCACCTCCGGTTGTCCATATCGACAGACAACACTATTTCTAGTGAAACTAATGATGACCTCTTTTGTGACTTTGGGAAAAAAGGCTGCTTCAACCCATTTGGTGAAGTAATCGATCATGGTGAAGATGAATCGATGACCATTGCTGGCTTTTGGTTCTACTGGACCTATCACATCCATTCCCCCACACTGGAGAAAGGTCATGGTGAACTCCTGTTGTGCAGCTCATTCGGAGAAGCGTGGATAGCATTTCCATATATTTGGCATTGATAACATCTCTTAACGTGATCGTCGCAGTCAGCCTTAAGAGAGATCCAATAATGTCCAGTTTTTATTATTTTCTTGGCAAGCAGATAACAGCTCATGTGTGGACCACAGACTCCACCGTGTATTTCATCTATAAGTCTTTGATCTTGCTCCTTGTCGAGGCATCTTAACAGACCTATTCCAGCATCCCTTTTATACAGTGCATCTCTGCTCAAATAGAACTTCATAGCAATTTTGTGAATCCGCTTTCGCTCAGATTGACTTGCCCCAACGGGTGTGGATCCATCACGGAGATATTCCTTGATTTTTTGATACCAAGGCTGCTTGACAGGAGGTATTTCATCTGATACTTCTCCAATGTAACTCCCATATGTCGGGGCTTTCTGAATTGTGAACTTGATGTTGGGAAATCCACTCCTATCGGATATGCGGATTAATAAAGCCAACGTTGCCAATGCATCAGCGAAGTCATTCTGACCCCGAGGAATATGAACTAAGGTTATGTCTTCCAATTCGCAGGATATTTTGATGACCTGCCGATGATAGGGCAGCAAATGCAGTTCTTTGGTGAGATACGTGCCGGTGGTTTAGTCTGATGACCAGGTCGTAATCTCCGAAGATAAGTAGGTGTTTGATAGACATGGATTTGGCTAATTGCAACCCCATTATATAGCTTTCATACTCAGCCATGTTGTTGGTGTTGCCAAATTGAAGTTTGGTAGCCACAGGATACTGCTTTCCTTCACTAGAGATGAGGACTGCCTCAGCTCCGGCACGTTCCATGTTTACCACTCCGTCAAAATACATTTTCCATAGTTGGACTGTATTCTCGGACCGGAGTTGTTGAATTGTCATGATCCCATCATCTGGGAAATATGTCTCCAGGGGCTCAAACCCTCCTGAAGGATGCTTCATCTAGTTGATCTGCAATGCCTTGACCCTTGATTGACTTAAAAGTCATAGTAGACAATGTCGAACTGATGTAGGATTAACTGCCATTTGGACAGTCGACAATTCAGCATTGGTTTGTTGAATAAGTACTTGAGTGGATCCATGCGGGATATGAGGTAGGTCGTATGCCCATGTAAATAGTGTTGCAACCTCATGGCAGCCCATGCTAATGCACAACATGTGCGATCAGGGTGTACTTCTGTTCACCACTACTGAATCTTTTGCTGATGTAGTAGATAGCTCTTTCTTTGCTAATATCATCCTTCTATCCTAACATGCAGCCCATTGCATTGTTATTGACGGATAGGTACATGAATAAGGGAACTCCATCCCTTGGGGGTACCGAAACAGGAGCTTCAGTCAGCTGCTTCATGATGGCTAGGAAGGCTTGTTGACAATCATCATTCCATTTTGTGGAGGAATTCTTCCTTAACAACTTGAAGATGGGTTCACAGGTTGCTGTGAGTTGGGAAATAAATCGACTTATGAAGTTGATCCTTCCCAAGAATCCCCGTATCTCCTTCTCTGTATGAGGTATGGGCATTTCAGTAATGGCTTTGATCTTGGCAGGGTCGAGCTCGATGCCCTGATTGCTTACCAGGAATCCTAACAGCTTGCCTGCTTTTATGCCAAAAGCACATTTGGCGGGATTGAGCTTGAGGTTATACTTATGTAACCTGTTGAACAGCTTCTTGAGATGGTCGATGTGATAATCCTCCCTCCGGGATTTAATGACAATGTCATCCACATAAACTTCAATCTCTTTAGTGCATCATGTCATGAAAGAGGGCCATCATGGCTCGCTGATACGTGGCTCCAGTATTAATAAGGCCGAAGGAAAGTCGTCTATAGCAGAAGGTTCCCCAAGGAGTGATAAAAGCTATTTTCTCCCGGTCCTCTTCAGCAACCATGATTTGATGATAACCAGCAAAGCAATCCACGAAGGAATACATGCCATACTACGCAGTAGTTGTCGATCAGAATGTGGATGAATGGTGCCGGGAAATTGTCGTTGAGGCAGGCTTTGTTCAAATCCCGATAATCCACACAGACTCATACCTTCCCTCCTTGGCTTAGGTACGAGAACTATGTTTGATAGCCATTCTGGGTAATGTTGATACTATGATTGCTTGACTGGTTTGAATCCATCTTTGATGGGCATTCGATGGATGACAATATCCGTGGATAAGCCAATCATGTCTTCATGTGACCATGCAAATACATCCTGGTACTATTTTATGAGTTTGATCAGGTCGGCTTTTTGATTTCGTGTAAAGTATGAACCTATTTGGATTTCTTTGATATTTTTGGAGGTTCCTATGTTGATGGTGATGGTTTGGTCTAGGTTTAGTTTGGGTTTGTCTTCGACCCATTCTTTGATCTCCTCGGGCACCTCATAGTCATCTTCCTCCTCTTGATCAATATCCATAAAGTCTTAGTTCAGTTCTACATCAAAGTCGTCATTTTGACATGTTGGCATCTCATCAGCAAAGACACACACATCCAATGCCTGGGTCCTGAAAACAAAAATGCTTTCATTAATATATACAACTGCTTAAACATACAAAGCATTTGTAAAGCATGACAAAAGTTACTGCTATAGCTGTGCAAGCAAAAGTAAGCAATAAATGAAAGCATGATTAAAGGGCAGATGTACTCTCTGCCCCTTTACCCTTTTTGACAGAGGCAAGGGACACTGCTCCAGTTGTCCAAGGTCAGATCATTATGAATCGGGAGGATTAGGGATTTGTGATTATTTGTCTCGTCTTGGATGATGACTGCGACATCCTTTATAATAGGGCCAGGGCTCTTCTGTGAACTGCTCCCTTTTCCCTTCTTGATGCGAGGAATTTGAACTTGATCCTCATCGTTGCTGTCTGGGAGTTCGTCATTCATGCCCTCGTAGTTGATAATGACCCTCATGTTAGCAAATGGGTCTCGTCCTTCGTATAGGATCTTTTTTTTTACCTTTTCGCTGTCTGCCTCAGGCTGAGGGCTTTTCTTTTATGGATAAGTATAATTGGAGGGAATAGTATGGCTGATACCGCAATTGGGATTTTCCTCGTAGGTTTCACCCATCCGACATTTATGAGGTTTGGTAGCAGAATTGTGGAGGCATGAGCCTTGGGATGTTTATGTGGGTTCCGGCGGCTTGACTTGAATGAATATCCCAATCCTGTTCTCCTAGTCTGACTTGGGATTTGGACTGGCATCTTGATACCTTGCTTATCCTTTCCCAACCCTTCTCCAGGTTGGAAACCCAAAGATACCATTTCTCGCCCCACTGTCATTACTTCGGTGGATACTTTAGGCTTTAGGGCTGGTGCCCCGATAGGTAGATACTGAGTATCGCTCATTTATAGAGCTTGAAAACTGACAGGTTCAATCCCTGCATCCAGGCTGTTCGCTGGCATGTCCCCATATATGTAGGTAGGGTACTCTGGTTCGGCATTCACTGTGATGAGGCTGCCGTTGATAATGTACTTGAGTTGTTGATGGAGGGTGGATGGCACTGCCCTTGCCATAGTGGATCCAGAGTCTGCCCAGCAATAAGTTGTATCCTATAGCGATGTTGAGCACCTAGAAAGATACGTAAAAAGTGGGTGGGCCAATCTCTAAAGGTAGCTCTATTTCCCCTATAGCCTGTCGGCGAGATCCATCGAAGGCCCGGATGACCATATGACTGGTTTTGATCCGGTTCGGATTGATCTTCATCCTTTCTAAATTATCGTATGGACAAATGTTGAGGGATGATCCTCCATCGATGAGCACACCTCCGATCACATATTCGGAGGACATTACAGCTATATGCAGGGACTTGTGGTGGCCCGTTCCCTCTATCGGGATATCATCGTCAGTGAAAGATATCACATTACTGTTGAAGATGTGCTCTATCATGTGATGGAATTTCTCGGTGTCCACTATATGTGGCAAATGAGCTTTATCTAGTACTTTTACCAGAATATTGTGATGATCCTCTAAAGATAGGACCAAATCGAGGATGGACACTTGTTTAAGTGCGTCCTCCAAGCTTTGCACTATTTTGATTTCATTGTGTCCCATCTGTTTGAGGAACTCTTTGATTTTCTCTTCAGCCACCTTTTCTTTTGCTTTGATGACCTATTTAATTACCCTCTGAGGTAGGTATAATGGATTGTCCTTCGGCACAACATAATGTTGTTTGAAGTGGATCCTTCATTATCACTGTAGTTCCATGGGACACAATTTAGACTGATGATTAGATACTGAGGTCTGAAAGGCAAGATTAGAGGCTGAGGTGCAGCCACCATCACAGGATTTTGTATTTCTTGAACCCCTTTCCCTGTTAGTACTAAGGGTGTGAGGATTGACTCCTTATCGCAGGATATGACAGCCACTGTGTTCTGGTTCCATACAGTAGGGATCCAGATAGTGTCATTGTCTTGGTGATCGAGGATTTGATTTCCCATTATCAGGTCCCCATTTTTAATCTTGTGTTGAATCAAGTTACGAAGTGCCCAACAATCTTCAGTATTATGGCCAGGTGAATTTGAATGGTACTGACATATTTGGTCAAGTTTGAATTTTCTGGCTCGAGGGTTCAATGGAGGTAACAAGTCTGCAACCATTCCCTCGTTGATTAGCATTTGAAGGATTTCTTCCACTGATAGATTTAGGTTGGTGAAGTTCCTCTGGAATAAGAATTTCCTCTAGAATAAGAATTTCCCATCCACTCGGAGATTCTCTTCTTCGACCACCCTGCTGGCCCAAAGATCATTCTCATTAGACTAGTATTGATTTCTCAGGGAAGTGATCTCCGGTGTGGGAGGATGATCGACAATGGACTGGTTGATTTGTTTCGCCATACTCCTGGTGAGCTGATTGCTGGTAAACGACCAGTTCTGCTAACTGCTCGATTTGTTCCTTGAGAGACTTTATTTCCTTCTCTAACAGGAATCGCCTTTCAAAAACTTCCCAACTATCTGGGCTGATGTTGTTAGATTGAATTTATTCTCCCACATAACGGAGGTAATTGGATCCTTCTCCATTTGTGGTGTTGATCATGTTGACATTCTTTTCTTTATGTTGTCGCAGAGGATTGTCCTGCACGTGGGGTTGCTCAGGCTTTGTGACAACAATCTCTCCGCTGTTAATCATGTCTTGTATTTTGTGCTTGAGAGACCAACACACTTCTTGCTTGGGTCGAAATTCTGACCATTAGTGTTGGTTGGTGGAAGAAGTTGGACAATCTTCTTCTGGGCTGTCAGAAGTCTGAATACATTCTCGAGTGAATCCCCTAGAGGGGTGAAAGTTCTTCGACGCCTAACCTCCATATTTTTCTGTAGTGGAGGGTTTGAAGGTTGTGCTGGATTTTGAAAAGGGGTATAATTCCTCCTTTGAATAGGCATACTATTTGACTCGCCCCTTGGATTTTGTCCTTGTAAGACTAAGGAGACTTCTTCGTCTTTCTTTTTGTGAACCCTCCGGGGATTACTCCCTTAATTTCTGGACTGGATATGCTCAGCGACTACTTCGATGGCTGTTATATCTTTTATCTTCCCAGATTTGAGCCCCAATTCGGCCATTTCGCCATGTTTGATCATTTCAGAGAATGGTTTTCCTATGCCTGCTAGGACCCTCTCATAATAAGGCGCTTCTTGGATGTCGTTGAAGGTCATAACTATTTCAGATTCAGTCATGGCTGGGCTGACTTGTGCGGCGACCCGTCTCCATCGCTGGGCATATTCTCTGAATGATTCAATGTTATTCTTCCTGATCTTGGTAATTTGATATCTGTCTGGAGCCAGCTGAGATTGGAAGTTGTATTGATCGAGGAAGGCGCGGGCCAGTTCTTCCCAACTGTGGATTTTGGAATTGTCCAGATGGGCATACCATGCTCTCGCCTCTCCCGTTAGACTCTTCTGAAATAGCTGCATTCTAAGCTTTCCGTCCTTTGCATAGGATCCGAGTTCTCCAATGAATACTTTTAAGTGTGTGTAAGGATCTCCCGTTCCATCATACTTCTCGTAGTCAAGAGTTTTAAATTTTTTGGGATAACAAGCCCAGGGGAATATACAGAGGTCGGAGTTATTGACACTACCGAATGCCCCAATCCCTTTGATTGATCGGAGAGCTTCCTCCATTTGTTATACTTTCTTCATAATGTCATCAGCTTCCTATTCTTTAATGAGGGGGGTGATTTCAAGAGTTTTGTTGGTCGTGTCCTGGTTTTGTGGTCCAGGAATCTGAGTTTGGCCTTTTCAGTCTCTTGACCGCCAGCACTACCACTAGATGCTCCTGGTTCCGTGTGAGCTTGAGATTGCTTCCCTTTAAGGGCCTTGATTTGTTCTCGTAGAAAACCGGCTAACTCGGCTATCTGATTTTTCAGACCTTCGAACTCTTCCCTGGATACCGGGGTGGATTCTGGTTGAGCACTAGAAGCCATGTTTATGGATGGACTGGGTTCTTTAGAGTTAGACCTAGTAACAGGACCAATTTTTACCTACAACAAAACGTAGGCGTTTCAATTCTCTGATGTAGGTAAGGACAGGATGCATGATGTGTTTTTTAGATTTATCCTACAAAACCAAGGTTAGTTGTTTTGATGGAAAGATGACATGGTATTTTGATAGGGAAAGTAAATCTTTCATTATAATATTTATATTGTGCTCCTCGATAATTGGAGACTTAACATGGAATTGAAAGAGGAAGGCATGAAGAAGCTTCCCTTTGGATTTGGTTAATCAGAGGCTGACCTATCTTAGGTTACTCTCGTGGCTTTTGTTTCGGCATGAAGGCTCCCAAATCATCGCAATCTACTAGAGGGGAAATTAATCCGATCTTTCAACTGGAGCGAATCTGGGTGGTGCATTTTCATGAGCCCCAGAGACTTAGTCGTCCCCAGAGACATTACTTATCACCGACCGAGTTTTCCTCCTTGTGAGAGGGGACATACAACATACATTCACATACATCGTGCCTCACCGTAGTGCATATGATGACATGGATGAGAAGCACTAAATATGGGTGCGAATCACTAAAAAATAGGAAAGCATTCATTCACATTCATTCAATGTAAAGACTTAGCATTCATACATTCAATAAAGACGCATCATTCACTCATTCATTGACTATGGAGAAGCAAAATTTCACTCATTCAATAGTTTTGAAAATAGGAAATATTTGAAAAGATTTGAAAGTGGCCTAAGCCCTCTACTGTCCCCAGTAGAGTCGCCACCTGTCGACGTTGGTTTAAAAAATCCGCGGGTCGGATCATAACCCGGATCTTTTAATCTCTTTTCCTAAGTTATCTCTACTCTCACTCTTTTTATTTAGGAAAAAGGTTTTGAAGGTTTTTTAGGAGAAAGGCCAACATGTATCATGTTGACGATTTGAACGTTTTAAAGAGTCGCCAGTTGGTAGATTTGAAATGGTTGTACCAACTCAACCGAGTTTTGTTTGAAAAGAGGCCCAATTGCTGGACACTGTCGAAACTTGATCTTTAAAAACAAAGTTTTGATCTCGGGGGCTTGGTTAAGTGTGGGGAAGGTGTTAGGCACCCCACGACTCCTGTGTAAACATGGTACCGCATATTTTCAATATTTCTGTTTAAAATTGGAATGCGTGAGTGAATGCTGTTTGAAAATTGGCCTATTGATTTGATTGATTGAAAGTAGTGCTTTGCTTCATTGAACCTATATACGAAGGGTTTGATTTGATTTACAAAAGCATTTAATTTGATTTTCTTTGAAAAAGCTTTTCTTTTGATTGATTTGAAAATGATGTTTTGAAAGCTGGTTTATCAAACCCTTATGCTGTCATAGGAATTGAAGCCTGTTGATACTTCTAATTTTATCTTTAAAGCCTTAAGGCTGCATGTGAATGGTGATTTGTCGGACTGCGAAGCATCCTCGACCACAGAGCATACAAGTGTCGGTCTCCTCATGGGTATGAAAACCATCGGAGGGACGCTGACACGACAATCAACATTTTTTATTATATTGAGACCTTAAATCAGGATAACCGTTTTAAGGTCTGTTTACATGTACATTTTTGCAGAAAAATTGGCAGGGTACAATTGTAAATCTGAGTTTATCCATCGTGGGAATCAGATTTCGATCGTTTTGATCGTGAATCCCACGATTCCTATGCTCACATATGAATAGCCAAAATCTGCACAGTTTAAATTTGTGCAGAAATAGATAAATATCCAAATACTTCCAGAACCGAGGATTCATTCAGTAAATCCTAGTCCGCACGGCCGAAGCATCTCGTTCCAACTAAATAGCGATCTAAGGGACGCGAGGTTGCTTTTGAAGCTGAAACTAGAAAGAAAGCTAGATTTAACGAAATCTCAGCCATTCTAGCTTCCCGGTTCAGTTTGGAGGTTTTGAACCATTTGAAAACTAGGATTGGCGAGATTTAAATAAATCTAGTCCGCCTGTAGATATGTCAGTGCCAATTTATATAAGATGAATATTTAGAGCAGCAGTTGAATAAAAAGCGAGCAAAGCAATATATATATAAATATATATAAAGCTGTAAAGGGCAATGGGTTTTCACGCCGGTGCCCGGACTGGAATTAAAAAATATATATATATTGACAAAAACGTAGTCAACTAAGACTGGGAAGAGGACCAGTGATGGTGAAGGCTGCTTATATATGCATAAATATATATAAAAGTAGTAAAATGGCCACAGAATGATCCAGGCCGAACTGAAATATAAATGTACAGAAAAGTAGTCAACTAGGGACTGGGAAGATAACCCAGTAATGGTGAATTGTGAAAAAATAGTATAAAGGCCACGAAATAGTCCAGACCAGACTGGAATATAAATTGCAGAAAAGTAGTCAACCAGTAACTGGGGAGATCACCGAGTATGGTAAAGTGTGCAAAAATAGTATAAAGGGCGATGGTTTTCACGCCGGTGCCCGGATTGGAATTAAAATATACATATATATATATATATATATATATTGACAGAAATGTAGTCAACCAATACTGGGAAGAGAACCCAGTTATAGTGAAAGTCGCTTATATATGCGTAAATATATATAAAAGTGATAAACTACCTCGGATATGACATTCGGGCTTGACAAAATTGAAATGTTAGTATATATACAGTTAAATATATACAAAAAAGGGCCAAACCCAGAATGGGAAGATAACCCAGTCCGCCAAAGTTGCCAGAACGTGTGTACTAGTGCATTGAAGCTGCTGGAGCTGACGGATCGTCAATTCGAGTTGTAAAAATGCCAAAAAATCAGTTTATGTACAAAAATGTACTAAATTTTGACGAAAACGGCCACGGAACTATGTTCCGGGCATTTTGAGAAAACGAAACTTAACGTGCAAGTGTATAAAAGTACGAAGAAGTAATATTCACTTTCTGATTGTGAAAATACTTACAATAGACTGCTACACGGGCTTTTTGCCAAATCGTAGGATCTATACGTCCAAATGTACCAGTTATTTTCTTATATGTGGTAGTATGTGGGAATATCTATGTGTTAGAGTGAAATTATTTGGGTTTGGAAGAGGTGTAAAAGTAAGAAAATTGAACTGGCAGAGCTTCGTTGTGATTTTGAATTCCTGAAAATGAAAGGGGGCACCTCTATTTATAGGCCAGAGAGCCTCCACTCTACCTGCTGCTGCCGTAGGTAGAGGTGTGGCTCCCCTGGTGGGGCCCGCGGTGTCGGGTGTCGTCGGCTCGAAAGTACGTGCACTCCGGACAACGCGCAGTCGAAGTCTAAACTTTCTAACTTTTGATCAGAGCGTCCGTTTGAGATGGATAGACTGTCCGATTAGAGATCGGAGCTGGATAGACGGTCCGATTAGAAATCAGAGATGGATAAACTGTCCGATTGTAGATCGGAGCTGGATAGACGGTCTGATTGAATATCGGATCTGACTGGAGTACCGACATTGGTGATCGAATTTGATTGGAGTACCGACATTGGTGATCGGATTTGGATTTACCGGCATTGGTGGCTGGATTTGAGCTGTAGTACCGATATTGAGGATCAGATTTGACTTAATAACCGGCATTGGTGGTCGGATTTGGATTGGAAGCCCGGTATCGGTACCAGGGTTGACTTGATTGACGGGTTTGCCCTCCTACAGTGTCAGTATTGGGGCAAGGAAAATTTCGAGTGTCTTCTCACTTAATCGTGTAGGACAATGGAAGGACAATTTCTGCTAACAACGCAAGGAACGCTTCAAGGCAAATTCTTCAGTAACTTGCTCTTATGTGATAATGTGTATTAAATAATGTTTATAGTAGTTAATGTAATATGTGTTTTATGTGAACTCGTTGATTACATGAATGTTATGTGACTAAATGCAAAGCATGGAATTTGTGAAGTATGTGTTAAATATACAGCATGAGGATTATATTGTGTTGTATGAAAAGTATGATGCATATAAAGATGCATATCATAAAATGTATGATGTATATAGAGATGCATGAAACATGTGTAGATGCATTGACTAAAATTTTTAATGCATGAATATATGAAATTTGTATGCTATGTGAAGCATGAAAAGTGTATACTGTTGGACTTGCTGAGCCGTCGTGCTCATTCCTTGCAAAAATAAAACTTTTGCAGATGTTGAAGAAATCCTTGAAGATGTCGGATTAGAGAAGATGTATGTTTTAATAAGGTTATAAAGAGAATTCAATGTAATTGTTTTGATGATTTAACTTATTGTTAGTAAGTTAGTAAATTGTTTAGTTATAAGAAACGGTTTGTAAATGTTACGAGTCCCGATTGGGATAAATCAATATGCTATATTGATATATAGTATGCTGAATTGGAATTCAATACGCCGAAAAAGGGAAAACAGTTAGCTGATTAGATATTTCAGTTTGTTGTGTTGGGAAACAGCAAGCTGTTTGGATAATCTGGGTTGCTGGATTTGGTATTCGGCTTACTAGATTATAAAGAAGAACTTATAAAATGAAAGATTCAGTGTTAAATCATAATGTATATGATAAACAGTTGTTATAAGCAATGTAAAGATTGCGATTTTGGGAATAGATAAATGTTTAAGATTTTCAATAATCAAGTTTATCAAATAAATTATTGATAAATATGCTAAATGTTTTGGAAGAGGTTGTAATTGACGAGAATAATGTGTTAATTGGCATAAAAGTCAGGTTGTGTCCATTAAATTATGAATAAAGGTTTTATATATTGAGATGAAGGTAGTACCAGTGACATACCAGGTCCGAGGCTCAAGGGACCCAGATTTTGGGCTGTAACATTTACATCGCTTTTAATTCATAGCTTAAACTGTCCGATTTATTCGACTCGGAACACTTTATAAGTAATTAAATTAACTTGGCTTCTCAACGTTTACACGTCCTTCATCACTCTTCATTACTCTACGATTAAATCATACACTCGTGCGTATGTTAATCACATTCATTATATGCATACACTAAACGTCATTTTTGGTTTAAGTGTTTAATGCTTACATTGATCATCTTTTAATCTTGTGTTCAACATTTACTTAAGGTTTTAATGACTTATAATAGTGATACGTTTTGTGAACATTAAGTTCATTATTATTACTTAACGTCTAAGTCATACAATCTTTTGTATACTAAAAACGATCGTCCGACGCAAATACTATGCGTTCATAGCTTTTATGCTATTTTACGTTTACATTTCATATCTTTTAATCCTTCCTTTAACCTTTACTTAAGGTATTGATCACTTCTTAAAGTGTTATTTTACGTTAACTTTATGATCATATTTGTGACAACCCGAAAAATTACATTTCCAAAAAGTTACGTTTAAAGAATTATTAATTAATAAAATAGATTTTTATTAATTATATTTTGTGTTATGTGTTTATTAGTCGTTCTATGACCTAGGATGATTATAAAACGGGTGGATTCTGGCTGTGAGCTAGAATGAACGAGTAAGAATTTTCAAGATGAAAATAAAATATTTTCGGGAACAAAAATATTTTTGAGAAAAAGACGAAATAAGCACTATTCATCAAACGAAACCTAAGGGTTTAGGGTTTGAATAACCTAGGCCTTTCTAAGAGATCGGGATGTCGGAATGACATTCTGTTTGAATATTTTATGGTAATTTGCCGTGAAAAGTTATGTTAGCCGTTAAAAGTGTTTCTCGAAAACTGTGCAGAAATCGGACGAAATAAAAAAAGACGAAAAGTACTGTTATGTACTTCTCATTAGTTTAACTACGTTGTGGGAAAACATGACGAAAAACACTATTCATCAAAAAGTTTTTTTATTTTTTTGAATTTTCAAAGAACGCGTAAAAGTTAATCGGTAGAGGAAAGACGAAATATCTAAAAATATTTAGATTCGGAGAAACGTAGTTTTTCAAACTGCCGGACGAATTTCGAAAGACGGAATAACGAAGCTTCCAAGAGAAGCTTCGTGAATAGTAAGGAGGTATGAATAGTAAGGAGGTGGGGATAAAATGGTAAAAAGCTGCCAAATTATCAAAATGCCCCTAGCCTTGAAAATCTATATAAACAAACTTAATCTCTTCATTTTTTGAAAAGCCGAGAGAGGAAACTCTGGACAAATGAAGAGAGGACGTGAGGGACTCGAATTAACAAGTCACGGAAGTAGAGAAGCTAGCAAATCGCCAGCTTTGCCACGAGAAAGAAGAAAATGAAAGAAAAACTAAGAAGAAATGTATTAAAACTTACCTTTAATTAAATTTTCTTTAAGTCTTCTATGTCAAAATACATAGCTTAATGAAAATAGAAGTAATAGATGTTAAGAAATGATTTCCATATGGTTTAATAATAAGGAAATGAAGAAATACGAATTTGAAGTTTAGTTTATAAATTTCTTTAAAAGCTTTCATAAGAAGTATGAATTGCTTGATGTTAATGGATGATTCGGATGAGTTATATGAACTCTCCGATGATATAAAGATGAATTAACGAACTTGTAATGTTAAAATGCATGCAAAAGTACGAACGTAGAACACGAAGAACGAACGAAGAACGTGAAGAACGCAGTAAAAAGTTGTTGATGGACAAATTGAAAACCATCCTAATTAAAGCTTGTTGTTGATGGACAAGTTTAAAAGCCATCATATATATATATATATATATATTTGTGATGTATGCTTGGTTAGGAATGGTAGAAACGTTCATGAAGAACGGATTGAAATTAGCCTATAACGAAGTTATGGCGAAATTTCGTAAAAGATGAACTAATTGTAGAAAGTAAGTTAATGAAACCTAATTAGTGAGGATTTATAAGAATGTTGGAAAACGTAGAAAACGTGAGTCATGGACTCAAGAATGAACGAATTTCGAGTTCGGATGAACGAATTATGGACGAACGAAAATTTAACGCAAAGTTGAAAAAGTTAGCGAGGGAGGACTTTTGAGCCAAGATTAAGGCTTGTTAGAGACTCGGGAAAGTTATTCTAACCGGGGGAATTTGTAGAGTGTGACAGCCTCGAAATTCGATCTATCTTCACACCCGAATTCCGTACATCATGAGTACGCCTCATTCCAAACATACTGATATAACTAAATATAACAACATACATATGCAAATCCCAGATTCTATTACCTTAAAACCACGTTCATTACAAATAATGGTAATTACATTATTCTTTACATCTTACAAGAGTGACTTTCATCCACCATAAAAAATACATAACAGTTCATTAAACTACTCTATAGTTTGATTAACTATTCTACATTACAAGTCTTGGCTTTATATTCTCACTCAATTATATAATGAATGGCTCTTCATCGGGATACCGGTCAGCTTGATGTTTACGGGATCCTTAAGTTCATTCTATCGTCATTCGCTGAAAATGTTTTATTTAAAACAAGTGTGAGCATTCAATTGCTCAGCAAGTTAAAGCAGTTGAATAATAACTAAGCAAGAATCACATATTCTTTTAAAACTTTAATAACCGAACAAAGGTTATAAAGCAGTTCGAATAATAGGAAAAACTCTGATTCCTATCATTTTAACACATTAATCACATTTACTTTCACATACCTTACATTCAGTCTGGCTAGAATTATTATCACATGCTTAATCCTAACAGTTCACAAATAGAACCACACCACATTAAACCGTTCAATCACAGAACAGTTTATTTCACAGAAACACATAAGTGTTGAAAGTTCGGCACTAGGCCTTATAACACCTTGCACAAATATCACACATTTGTATATACGAAATACTTTCTCATGTTCAACATCTCAGAAAGTTAAGAAACTAACATTCATTTGAAATATGAATGAAGTTAGGAAACTTGCCTTAAGCACAGCTACAGCTTATAGTTTACGCTGAACTGTTTATCGCAACCCCTATATATCACATAAAGAAATAGCACATACACCAATTAATCATATACTTGACTTACGCATTGGTTTAAACTTAACTTTACTTCCTATGGCTCACGTTCTTGTAATCTAAGTTTACGCGACCAACTTTACTTTCATTCCTTCGATATTATGGCATACGGAGACGGTATAAACCATAAAATCATCTTTTAGGATAGATTTACATTCTCATGTTCTTCTTATAAAATTTCTAGGACTTAACTCATCCTATACATCTACATATGTGAAAAGAATCACCTTTTTCACCATACATATTCACAACTCTATACTTAGCACACATCAAGTCTCTAACAGTGTTCAATACAATACGTTGAGTGGTTTCCCATAAACAACCAACAAATTAGTTTCATGTCTCATCTACACTGTCTTTCACAGCGAGTTAGATCGGTTGCTAGTTCGTATTAACCTTTGCTCTCAAAAGAAATTATTTAGCCCATATACCGTACATCAACCATTAAAGAGTACGATTATACCATAACTTAAACTTAACTTCTTATTCTTACCTTTTTATCGTTACTTATCCGAACCATTAAAACTATAAATTTCGTTCGTTAAGTTACTTTCCCATTCCTTATGGCCTTCTGGCAACTAAATATTATACCTCAGGATTTATTCATTACCGTCTAGGTCATACAATTATTTGTATGTCGAGAATAACCTTAAATGCCTAAGACTATACATTCATAGCCTTTACATATTTTACATTACCTTATCTTTATAGCTTACAACGTTCGGTCCATTTGACTCAGAATGTTATTCAAGTTATTATCACTAACTCGGCTTGTTCAACATTTATACGTTATTCGTTATTCTTCATTATCTCACATTCAAACAATACACGGTGTGTACAATAAGCACGTTTAACTTACACGTACACTCAATACCTTTACGCCGGCTTAAGTGATTAACGCTTGCGTTTCATTCTAACATTTTTATCTGATGCACACTCAGACCTCCATTAACTTCATTACTGTTCGTTACGATTTTCTTGATAATTACACATCTTACGTACTACATTCGTCAACGTCTAAGTCATACAACCAATGTATACTTAGAACGCTCGCCCAACGCGAATACGATTAATGAGAATCATATACGTATTCTGCGTTCACGTTGTTCATCTTCTAACCCTACATTCAACATTTACTTAAGGTTTTAATCACTTTCAATAATGATTCATTATATGAATATCACGTTCATCGTCATTCCTTAATGTCTAAGTCATACTTTTCGTTGTATGCTAAGACTGGTCGTTCATTGCAATTACTTTGCGGTTATAGCGTCTATACGCTTTACACTTAACTCTCATTACGACATTATAACATCAAAATGTTATAAGTCACTGTAAGGACCGAGAATTTTATACGACTATAATTTTACGAATGATTTTTTTTATATATTATTATTTTATTAACTATTATCATTATTGTTATCAGCAATATTTTGCAACATATGTGATATGAAATAAGCAAGTTAGTCAATTTAATGATTATGAGTTGACAAAGAAAGGAAGCTAAGATGAATAGTTGTTCAAAACCATAATTTAAATTTCAAATAGGGATTTGAATATTAATACAATTGTTATTGTATTTATGATGATATATATGTACATTATGTGATTAATGTTAAGTGATTAATTATTGATATGAATTATAAATATTGATTATATGAGTATGTGAGTATTTAAAGAATTTATCAACAATGATAAATGTGTTATGAATTATGTGGAATAATGTTAGTATTTAAAATATATACTAACCCTAAGAGATTTATTTTATATATCTCTATTAATTAATTTTATAACTTAAGTAAAGCAAATATAATTGAGTTATAAAATTAAAGGTACATGAGTGACTATTTGAATTACAAATGAGTAAAATGGAAACCCTAATTAAATTATTAGGGTAAGAATAAAATTAAAAGTATTGGACCTAACCTAAATTGCATGGCCCAAATAATTGTTTAGAAAGCCTAAAAGAAATTATTTAAAGTCCAATCTTTTAGCTAGTTGAAGATGGGCCTTTTGGACATTTGATAATCTAAATATTGCAATAAAAATAAACCAAATGGGCTAATAAAGGGGGAGGGGGGCGGCACATTAAGGAAGAGAAAGAAGGGGATGTATGCAATGATTGTTTCACTTTAGTTAGTGGCCAAACCTAACAACTCTTCCTTAGGTGTCATTTCCTCATTTGACCAAAAACTTTAACCAAACTTGCAAGCCACCATATATTAATGATAGAGAGAAAGAGCAACATATGTTGGAGATTTTGGATAGATATACATGTTATATCTATATCTAATTACTTACACACACAAAATTATTTCATTTCTCTCTCCTTTCTTTTTAACTAACACAAAAGAAAACCAAGACATAGGGAGTGAGAGAGTTTCGGATCAGCCATAGGGAGAGAGAGAGAGAGAGAGAGAAAGCTTGGTGAGTTCATGTGATACCACCAAATCCGGGTACTTCATTTTCACATGATTTGGTGTTCACGTTCTAAATATAACATACATTTACCCAATAATAAGTACTTGCAAAACAAATTACAACATTTATAAATACTTAAAATCTTCCTTATCAAAAGGATTACAACTTTTCAAAATAAATCCCAGGATTTAATCTAACCTTGACATAAACATTAATGCGGAAAATAAAACATCGTATAAAGTCTTATTACAATTAAAATTGAAGACAACAATTCTTCACTTGCTCATCTTTCCTTTTCCTTTACTTGTTGACGGTATGTCAACATTCTCGGCTTTAACTGCAAGGGGTTATAAAATACACAAGAGTGAGCAAACAAAAGCTCACTTGAAATATAACAATGATATGCCATGATTGAATAACTTCAAAAAGGTTTGAATAACTTTACTTTCATCAAAAATAAAGAATTGAATAATAATTCTTTCATCATTTTTTAAAGTTTGAATATAGAATTTATCTGAGAGTCATACGACCTTGAACTATGTCCTAGGTTATAAATATTTCTATTTAAAACCTTTAACAGTCATTGAGACTATGGACCTTTAACTCATACTTAGGGGGATCAGCCATTCGTACCATGTATTGTGCATAAACATTCAACGCTTTCGCGTAGTAACCTCCCCTAATAAATAGGGTTGTTCATCTTAGTATTTGAATACATGTCCGCACCAAAGAAAGTTTGGTTTGGATAGCTAAAAGGAAATTGGAGTTTCAACTATCATCAACTAAGGAGTAGTTGAATCGACTCATATTACTTTCAACAGTTCGATAATATAGGAATTAAGAACCAATTGACTTCTTAGTAAGCTTTGGAAATAACTTAAAGTGAATTGAAAGAGTAAGTAGATCTTGCTTGAACAACTAAGTCAAGATCACATCACTTATGACAAAACTTCAATACTTGTGTATTATGAACAATAGAATACAATATAACTTGTGTAATACATAACAAGTTAAGAATCGGAAATGAACTTGCATAGTATAATGAGCAAGGGTTAGAGAACTTGTACAATGAAACGATACAATGATAAATCTTGCCTAGCATACAAGAACGGTTTAGAAACTTGCACAATATAAATAACAAGTTTAGAGATAGAAAACTTGCTTAATGTAAAACAATAAGGATTAGAGAACTTGCTTCAAGCGCAAGCTACACTTTAATAATTACCCTACACATTACATTAAAACGTCTATTAGTACTTAACTATAATGTTTAAACTGTTGAACTTCATACTCAAGTCTAACCTAACAGCATGGTTACGACGTACGTCGATACTAATACACATACGTGAGGCTAAACTCACAATCAAGCACGTCATACACGTATAGCACTTTTACTATCATATTATACCTTACGATAATAATATCCAAGCACACATTTCATATAACAACATAAGACTTCAATCTATCTTAAACACATCAAAAGCATGCTATCTCATTACTTATTACACTTATCAAGTCATAAAAATAAGTTAGCTAAACAAACGCGACATGAAAACTCAACAAAGCAAAAACAAATTTTTTGGACAGTAAGGTACCCCACTGGGGTGGGTCCTCCAAGGGTAACAGCCCCGCTGGGGCGGGGCCCACTGCTGTGGGAACCCCCCAGCTCGCGAATGACAGAGAAATAAGCCAATTTGGCTTATTTCTCTACACCAAAGTCCGATTTTTCTCAACATGATGAACATAAAACTTGATAACAACAAAATTTTGGACTCTTTAACTTGATTATAACATATAAAATCTTTAAAACATATATTCAAAACCAAGTTTTCATGATTTTTGAAGAAAACTACAATATCAAGCGTTCTTGACAAAAATTGCTATTTCGAATTCAGTTTTTCAATCAATTCAAGTAATTTCAGTTGTACTAACTCTAATTCTTAACATATTAACATAACCCATGATCAAATTAAACAATAATCAATAATCAAACACCAATTTGATAGTTTAAAAAGGCTATTTTCAAAATTAGTTCACAGTAAATTACTATGAACATGATTTCTTCATAAAAACTTAGTTTCTACTACAATTTGATTTCTGAAAACTTGTTTATGGCATATAATTCAATTATAAATAGTTTGTACACATAATTTCTACATATCTACATTAACATAATCAATTCCATGAGAAAAGATTTTCATAGAGAACTCAAATTAAAGAAAATAACTAAATAAAGTTCTTAAATTTATAAGGTAGTGATTATACCCTTTGTTTGGAGATTGAAGAAGAGTATAAAGATGATAGTGGATTCCACTTAGCCTTCTCAAGCTTTTCACCTCTTCTTAGTATCTCTTCTTCCCTTTTCTCTCTATATTTTCCTCTATAATTCTTCTTCTCTTCTCAAACACTGATATTCTCTCATTCTTTTTTCTTCTTTTAGTTTAGGCTTTAGACTAAAACTAACGTAAATATATAAAATATAATATGTATACTTTAACTGACAAAATATATAATAATATGTATTATGGGCAATTACTTCCCACATAAATTATCAGTTATAGAATTTCAAAAGCCACTAGGGCTTGTTTGGCAAAACAAAGCTATTTAAAAACAGATTTTATTAGCTAATGCCTTGTTTGGGTAAAATGGATTTAAAGCTAGTGCGAGGGCCTTGTTTGACAAAATCTTTTTAAAACAAAAGTAAGGGCCTTGTTTGGTTAAAATAATTTAATTTTTATTTTATTTTAATAAATAATTTTAACACATACTTTAATGTTACACTTTAATTAATTAAATCTTTAACATTCTTATTTAATTAATTAAAATCTAACATCAATTAATCACATAAAAATTACCACATAATTATAATTACTCACTAATTATAATTCATGTAACATTCATCACATAATTCATCTAATTTAATTATCTCAATTAAATTAAAATTATACTATAAAATCAATATACATAAATCAAATTAAATATTAAATAATCATTTAATTAATATATAACTCTTAATTAAATCATTCCATAAAATCACATAATTTATTTATTTAACTCAATAAATAAATCACATAAAATATTTATTCACTCAATAAATATTAAAATTTAATATATAAAATCTCAATCGTTACAATCTTCCCTCTTTAACAGGATTCTGTCCCCAGAATCACAACAAAAGAAATTCTCATAATAAAAATTCTCATCTGTTACATTCTTCCCTCCTTAAAAGGATTCTGTTCCCAGAATCGATATATAAGGGGTTACACAAATAGCTAAGCAAATAATTGAGGATACAATTTTCTCATTACATCTTCGACTTCCCACATGGCTTCTTCAGCACTGTGGTTCCTTCAGATTACCTTAACAGAAGGTATCACTTTATTTTTAAGTACTTGTTCCTTTCTATCAACTATTTGAACAGGAACCTTTTCGTATGTCAAGTCTTTATCAAACTGTAAAGGCTCGTATTCTATTACATGTTGATAGTCGTGTTTGTAAGGTCATAACACGGAAATGTGAAAGACGTTGTGTATATTCTCTAGCTCCGGAGGTAACGCCACCTCGTAAGCTACTTCACCCACCTTTCGTAGTACCTCGAAAGGCCCAATAAATCGGGGACTCAGCTTCCCCTTCTTGCCAAATTGAATCTTCCCCTTCTAGGGAGATACCTTCAGGAAAACGAAGCTTCCTGGTAAGAATTCTAGATTCTATCAATGTTGATCGGCATATTTCTTTTGTCTGTCTTGAGCAGCAACCAATCTTGTTCTGATCAGCTTCACAATCTCAGTAGTTTATTGTACCAATTCCGGTCCCAACAACTGACGTTCATCGACTTCATCCCAGCACAAGGGAGTTCTGCATTTCCTGTCGTATAACGCTTCGTAAGGTGGCATGCCGATACTTGCGTGATAACTATTATTGTAGGCGAACTCCACCAACGGTAGATGATCATCCCAGCTTCCCTTGAAGTCCATAACGCAAGCTCTCAGCATATCCTCTAGCGTCTGAATCATTCTCTCGCTCTGACCGTCGGTCTGAGGATGATATGCTGTACTCATTCGTAATTTTGTTCCCAGACACTCTTTCAAACGCTTCCAGAAATTCGACGTAAAACGCGGATCTTTGTCGAACACAATTGACACTGGAACACCGTGTCGAGAAATAACCTCCTTGACGTACAGCTTCGCTAATTGTTCTAAGTTGTACTTAATCCTGATTGGTAGAAAGTGGGCTGACTTCGTCAGTTGATCCACTATCACCTATATCACGTCAAATCCCTTCTTAGTCGCTGGAAGACCAACCACGAAATCCATCGTGATATGCTCCCATTTCCACTCTAAAATTTCCAACGGTTGTAGCAATCTGCTAGGTCTCTGGTGTTCTTCTTTGACTTTCTGGCACGTTAGACATTTCGCTATGTATTCAGCAACGTCCCTCTTCATATTTGACCACCAGAAATGGTGCCTAAGATCCTGGTACATCTTCATACTCCCAGGGTAAATAGAATATCTCGAGCTGTGAGATTTCGCTCAAAATCTCCTCTTTAACATCTGGTACTGGCGGTACCCAGATTCTTCCTTCAAATCGTAGTAGTCCTTTGCTATCGATTTTAAACTTGATTTCTTCACCATCGGCTATTCTCTTCCGGATCCTTTCGCACTCTTCATCGTGAAGTTGTGCTTCTTTCATTTTGTCTACCAGAGTAGAACCAATAGTTACTTGAAACAGCTTCTCATTCGACTCCTTCAGATACTTTACTTCCAGTTCCAATCTAGCCATCTCTGCTATCAACTGATCTTGATCAGTTAATATGTTTAGCTTCTCCCGACCCTTTCTGCTCAAAGCATCGGCGACGACGTTAGCTTTACCCGGATGGTAAAGAATCTCACAGTCGTAGTCCTTGATAAGTTCCAACCATCTTCTTCGGAGCATGTTCAAATCTTCTGGGTGAAGATATATTTCAGACTCTTATGATCCGTGTATATCTCACACTTCTCTCCATATAAGTAGTGTCTCCAAATCTTCAGAGCAAACACTACTGTCGCTAACTCTAAGTCATGGGTCAGATACCCTTTCTCGTAGTCCTTCAGCTGACGTGACGCATAGGCATTGACTTTGCCATTCTGCATTAGCACACAGCCTAATCCCTTATGTGACGCATCACTGTATACTACAAAATTCCCGTACTATCCAGTAAGGACAACACAGGCGCAGTACTCAACCTCTTCTTTAGTTCCTGAAAACATTCCTCACACTTTTTCGTCCAAACAAATTTAACTGTTTTATGAGTCAAATTTTTCAACGGAGTTACGATCTTGGAAAAGTATTGAATAAATCTTCTGTAATAACCTGTCAATCCCAAGAAACTCCTCACTTCGGACGGCGTCTTCAGCTGATCCTAATTCCCTCAACATTGGACGGATATATCGAAATCCCCTCTTTATCAATCACATGGCCAAGAAATTGCACACGTTCCAACCAAAATTCGCACTTCGAGAATTTTGCATAAAGCTTCTCCCGTCTCAGCAATTCTAAGGTCAGCCTTAAGTGTTCAATGTGTTCCTCCTTGGTTTTGGAGTAAACCAGGATGTCATCTATGAACACCACCACAAACTTATCCAGGAATGGCTTAAACACCCTGTTCATTAAGTCCATAAATGTAGCTGGGGCATTCGTTAGACCAAATGACATCACCAAGAACTCGTAATGTCCATACTGAGTCCTAAAAGCCATTTTCAGTATATCTTCACTTCTCACCTTCAACTGATGATACCCACTTCTCAAATCAATTTTTGAGAAGTATTTAGCCCCCTTCAATTGATCGAACAAGTCATCGATCCTAGGTAAAGGATACTTGTAACGATTGAGATTTTATATTTAATTTTAAATATTTATTGAATTAAATAAATATTTTATGTGATTTATTTATTGAGTTAAATAAATAAATTATGTGATTTATGGAGTTATTTAATTAAGGGTATATATTAATTAAATGAATGTGCAATATTTAATTTAATTAATGTATATTAATTTTATTTTTAGTTCTAATTTAATTGAGAGAATTAAATTAGATGTGATGAAGTGTTACATGAATTATAATTAGCGAGTAATTATAATTATGTGACAAATTTTATGTGATTAATTGATGTTAGATTTTAATTGATTAAATTAGTTGATTAATATTTAATTGATTAAAATATGACATTAAAGTATGTGTTAAATGATTTGTTAAAATAAAAAGGAAAAGAATTTTAAATGATTTTTACCAAACAAGGCCCTTGCTTTTGTTTTAAAAATTGTTACCAAAAAGGGCCCTTACACTAGCTTAAACCTAATTTACCTAAACCATGCCTAAGTAAGTAAAACTAGTTTCTAATTTTCTTGTAGCCAAACAAACCAAGTTGGCTTTTGAATTTTGTAACTTACATAATAAATATATTTATTATATATATTAAGTAATTAGCAGTTACATATATATCATTAGTATACGTATATTATATCAGTTATAATATATCTAAACTACGTTAGTTTTTTCTAAGTCTAAACTAAGAACTAAGAAGAAAAGAGGAAGAAGAATTGTTAGAATTGAACTCACATCGCTTTCTCTTTCAATCTGTTAATAAAAGGTATTATCTATAATATCTAATTATTATAGAACTCAATTCATATGTTTCATGTATTTTATTCTCTGTCAAAAGTTGAGTTTTCATGAAGTTGTATAATTGTGACTATGTATATATGATGTTCATACGTTTTCATATGTAATTGTGTGCCATGCAAAGATTTTCAAAATACAATTGTTGTAAAAATCAGTTTTAAAGTTATGATCCTTATATTTTCATTCTATGTAAAACATGTTTTGGAAGTTGTATAGCATGATGGATATATATATATATATATATATATATATATATATATAATTGTGTTCATATCATGTCTATATGTGATGATATGCTTAATTAGTTGTTTAATTCATGAATATATATATGATATAATGGAGAATTTATGTTTTTCAAAAGTCACAGTGAAGTGTCTGGAAAAAATAAAGTTTCTCATAGAAATCAAAATATATGTTGATTGTTGATTTTTGTATAAATTAATTGTGGAATATGTTATTATGTTTAGAAATTAGTTGATTGGGATTGGAATTGTGAGAATTGGTTTTAAAACAAATTCGCAGTGTTCAATTTCATCTAGAACACTGACATTGGTATTTTTTTTTATTTTTTGTAAAAATTAAACGTTGAAAATTTTCTAATTGATGTATTAGTGTGTTCAAAATATGTTAGAAGCTTTGCACTTTGTTTCTGTAAAGTTTTATATGAAAATTGTTGGCTGAATTGAGAATTCATTGTAGAGAATTAAGCCAAATTGGCTTTTCTCTGAACTATTCGCGAAGCTGCTCTGTTTCTGTCCGCTACCGGCGCAGCTGCGCAGGCAGTAAGGGTAGAAGCGGCGCAGCTGCACCGTTGGGTTTTCGCAGGTTTGGCCCCTGCGCAGCTGCGCCGGTGTCAAGGCTAAAAGTGGTGCAGCAGCGCTGTGTCCCGGGCAGTGGCAGTGACTTTAGTTTTTGTGCAGTGTTAATTCTAAGCTTAGTTTAATTATTCTATGACAAGGAGCATGTATCTAGCTGCTATAACATGTGTTATAATTTGAGAAAAAGGAAGTTTTGAAAAACTAATATGGTATTTAAATTATAAACTATAATTGTTTAATTGTACAATAAGTTACTTAATTATAATTTTATTAATTATAATTAAGAGTAAATGTTTAATTTAAATTATAATTTTTGTGAAATTATAATGTATAGAAGTTGATTTATTTTAATCAATTAGATGTTAAATTAAATTATAATTTATACATGTTTAATTATGGATTATAAATTGATAATTTCATGATTAATTATAATTTGTGTAATTAAATGCATGATGTGGTTTAATTGATTATAATTTAAATGGTAATTATAATTTCAGTAATTATAATTTGATTAAGTGTTTGAATTATAATTGTTTAATTATAAGTTAGTTAAATACATAATTAATTTAATTAACTATGTGATAGTTGATTATTATTATTAGAGTGAGTTAACCATGAGGGTTAACCACTTATGTGAATTAGTTACGTGTTAACTAATTAAGGTTATTGGGATTGAATATATATGTGTAGGAAGTATTAAAGTATGTGAATTATGTTAAGTAGCTTGCGCTTGAGGCAAGTCTTCTAAACCCTAAACTCATTAATTTTATGCAAGTCTTCTAACCCTAAACTTGTTAATTCTATATAATTTCTTTGAGTTCATATATTCACTGTTGAGAATGTCCTTTCCATTTCTGTATTGGACAATTGTTTATTTAATTGAAATGATCTTAACTTATTGTTCAAGCAAGATCCAGTTTATTATTTTAAATGCTTTAAGTTTACTTCTAAAGCATATGTTAATTCATAATTCTTTTATTTATAGATTATTGAAAGTCAATTCAACTAATCCTTAGTTGATGAACGTGAATTCTAAATTACCTTGTAAGCTTATCCAAATCAAACTTTCTTTGGTGCGGACTCGAATTTAAATTACTGAGTTGAATAACCCTATTTAGTAGGGGAGGCTACTACACATAGCGTTAAGATGCTTGTGCACAATACATGGTACAAAGGGTTGATCCCCCTAAGTACGAGTTAAGGTCCATAGTCTTATTGACTGTTAAAGGTTTAAATAGAAATATTTATAACCTAGGATAAGAGTTCAAAGGTTTTATGACCCTCAGATAAATTCTATATTCGAATTTTAATGTTGATAGAGAATTATTATTCAATTCTTTATTATTGAAGCAAGCTAAGTTGTTCAGATTCTTTTAAATATATCATTTCATGTCTATGTTATTGTTAAACTCCAGTGAGCTGTGGTTTGCTCACTCTTGCATTAAATAACAATTTCAGTTAAGGTTGATAGCTCCGTCTACGAGTAAGGGCAAGGGAAAGCAAAGCAAGTGAAGACTTGTTTTTTTTTATTATATTGAGAATGATTGTAATAAGACTTGAATGTTATGTTTTTGTTTTCGCACTTTATTATATTCATGTCAGGGTTAGAGTAAACCGGGATTATCTTGAAAAGGTTGTAACCCTTGTTTTAAAGGAGATTTATCTATTCTAATTTAAGTTGTAGTCTATTTTACATTATTCATTGGGTAGATGTATGTTATATTAGAAAGTGAACACCAAATCATGTGAAAATGAAGTACCCAGATTTGGGGGTGTCACAGGTTGGTATCAAAGCTGTAGGTTATGAAACCTTAGGTGGGGAAAAACCTTAGGTAGTAGCCTTATGGTAAGATCGAAAAGATAGTGATGCTAGGTAAGATCGAAAAGATAGTGAGTCAATCTCTGGCTCATGCTCCTGACCAAAATCTGGATTTACAGGAGATGGCTCTGGCTGTACTAACTGCTCCCAGACAGTGTGTATGTCCCGGGGCTCCTCAACTCTAGTCTCTAGGGGTACAACATCCCTGGACTGACTAGCTCCTCCAATATCTGACATCCTGACAAAATAAGTTTTAAGTCTTAGTTTTTACGTGATGTTAATCAATACTCTAAAGTATGAACACATAAGCACATAGCACATAAGGTAATTTTATTATCTTTCTTAGAACTCAATCAGAGTTGTCATTACTATCTTCATGAAGGCTACTATCCTAAGGTTTTCCCCCACCTAAGGTTCATAACCTACGGCTTTGATACCAACTTGTGACACCCCCAAATCCGGTATCTTAATTTCTACAGGATTTGGTGTTCACTGTTCCAATATCATACAACTATCTACCCATAAATAATGAAATTCATTTATTAGATAAATAAATCATCATCTTACATCATCTGAAATAAAAATACATCATAAATCCCAGGTTATACTTAACCTAAAATCTCTTTTGCGGAAACGTAAATAAATAAGTCTTAAATCATCACACATAAATCTTAAACTTTAACATTATTCATGACAACACAAATCTTCATCACTTGTTAGCTTTTCCTTTGCCCTTGCTACTAGAAGGTACATCACTTCGTTCATTATTAGCTGCAATGTTATTATGCAAGAGTGAGCACGGATGCCCGCAAGTATAAAAATATGACAGAATAATAACATGCGAGTGAAAGAATTCTGAATAACAGAAAGCTCAACATTTGAATCAAGAATATTAACCAAGAGTCAAATTACTTCTCAACTTTTGAATCAAGAATATTAGTCAAGAGTCAAATTACTTCTCAACTTTTGAATCAAGAATATTAGTCAAGAGTCAAATTACTTCTGAGGGTCATTAAGACCTTGAACCGAGTCTTAGGTTGTCAAGTATATTAACCTTTCCAACCTTTAACAGTCACAAGACTATAGACTTTACTTCTCGTACTTAGGGAGATCAGCCCTTCGTACTGATACTGTGCACACTATCTTAACGCTTTAAGCATCTTCATTAATTCCCTATATTAGGGTTGTTCATCTCAGTTTGACATCAGAATTCGCACCAAATAAAGTTGGTTTGGATAACTCAATAAATGATATTCAAATTGAATATTAACTTCTCAAGGTATACAATCGAATAAGTATTGTACACTTAAATGATACTTTTAAAAGAATCATGGCATCTCATGTGAAATTCTAAACTTGGATATTCAAGAGTAAGAATTTGCTCAACAATAGTAATTAAGCATAGCAATTGCTTAATTTAAAGAGTTTATGAAACTTGCCAAACAATAATAATAAGTTAGGGGTAGAAAACTTGCTCAAATATAAAGATTTGAGTTTAGGAAACTTGCCTCGTGCGCAAGCTACAATTATTACTCACTTCTTTAATTACTCTTACCTATCAATACATTCACAATATCAATTAATCACAAGTTCGATATGATGATTGATTTACAATAGTATTCTTCAAACTCATTATTAGGTTTTCAAATAATGGTTTACGTTGATTAATTAACTTGTTAATTAATCACGTATCTTAAGTTATTAACTTGTATTAATAACTCATTACATACATAACATGTCATCATGTTAATTAAATTTAAAATAATGTCTTAATGTTTATAACACATTATTTAACCTTTACAAATAATAGTTTAAGTCATGTAATTAATTTATTAATTAATTACATAACATAAATTATTAAACTCATATCAATATTTTATTATATTTATACAACATGTGTTCATGTTCATTAGACTCAAAACACATTTCAAAATTTTCCAACACTTAGCAAATTTTTTTCAAAATTTTCGGACAGGCGCGGCTGCGCGCCATTTTTGATATTAGTGTGCATACAAGCCAATCATGTATGATGATAAAGCACGTACTTTGTAAACAATCTTATTTATTTATTAATAAAATATTCATTTATTAAAGGCATTTAATTATCTACATGTTGCTGTTTTTATAATATGTAAATAACCCATAGTTTTAAGCAAAGCTTTTAGAATCATGATGATGATCATGCTAATGAGATCTAAATTCTTAGAAAGTTTTAAAACTAAAATAGTTCCCAATCGTGGGATTACTAAAAAGGGGATTAGTAAATCCGGATAGATTGGTACATATGTTGCTTGCTCATTGGATGAGGATGATTGATCTCATGATCATTTGTGTGGAGACACTAAAGCAAGTATGTAGGTGCTTATTGGAGAATAAGTTCACTGAACGTGATTCGCTATGGAATACCTAATGGGGTTTTACTCACATGTCAATAGGAATTCCTAATGTGATAGTAGTACAAGTGATCCTTGGACTTGAGATCATCATAGTATCTTGTATGTAACAAATTATAATTTGACTTATTCCTTAAGACCTTTTAAGGCATATATAGGGTATGCTTGGGTATAATGAGTTACATATGGAGATAATGAATGATCAATAAAGAATCTACCACCTCTAGTAAAAGAGGAGATATGTCCTATGTGATTCGTTAAATGACAACCCAGGAATCCTTGGCCAAGGTGAAATGAAATTAGAAAGGAGTTTCTAATTTGCATTATTTGGAGTTGTGCATTTTCTAATCGAAATACATATAATTAAATAAAATAAGACTTGACAGTAAATCCATGTCTTATATTTAATTGGGACATTGTATGGTGGAAGGATTGAATTGTATGGTAACTATTAACTCACAGGTTCTTTTATGATTAATGTTGAAATCTATATTATCTGGAAAGTCGTTGATCGCTAGGGAGGCTTATCCCTATTGTAGAATAAATATTATTTATTTAAATAGATTATTAGTTTAATTTATTTATTTAAATAAGATTAAAATTGTTTTAATTGATTTATTCACAACCGGTTTAATATGGAGAACCTAAAGGGTCACACCATAAAAGGAAGAATAATTATTTAAGAAGGTAATGGCATAATCGTAATAATGCATTAAGTATAATTAATTTAATCTATGGTGATAGAATAAATTAAATAGCTTAATGTTTATTATTTAATATTTTGGAAATATTAAATATAAATTAATAAGAGGAGTCTTATTAATATTATTACAATTATTATTATTTTAATTTCTAAAGGAGTTTAGTAATTAATTTAATATTTAGTACTCTCATTTATTCCTAATAAGATTAGGAGACAAATTAATTAAATGAATTTAATTAATTATTCCCATGTGGTGGGAAGCCTAAATTAATTAAAGGAGTTTAATTAATTAAAAGAAATCCCATGTCTAATAGGATTAGAAGGGTTGACCAATGTCTATATAAGAGAAGTCTTATAATAGATATTAGATGATGCAATTCCAATTATTAGAGAGTACTCCTTTTCTATAGAGAATAGAAAACTAAGCCAAACACCCTCCTTCTTGATAATTCATCTTCCTTGGTGGATCACCTCTAGAGGCCAAACACTTGGGTGGCTAACGTTGATCAAAGAAAGGAATCTAACCTGGAAATTCAAGGAGATCACGAAGAACAAGGAGTTGAACTAGTACCTGTGGAAGCTTCGTTCTACAAGGGTATGATTCCATAACTTCTTATTTATCGTTTTAAATTAATAATTTGCATAAAGGATGATCCGGGTAATGGTTTTGTAGAAATTTTTTTAAACTCTGATATACCATGCTTCCGCTAATTTTTGCAATTTGATTGCGTCACGATTTCGTACAAACCCAACAGTGGTATCAAAGCCAAATCTTTATGCAATTATTAATTTATTTTTGATTTCATATACATATGGGTATGTATTTAAAATAATTTATTGGGCATAATTTTATTGTATAAAATTATATTTTTTTGAAAAAAAAAAAAAAAAAAAAAGAAGACTTTTTTTGGGACGAATCACAATTTTTTTTTTGGTGCTAATCTTGAATTCTGCAAAGAAAAGGTGTTGTCTCTTTCTTACTCCAAAAAGAAGTTGACCCATCAGGAAATGACTTTTTTAATAAACCTGCAGGACTCTTTTAATAAAAGAAGGTGACTTCCTTTTAAAAAATAAATATGATATATTTATATATTATATTCTAAATAATTTTATAATTAAAATAAAGAGTTTATTTTAATCTTGAAATTGGATTTCATGCAATTTAAAATTGCCCATTAAATGATACTCATATATATATGGAATGTTTTAATTCATTAGATGAATATTTATTTATTGATATATATGGTGATATGTATGAAAATAAATGGGGATTGATTATGGACTATTTGACCAATGTGATTGGATTTTATTTTAGTTGAATGCTTGAATGAATGGGTTTTATTAAATGGGGTCTGCGTACCTCGTCTTCTCTAATTTTTTTTCTTGATGTAAAATTCTATCTCCCTCCTATGTACTTCCCCTTGACTGTTGATCAAGGTTTCTATTTAAATTAAATAGTTTAATGTAATAAGAATAGTTAGAATTATCTTGAAGAAATTGGAGACCAAGGAGCAAGGAGCGCGTGAAGACCCGTTTGTATGGGGCCCGGGTTTAAATGTAATAGTTATATTTAAATTTAAATTCTTGCACTCCTAGGTTTGACCTTTTGGTTCACTTGGTGGCTCTAGTGAACCAAACTAGAATAAAAGTCCATAATCAATCCGGGTAGAATATAATATTCTATATTGCATGCTAACTATTATATATATTATATTTTATGCAAACATGCTTCGCATGTTTAATAAAATGACGCGTATTTTATATATATATGTGCATGCGCGCTAAACAAGATGAGACAAATAATAACAAACCCCTCAAAGAAATAATATTAAGTCCGAAGCATTCAAATGATATTTGGAATATCGAACGTCGCCTTCTAGCATGATAAATTAATAGAGTATTAAATATTTAATATGAGCTTGTTGTGCTATCCACAAGGCGAGTATTGCGTATTTAAGATGTTAATTAATCACATTTGATGCTTATCAAGAAAATTGAACGATCTAGTCTTGTTGTGCTATCCACAAGGACGAACATTTTTCTTTTTTGAATTTATGGAAGTGCTAGGCTGGACTTAACTTAAATCATTTTAGTTCGGATGTGCACACACTTGACCATTATGATTTAAGAGGCAAAATAAAAGGAGTTATATAGTGTTGTAATTGACAAGAGTTGTCTACCTATTTATTTGTATATCGCTTGTTGTGCTATCCACAAGGTTATATACATTTGAAATGGGATCCTTATTCTCACTAGCAAATCTTTAATTAGATGTTGCCGAACTATATAAGTGAGGGTAATATAGTTTGATAAAAATAGTGGGAGATACCAATTTAAAATAAAGACCTAAATTTATTTTGGTATGCAAAATTAATAAAATGAATGTTTGCTAAAATGTTATTTTTCACATGCAGAATTTTAAAAATGTCAAAATCACTAATTTCACTGCGAAGCATACTTGATGCTAATAAGCTTACCGGGCCGAATTATACGGACTGGCTAAGAAATCTGAGAATAGTTCTCACTGCTGAAAAGATTTCTTATGTCCTAAACTCACCTGTCCCTGGAACTGTTCCAGAAAAAGTCTCTGAGGAAGAGATTGCCACCATTGTTAAGTGGCAAGATGATGCATCTGTGGCTCAATGCATCATGCTCGCATCCATGAATAACGAGCTTCAGCGTCAGCACGAAAATATGGATGCTCCTACTATGTTGATTCACCTCAAGGAGTTGTATGGTGAACAAAGTAGGACTGCTAGATATGAGATATCTAAGGAGCTCTTCCGATCTCGGATGACCAAGGGCAAAGTGAACATAAAAGAACAAAAGAAATCTGATCCAGCTAGCAAAGGAATGTGCTTCCATTGCAACGAGCCGGGTCATTGGAAGAGGAACTGCAAGAAGTTTCTGGCAAAGAAGAAGCTTGGAGAAGCTTCGACTTCCAATCAAGGTTTGTTCATGATTGAAATTAATTTTTCAGAAAGTCAAAATTCTACTTGGGTATTGGATACCGGCTGTGGTTCTCACATATGTAATAATGTGAAGGGACTGGTCAGAAGTAGAAAGCTGAACAATGATGAGGTGATCCTACGAGTGGGGAATGGAGCAAAGGTTGCGGCATTAGCTGTAGGAACTTATTATTTAGCAATGCCTTCGGGCAAGTTCATTTATCTTAATAATTGTTATTATGTTCCGAATATTATTAAAAACATTATTTCAATTTCTGTATTGGATATGGAAGGATTTAACGTTGTTATAAAGAACAATAGTTGTTCTATTTATAAAGACGATGTTTTATATGGTATTAGAAATTTGCGAAATGGACTTTATACACTTGACTTACAAGAAAATAATTTTCAAATTGAACAAACTAAGAAAAGGAAAAGAGATGATATTAATTATACTTACATGTGGCACTATAGACTCGGTCATATCAATGAAACAAGATTATCCAAGTTGCATAAAGATGGGCTCCTTGAGTTATCTGATTATGAATCATATCCAACTTGTGAATCTTATTTCATGGGTAAAATGACTAAATCTCCTTTTAGTGGAAAAGAAGAAAGAGTTACAGAGTTGTTGGCATTGATTCACACAGACGTTTGTGGACCTATGACAACAAGTGCACGGGGTGGGTATTCTTATTTTATTACTTTCACTGATGATCACTCAAGATTTGGATATGTGTATTTAATGAAATACAAGTCAGAATCATTTGAAAAGTTCAAAGAGTTCAGAAGTGAAGTAGAGAAACAAACGGGCAAGAGTATAAAGATACTTCGATCAGATCTAGGTGGAGAATACTTAAGCGGTGAGTTTCTCTATTGTCTCAAAGAAAATGGTATAATCTCACAATGGACTCCTCCAGGTACACCACAGTTAAATGGAGTATCTGAAAGGAGAAATCGAACACTGTTGGACATGGTTCGATCCATGATGAGTTTTATCGACCTTCCAATTTCTTTCTGGGGATATGCCCTAGAAATGGCTGCATACCTACTTAACAAGGTACCTACCAAATCCGTCCCAAAGACTCCATATGAGATGTGGAAGGGGAGGAAACCAAATCTTAAGCATGTTAAGACTTGGGGTTGTCCAGCTTATGTCAAAAAGTTTGAACATGATAAGCTACAGACTAAATCCGATAAGTGTAGATTTGTGGGATACCCTAAAGAAGCTGTAGGGTATTATTTCTATCATCTAACTGATCAAAAGGTGTTTGTTGCGAAACATGCTGCCTTCTTGGAAAAGGAGTTTATCCATGAAGGGGTCAGTGGGAGTAAGATATATCTTGAAGAAGTTCAAGAACCACAAATTACCATGGATCAAAGTCAGGTACCTGACCAAGTAGAAGAACCTACTATACCACACCCTGTTCATAAATCTGGGAGAGTACCGAAGATACCTGAGAGGTATGGATTCGTTATAGAGGATGACGATGAGGTACACATCATGAATGATGATGATCCATTGAATTACGAACAGGCCATGAGTAATAAAGACTCAGGGAAATGGCTTGAATCCATGAAATCCGAAATGGACTCCATGTATGAAAACAAAGTATGTTCTTTGGTTTCACCACCTGAAGGCATTAAGCCTATTGGGTGTAAATGGGTCTTTAAAAGAAAGACTGGAGCGGACGGCAAGGTGGAGACCTATAAGGCCTGACTGGTTGCAAAAGGTTTCAAACAAAGACAAGGAGTTGATTATGATGAAACCTTTTCACCAGTAGCTATGCTCAAGTCCATTCGGATTTTGCTTGCGATTGCAGCTTATAACGACTATGAGATCTGGCAGATGGACGTGAAAACGGCCTTCCTCAATGGGAAACTTGAGGAGGATGTGTATATGACACAGCCAGAGGGATTTGTTTCAAAGGTTGGAATAAATCAAGTCTGTAAGCTGCAACGATCCATTTGTGGATTGAAGCAAGCTTCTCGTAGATGGAACATTCGTTTTGATGAGACAATCAAAGAGTTTGATTTTATCAAAAATGACGATGAACCATGTGTGTACAAGAAGGTTAGTGGGAGCGCTGTTTTATTCCATGTATTATATGTTGATGATATATTACTGATAGGGAATGAAATTTCTATGCTAAAATCGATCAAAATAAAGTTGTCTAAACATTCCTCCATGAATGATTTGGGTAGAACATCCCACATTGGGGATATAAATCTGTATTAATAGATTTAAAAGGATGTTCGGCTTAACCCATAGAAACGTATATTCATTAGATGCTAAAGACGTTTAGCATGGCAACTCCAAAAGGTGCCTCATGATGATGAGCCATGGAGTGAATCTCTCTAAAATTGTCCTCAGTAAAAGAGAGATCGCATAAGTAACTATTATGTATGCAATGAAATATACAAGACTTGATGTTGATCAGTCATATTCTGGAGAAGATCTCTGTGAGACAGTGATAAACATCTCAAAGTACTTAACTGACACTAAGGATGTCATCATGACACATGATGGGTCTGAATTAAACTAGAAGACTAAATAGACTCAAGTTTTCAGACTGACCAAGACGACAGCAAAATCCACTTTATGGTAAGTCGTTACCTTAAAAGGTGGTGCAGTAAATTGGAAAGGTTTCAAAAAGCAAAAGTTGCTGGGTTAGTGACAAAGACAAAGTATATAACTGTAAGTGAAGCTGCAAGTTGATGTTTCGGATGAAAAGTTCATTACAGAACTAGGAATAGTTCCTAAGTCTCATCTTGAATCTAAACATGTGTTGCGGCACTTTGATTAAAAAAAAATCATTGAAAGAGGAGAGTGTAGACTCTCAAGACAACATTGCAGATCCATTTACTAAAGCTTTAACACAACAGCAATTTGATCGTCACTTAGAGAATATGGGTATGAGATACCATGGCGATTGGCTTTAGTGCAAGTGGGAGATTGATAGTAGTGTGCATACAAGCCAATCATGTATGATGATAAAGCACGTACTTTGTAAACAATCTTATTTATTTATTACTAAAATATTCATTTATTAAAGGCATTTAATTATCTACATGTTGCTGTTTTTATAATATGTAAATAACCCATAGTTTTAAGCAAAGCTTTTAGAATCATGATGATGATCATGCTAATGAGATCTAAATTCTTAGAAAGTTTTAAAACTAAAATAGTTCCCAATCGTGGGATTACTAAAAAGGGGATTAGTAAATCCGGATAGATTGGTACATATGTTGCTTGCTCATTGGATGAGGATGATTGATCTCATGATCATTTGTGTGGAGACACTAAAGCAAGTATGTAGGTGCTTATTGGAGAATAAGTTCACTGAACGTGATTCGCTATGGAATACCTAATGGAGTTTTACTCGCATGTCAATAGGAATTCCTAATGTGATAGTAGTACAAGTGATCCTTGGACTTGAGATCATCATAGTATCTTGTATGTAACAAATTATACTTTGACTTATTCCTTAAGACCTTTTAAGGCATATATAGGGTATGCTTGGGTATAATGAGTTACATATGGAGATAATGAATGATCAATAAAGAATCTACCACCTCTAGTAAAAGAGGAGATATGTCCTATGTGATTCGTTAAATGACAACCCAGGAATCCTTGGCCAAGGTGAAATGAAATTAGAAAGGAGTTTCTAATTTGCATTATTTGGAGTTGTGCATTTTCTAATCGAAATACATATAATTAAATAAAATAAGACTTGACAGTAAATCCATGTCTTATATTTAATTGGGACATTGTATGGTGGAAGGATTGAATTGTATGGTAACTATTAACTCACAGGTTCTTTTATGATTAATGTTGAAATCTATATTATCTGGAAAGTCGTTGATCGCTAGGGAGGCTTATCCCTATTGTAGAATAAATATTATTTATTTAAATAGATTATTAGTTTAATTTATTTATTTAAATAAGATTAAAATTGTTTTAATCGATTTATTCACAACCGGTTTAATATGGAGAACCTAAAGGGTCACACCATAAAAGGAAGAATAATTATTTAAGAAGGTAATGGCATAATCGTAATAATGCATTAAGTATAATTAATTTAATCTATGGTGATAGAATAAATTAAATAGCTTAATGTTTATTATTTAATATTTTGGAAATATTAAATATAAATTAATAAGAGGAGTCTTATTAATATTATTACAATTATTATTATTTTAATTTCTAAAGGAGTTTAGTAATTAATTTAATATTTAGTACTCTCATTTATTCCTAATAAGATTAGGAGACAAATTAATTAAATGAATTTAATTAATTATTCCCATGTGGTGGGAAGCCTAAATTAATTAAAGGAGTTTAATTAATTAAAAGAAATCCCATGTCTAATAGGATTAGAAGGGTTGACCAATGTCTATATAAGAGAAGTCTTATAATAGATATTAGATGATGCAATTCCAATTATTAGAGAGTACTCCTTTTCTATAGAGAATAGAAAACTAAGCCAAACACCCTCCTTCTTGATAATTCATCTTCCTTGGTGGATCACCTCTAGAGGCCAAACACTTGGGTGGCTAACGTTGATCAAAGAAAGGAATCTAACCTGGAAATTCAAGGAGATCACGAAGAACAAGGAGTTGAACTAGTACCTGTGGAAGCTTCGTTCTACAAGGGTATGATTCCATAACTTCTTATTTATCGTTTTAAATTAATAATTTGCATAAAGGATGATACGGGTAATGGTTTTGTAGAAATTTTTTTAAACTCTGATATACCATGCTTCCGCTAATTTTTGCAATTTGATTGCGTCACGATTTCGTACAAACCCAACAATTTTGCCTTGCAGCCGGCGCGGCCGCGCGGCTGCGGAATTTCAGAATCTGAAGTTCGCAAACGAACACAGATTTTCTCCCATTTTCTCCCAATTCACATTATTACACTGATTTATAATGTTACCCATGAAGTATAAACTTCACAGGAACATTATATATCACTTATAACATATTCTTAACATTCCAAGTTATGTAATTATACAAATCAAAATATTAATTTTCACTGTTCTTCAAAACTTTCAAGAGTTTAATGAAAAACATAAAAATCTCCTTACGGATTCGTTACTACACCGAATCCATTCATTTCAATTCCATTTCGTTTGTTTTAACATATACAATCATATTCATGTATCAATTTAAATATAAACATATGATTTAATCATTAATTTAACCCATATGGGTTATTCACCCATATTCAATACTCTGTAATTTCATAAACACAATTATTAACAAAATTACTTGGTGTGATCACTGTGAATCATGAATGGATAGCCTAAATTATATCATGGACATATGTTACTATATATATCCATGAAATCAACCAATTGTCAACTTTCTCCATTCACAGAGGACTTTTACAAAACACGTACATGAAAACTCTGTAAATCCTTAACAACCCAATTAAGGCCAATTAAATCAAATTGATTACTTTAAAACATGTTTATACGTTAGAAAAACACGTTATGATTCCATACCCATATAGATAAAGCCATATCGTAACCCAATTGGGAAACCCAATTTCACAGAAAACTCTAAACTCGTATATGAAAACTTTAGAAAATATAATTTTAAAAACTTTGAAAGAAGATTACCCTTTGTTAGTATGAAGATAATCAAAGACAACACTTAAGATTTTCTCAAATCTCTTTCTCCCTTTCACTCTCAATTTCTTCTTCCCGATCTCTCTATTTTCTTCTCTGAACTTTTCTAATTTTTTTTTTTCTGACTTTGAAAATAACTTATGTCTGACAATCATATACGTATATGTATATATATTATACCGTTGTATAATAAACGGATTAACCTCTCTTAAGGCCTTGTTTGCCTTCCTCTTCTTTTCTTTCTCCATTTATTTTAATAAACTAATTTACTATATAGTTAATTGTCACCTTACTTATTAATTAATTAATTTTATTTAAATTAATTAAATAAAATAAGATAATTCACATTAAACACATTGTCACATAATTAATATTTTTTATTTATTAATTATGTCAATTCATTAACTCATTAATTAATTATTAAATTAATTAAAGTAACATATGCTTATTTAATTAATTCAATTAATCAAATAAACTCAATTAATTAAATACTTTGAACTATTAAATCACTACATATTAATTTAATTAATGTCACACATATAATTAAATTAATCTACCACAAATTCATGAATTAATTATTTAATTCAATAATTAAATCATTAAAAATATTTATTTATCTCCATAAATATTCAATATCTTTACAAAATTCTCGTTCGTCACATCTTTCCCCCCTTAAAAGGATTCTGTCCTCAGAATCGCTGTTCGATTAATAATTTCGTCCCATCACATTCTCATAACCAAAATATTTATTTATTTCAATAAATATTCAAAACAACTTTGCAAAACTCTCGTTTGTCACATCTTTCCCCCCTTAAAATGATTCTGTCCCCAGAATCACGTTCACCTATTCAAGAAAATAAGTGTGGATAATTCTTCATCATATTCTCTTCGAGTTCCCACGTAGCTTCTTCAGCGTTGTGGTTCCTCCAAATTACCTTAACAGAAGGTATTACTTTGTTCCTGAGAACTTGCTCTTTCCTGTCAACTATCTGAACAGGAACTTCTTGGTATGATAAATCTTTCTCAAATTGTAGGGGTTCATATTCTATCACATGTTTGTAATCGGGTTTATAACGTCGTAATACCGACACATGGAAAACGTTGTGGACATGCTCCAGTGCCGGAGGTAAAGCTACCTCATAGGCTACTTCTCCAATTCTTCGGAGTACCTCAAAGGGTCCAATGAACCTTGGGCTCAATTTTCCCTTCTTACCAAATCTGATCTTTCCCTTCCAAGGAGAGACCTTCAAAAATACAAAACTACCCGATTCAAACTCTACATTCTTGCGGTGTGGATCGGCGTATTTCTTCTGCCTATCCTGAGCCGCTACTAATCTTGTCCGAATTACTTTAACTATTTCTGCCGTTTGTTGGACTAACTCTGGTCCTAGCAATTGTCTTTCACCAACTTCATCCCAATACAGTGGAGTTCTGCACTTTCTACCGTACAACGCTTCGTAAGGCGGCATACCAATACTAGCGTGGTAACTATTATTATAACCAAATTCTACAAGCGGCAAATGATCATCCCAATTGCCTTTAAAATCCATTATGCATGCTCTAAGCATATCCTCTAATGTTTGGATCGTTCTTTCACTTTGTCCGTCAGTCTGAGGGTGATAAGCGGTGCTCATCCTCAACTGTGTTCCCATGCATTCTTGTAGTCGCTTCCAGAAATTCGATGTGAAGCGCGGATCACGGTCAGAAATAATTGACACTGGCACCCCGTGCCTCGAAACAATCTCTTTTACATATAACTTCGCCAATTGTTCTAGGTTAAATCTGATTTTGATTGGAAGAAAGTGTGCGGATTTCGTTAATCGGTCGACGATAACCCATACTGCGTCATAGCCTTTCTGGGTCGTCGGAAGGCCAACAACAAAATCCATTGTAATATGTTCCCATTTCCATTCTGGGATTTCTAAAGGTTGTAACAAACCACTTGGTCTTTGGTGTTCTGCCTTGACCCTTTGGCAAGTCAGACACTTGGCAACACAATCGGCAACGTCCCTCTTCAAATTTGGCCACCAAAAGTGTTGTCGTAAATCCTGATACATCTTGGTACTTCCGGGGTGAATGGAATACCTCGAACTATGAGCCTCGCTCAGAATGTCCTCCTTGATTTCTGGTATTGGCGGTACCCAAACTCTACTTTCAAATCTCAAAAATCCTTCGCTATCCATTTTAAATCTAAGTTCAGTCCCTTCAGATATCTTTCTCTTTACTTCCTCACATTCCTTATCCAGGATTTGTGCTTCCTTAATCTTATCCAATAAAGTTGTACCAGCTTGCAGGTGAAACAGTTTCTCGTCAGTCTCCATTGGACATCCTACTTCCAATTCTAGCTTTTCCATTGCTGAAATCAATTCTTCTTGTGCTGTCAGCATCAGCAACTTTTCTCGACCCTTTCTGCTTAAGGCGTCGGCTACAACATTCGCTTTTCCTGGGTGGTATAAGATATCACAATCATAATCCTTTATTAACTCCAGCCACCTTCTTTGGCGCATATTCAAGTCTTTCTGTGTGAAAATATACTTCAGACTCTTATGGTCTGTATATATTTCACACTTTTCCCCATAGAGATAGTGTCTCCAAATCTTTAAAGCGAATACCACCGCAGCCAATTCCAAATCATGGGTTGGATATCCCTTCTCGTAATCTTTTAGTTGTCGTGATCCATACGCAATGACTCTGCCGTTTTGCATAAGCACACAACCTAGCCCTTTATGCGACGCATCACTATATACCACAAAATTTCCTGTGTCATCCGGAAGGGACAACACAGGTGCTGTACTTAACCTTCTCTTAAGTTCTTGAAAACTTTCCTCACACTTCTCCGTCCAAACGAATTTCACAACTTTCCTAGTCAAATTCGTTAATGGAGTGGCGATCTTGGAAAAATCCTGAATAAATCTTCTATAGTAACCAGCTAATCCAAGAAAACTTCTTACTTCCGACGGTGTTTTCGGCTGATCCCAATTCATCACCGCTTCGACTTTGGAGGGATCCACCGAAATTCCGTCCTTACCAATCACATGTCCGAGAAATTGCACCCTTTCAATCCAGAATTCACACTTTGAGAATTTGGCATACAACTTCTCTCTTCTTAATACTTCTAACGTCAACTTCAAATGCTCAACATGTTCTTCCTTGGTCTTAGAATAGACCAATATATCATCAATAAAAACCACTACGAATTTGTCCAGAAACGGCTTGAACACTCCATTCATTAGGCCCATAAATGCTGCAGGCGCATTTGTTAGACCAAATGACATAACCAAAAATTCGTAGTGACCATATCGTGTCCTAAACGCTGTCTTTGGGACATCTTCGGGCCTCACCTTCAACTGATGATAACTACTTCCTAGGTCTATCTTCGAGAAATATCTCGCTCCTTTTAATTAATCAAACAGATCATCAATCCTTGGCAACGGATACCTATTCTTAATGGTAACCTTGTTCAATTCTCTATAGTCAATGCAGAGTCGCATCGTTCCATCCTTCTTCTTAACAAATAATACCGGCGCTCCCCACGGTGATACGCTCGGTTGAATATATTTCTTGTCCAACAGCTCTTGTAGCTGTACCATCAATTCTTTCATTTCTACCGGAGCCATCCGGTACGGTGCTTTCGATATTGGAGCCGTTCCTGGCACCAAATCGATAACAAAATCTACTTCCCTGTCAGGCGGAAGTCCTGGCAGATCATCCGGGAAAACATCCACGAAGTCTCTTACGACTGGTATTTCTTCTAACTTTGAATTCTCTTTACGACTATCTACTATGTAGGCTAAATACCCCACACAGCCTTGTCTTAATAACTTCCTGGCCTGCATCATCGTCAGACAACTCGCTTGTCTAGGCGATTTGCTGCCATAAAACACAACCTTTGATGGAGTCATAAGGTTAATACATTTCTTCTGGCAATCAATTACGGCTCCATAATTGAATAGCCAATCCATTCCCAGGATAACGTCAAATTCCCCAAGTTTAATCGGGATAAGATCTACATTCATAACGTTACCCTTAATATCCACTCTACAGTTCTTGTGTATATACTTAACAGGAATTACTTCCTTGTTCGCAATCTCTATGTTCATAGGGGTTTCCAATTCGTCTTTAAGCAATTCTAAATTCTTTGCAAAGTCATCGGATATAAATGAACAAGTAGCACCCGAATCAAATAAAACATAAGCATTGACTTTATTGATCAGAATGATACCTGACACCACATCACGAGACTGCACAGCGTCTTGTACGGTCATGTTAAATGTCCTTGCAGTTGGTCGGTTTGTTGAAGTCGGTCCGGTAATGGTAAGAGGATTTCCACTATTATTTCCCTTATGTCCACCTGACCCTGCCCCTCCAGATGCCTTCTTTGGACAGTCTCTAGCCAAGTGATCCTTTGACCCACATGTATAGCAGGCGCTCTTCTTAGGGTTAGGGCAGTTAGGTGCTATGTGGCCTTCCTGACCACAGTTATAACAAACTCTTTTTCCTTTCATGCAGACTCCCAAGTGAGTCTTCCCACAGGTTGGGCATGGTTCTAACTTTTTCTTCTGACTACCTTGCTGACTTACAGACGACGGGTTGTCATTCCATTTTCGTTTATGATTATTAATTCCCCCTGTGTGATTGCCACTAGCCTTATTGTTTCCTTCACTATCATTCTTCTTCTTCTTTTGATCCTGATTGTACTTAGACACCGCTTCGCTTCCACCTTCAGCGAGAATTGCCTTCTCTAGAACTCCAGCAAAAGTGTTCAATTGAAACATCGACACCTTGCTATACAACCCCTGTTCAAAACGCCTAGCCTTTCTTTCGTCAGTATGCACCTGATATTGGGCAAACCTAGACAATTCGTTAAACTTTGCCGCGTAGTCGGGCACAGACATATTCCCCTGCTTCAACTCCAGAAACTGCACCTCCATTTGATTCTGGGAGCTGGTCGGGAAATACATCTCGAAAAACATTTCTTTAAACCTTTCCCAGGTTATTACACCTTCTCCTCCCCTGATCTTATTTGCCTGCCACCAATAGCTGGCTTCTGATTTTAACATAAATGTCGCGTAGGCGGTCTTCTGGTCCTCCCTAACACGGGCGACCTCAAAAATTTTCTCCATTTCCATAACCCAAGTCTGAGCTTCTATCGGGTTCGTGGAACCCTTAAAATCTGGCGGTCCCACTGCCTTAAAGTCTTTAAATGAGGTGTTTGGTGGAGCTTGAGGCTGATTGTTCATCGCTCCAGCCAACAGATTTACCAACTGCTGAACGGGGTTCGCATTGGCATCATTGTTGTTATTGGTTGATCCCTCTTGGGCTTGTCGACGATTTTGTCTCCTTCTTGGCGGCATATTTCTGTTAAGAATATATGCTCATTAGATCTTTATTAAATCACTTAAATATTTAAGAATTAACTCAAATATTTAACATAACCACTTTAACTACTCTTTTCTTTTCAAATAACCTTTGATATTTTATTTAAATCAAAAGTTTTAAACATAGTACTATAGCATCTCTGCCATTTACTTCAATTATCCCAAGATAAAGAATCTTCAGAATTTAGTTTCTCAAAATATTCCTTTGTTTTTTTTTTAATCACATCGGAATTTACATTAACTACTCCAAAGAGTATCACATAATGTTAAATACTTTAACATACTCACTTAACCCATATCATCTTAAACAACTTTATTATTTTATTAAAACCAAAAGCTTTTAATACAATACGATAGCATTTCTGCCATGTACATCAACTATCCTGAAATAAAGTTTCTACAGGACTTACATTATCACAATATTCCTTTGTTTATAATTACATTGGAATTTACATTATTTACGATTGTTTAAACGTTAACAATATCATATTATCCTATCACGGCCTACTAAGGCGTCGGACAGCTTCACTACGTTCCTCCTCTATAATGCGGGACATAGTCCTGCGATCTAACATATACCCAGGCAGTCCCTCGAACTGAATTGGATATCTCATAACTCGGTCCTGGGCCTCATCCATTGCCCTCAGAAACGTGTAGCACGTCTCTGCAACCTTAACTCTCTTCGCACGCGCATCATCCTCTGCCAGATCTGCACGTCGTGCATTTCTCACCCAAGCTTCTTCCACTATGGCGAGTCTTTCAGATTTCTCTTTCAACTCATTCTTTAACTTTTCTATCTCCTCTGTCTTCTGCTCACTTTGGCCCTTCTCATGAACCAAATCCCACTCCACATTGCCAAGACGGGTGTGGAGTGTCTCAATCTCACCACCCTGAGCAACTGACTGCTCCCTCAACTCCTGAATCGTATCTCGTAACTCTACGTTTCGATCATATAATAAATCATACATATCAGCACTGTCAGAGTTCGGTAGAAACTCCTCAAGGTCTTCCTCCTCCTCTTCCTCTTCCTCGGCTGCCTCAGCCGGGATCTCAACCTCCTCAGGGTCCTCCTCTGAGTCATTCTCTGGCTCATGCTCCTGACCAAAATCTGGATTTACAGGAGATGGCTCTGGCTGTACTAACTGCTCCCAGACAGTGTGTATGTCCCGGGGCTCCTCAACTCTAGTCTCTAGGGGTACAACATCCCTGGACTGACTAGCTCCTCCAGTATCTGACATCCTGACAAAATAAGTTTTAAGTCTTAGTTTTTACGTGATGTTAATCAATACTCTAACAAGTATGAACACATAAGCACATAGCACATAAGGTAATTTTATTATCTTTCTTAGAACTCAATCAGAGTTGTCATTACTATCTTCATGAAGGCTACTATCCTAAGGTTTTCCCCCACCTAAGGTTCATAACCTACGGCTTTGATACCAACTTGTGACACCCCCAAATCCGGTATCTTAATTTCTACAGGATTTGGTGTTCACTGTTCCAATATCATACAACTATCTACCCATAAATAATGAAATTCATTTATTAGATAAATAAATCATCATCTTACATCATCTGAAATAAAAATACATCATAAATCCCAGGTTATACTTAACCTTAAATCTCTTTTGCGGAAACGTAAATAAATAAGTCTTAAATCATCACACATAAATCTTAAACTTTAACATTATTCATGACAACACAAATCTTCATCACTTGTTAGCTTTTCCTTTGCCCTTGCTACTAGAAGGTACATCACTTCGTTCATTATTAGCTGCAATGTTATTATGCAAGAGTGAGCACGGATGCCCGCAAGTATAAAAATATGACAGAATAATAACATGCGAGTGAAAGAATTCTGAATAACAGAAAGCTCAACATTTGAATCAAGAATATTAACCAAGAGTCAAATTACTTCTCAACTTTTGAATCAAGAATATTAGTCAAGAGTCAAATTACTTCTCAACTTTTGAATCAAGAATATTAGTCAAGAGTCAAATTACTTCTGAGGGTCATTAAGACCTTGAACCGAGTCTTAGGTTGTCAAGTATATTAACCTTTCCAACCTTTAACAGTCACAAGACTATAGACTTTACTTCTCGTACTTAGGGAGATCAGCCCTTCGTACTGATACTGTGCACACTATCTTAACGCTTTAAGCATCTTCATTAATTCCCTATATTAGGGTTGTTCATCTCAGTTTGACATCAGAATTCGCACCAAATAAAGTTGGTTTGGATAACTCAATAAATTATATTCAAATTGAATATTAACTTCTCAAGGTATACAATCGAATAAGTATTGTACACTTAAATGATACTTTTAAAAGAATCGTGGCATCTCATGTGAAATTCTAAACTTGGATATTCAAGAGCAAGAATTTGCTCAACAATAGTAATTAAGCATAGCAATTGCTTAATTTAAAGAGTTTATGAAACTTGCCAAACAATAATAATAAGTTAGGGATAGAAAACTTGCTGAAATATAAAGATTTGAGTTTAGGAAACTTGCCTCGTGCGCAAGCTACAATTATTACACACTTCTTTAATTACTCTTACCTATCAATACATTCATAATATCAATTAATCACAAGTTCGATATAATGATTGATTTACAATAGTATTCTTCAAACTCATTATTAGGTTTTCAAATAATGGTTTACGTTGATTAATTAACTTGTTAATTAATCACGTATCTTAAGTTATTAACTTGTATTAATAACTCATTACATACATAACATGTCATCATGTTAATTAAATTTAAAATAATGTCTTAATGTTTATAACACATTATTTAACCTTTACAAATAATAGTTTAAGTCATGTAATTAATTTATTTATTAATTACATAACATAAATTATTAAACTCATATCAATATTTTATTATATTTATACAACATGTGTTCATGTTCATTAGACTCAAAACACATTTCAAAATTTTCCAACACTTGGCAATTTTTTTTCAAAATTTTCGGACAGGCGCGGCCGCGCGCCATTTTGCCTTGCAGCCGGCGCGGCCGCGCGGCTGCGGAATTTCAGAATCTGAAGTTCGCAAACGAACACAGATTTTCTCCCATTTTCTCCCAATTCACATTATTACACTGATTTATAATGTTACCCATGAAGTATAAACTTCACAGGAACATTATATATCACTTATAACATATTCTTAACATTCCAAGTTATGTAATTATACAAATCAAAATATTAATTTTCACTGTTCTTCAAAACTTTCAAGAGTTTAATGAAAAACATAAAAATCTCCTTACGGATTCGTTACTACACCGAATCCATTCATTTCAATTCCATTTCGTTTGTTTTAACATATACAATCATATTCATGTATCAATTTAAATATAAACATATGATTTAATCATTAATTTAACCCATATGGGTTATTCACCCATATTCAATACTCTGTAATTTCATAAACACAATTATTAACAAAATTACTTGGTGTGATCACTGTGAATCATGAATGGATAGCCTAAATTATATCATGGACATATGTTACTATATATATATCCATGAAATCAACCAATTGTCAACTTTCTCCATTCACAGAGGACTTTTACAAAACACGTACATGAAAACTCTGTAAATCCTTAACAACCCAATTAAGGCCAATTAAATCAAATTGATTACTTTAAAACATGTTTATACGTTAGAAAAACACGTTATGATTCCATACCCATATAGATAAAGCCATATCGTAACCCAATTGGGAAACCCAATTTCACAGAAAACTCTAAACTCGTATATGAAAACTTTAGAAAATATAATTTTAAAAACTTTGAAAGAAGATTACCCTTTGTTAGTATGAAGATAATCAAAGACAACACTTAAGATTTTCTCAAATCTCTTTCTCCCTTTCACTCTCAATTTCTTCTTCCCGATCTCTCTATTTTCTTCTCTGAACTTTTCTAATTTTTTTTTTCTGACTTTGAAAATAACTTATGTCTGACAATCATATACGTATATATATATATATATATATATTATACCGTTGTATAATAAACGGATTAACCTCTCTTAAGGCCTTGTTTGCCTTCCTCTTCTTTTCTTTCCCTATTTATTTTAATAAACTAATTTACTATATAGTTAATTGTCACCTTACTTATTGATTAATTAATTTTATTTAAATTAATTAAATAAAATAAGATAATTCACATTAAACACATTGTCACATAATTAATATTTTTTATTTATTAATTATGTCAATTCATTAACTCATTAATTAATTATTAAATTAATTAAAGTAACATATGCTTATTTAATTAATTCAATTAATCAAATAAACTCAATTAATTAAATACTTTGAACTATTAAATCACTACATATTAATTTAATTAATGTCACACATATAATTAAATTAATCTACCACAAATTCATGAATTAATTATTTAATTCAATAATTAAATCATTAAAAATATTTATTTATCTCCATAAATATTCAATATCTTTACAAAATTCTCGTTCGTCACACGATTCGTTATCACGTAATAATGAACTTTAAAATTCTTTTGTCAGGATGTTAAACGTGGGAGAACCTAGTTAGGCTAGAGAGGATGTACCTCAGGTGCCTAGAGAGGAAGAGCCCCGTGACATACATGTTGTCTGGGAGCAGCTGGTTAGGAGAGAGCCATCTCCAGTGATCATCATAGCTGGCCGGGAGCGTGAGCTGACACCTATTCCAGAGGATGAGAACGAGGACGAGTTTGAAGAGGAGGAAGAGGATCCCGAAGAGGAATTCCCACCTCACTCTACTAGTGCTGAGATGTACGAGGCAGTCTACGATAGCAATATGGAACTTCATGGACGAATAGGAGATCTCGAGGAGACTATTCAGCAGCGTGATGAGACTATCAAAGAGATGGATAGTGCACTAGGAGATGCACAGTGGAACCTGATACATATGGAGGTCGAAAGAGATGCTGCTCGTTTGGAATTGGCAAAGCTGAAGCAAGATATCCAGGAGGAGTCGAGGAAGCGTGCCAGAGCTGAGGAGTCAAGCTTGAGGGCTAATCAACGAGCCGATCGAGCTGAAGGTGAAGCTGAAGCCAAGAGAGCCAAGCTGAGGGAAACAAAATATGCTTTTCATACAGCGATAGAGAGAGCTCAGGACCGTATTTTCTACTACCCAGCTCAGTTCTAAGGTTTACCGTGGTATGTGGTGGACCGAAGAACGGCATTTCGGGTAATGGAAGAGGAACGTAGAGAGGCTGTGCGACGTATTAATATGCCTAGACAGTAGCAGTAATAGTTGTAGTAGCAGTAGCAGTAGTAGTAGAGCTTTTATTTATGTATTGCTTTTTGTATTAAATAATGTAAATTCTATAATTTGAGATAAGAATGGGATGAGTTAATAATATAATCCTGCAACTTTTCCAGTTCAGGAAGGATGATGTAAATGGTAGAAATACTATCTGATTGATGTTTTTAAACTACGACTAATGAATAAAAGAAGTCTATTGACGTGCTTGGTGTTCTATGTGAACTGAATTGTCTAGAACGTTCAAGTATGAATTGGACTACTTAATAATTGAATAAAGGGTCTAATAATAATATTTTCTTAACAGAAAATGCCTCCTAGAATAAGAGTAACACGTCAAAATCCCGAGGGTTCGACGAACAACAACAATAACGAGGGAACGAATCCCAATTCAGTTCAGCAGTTGGTGAATCTATTGACAGGAGCTCTTGCGAATCAGTCGCAAGTGCAGGGTACTACTTTCAAGCAATTCAAGGCAGTAGGACTGCCTGAGTTCAAAGGATTGACTAACCCTATCGAAGCTCAGATATGGGTTATGGAAATGGAGAAGGTATTTGACGTGGCTAGGGTAGGAGAAGACCAAAAGACAATGTTCGCGGCTTTCATGTTGAAGTCGGATGCTAGCTTTTGGTGGCAGGCTAACAAGACTCGAGAGGGAGAGGGAGTCATCACGTGGGAACGTTTCAAGGAAATGTTCTACGAGATATATTTTCCAGTGAGTTCGTAGAACCAGATGGAGGTCCAGTTCCTAGAACTTAAGCAAGGAGGGATAACGGTGTCTGAGTATGCCGCTAAGTTTAACGAGTTGGCCAGGTTCGCTACATACCAGGTCAGCACTGACGCTAAGAAAGCGAGAAGGTTTGAGCTGGGACTAAAGCCCTGGCTCTACAGCAAGGTTTCCATGTTCCAGCTGAATACCTTTGCAGCGGTGCTGGAGAAGGCCATAATTGCTGAGGGAGGAAGCGAAGCGGTGACGAAGTTCAACCAAGATAAAAAGAAGAAGAATGAGGTAGAAACCAAGTCTGGGGGTAGCAGCACTGTGAACCAGAAGAGGAAGTGGTTTGATAATACCTATGCTGGGAGTCAGCAAGGAAGCCAGCAGAAGAGGAAGTTCGAAGCATGTGCTACATGCGGTAAGAATCACACTGGCGTTTGCATGAAGGGGAAGCGGGTGTGCTTCAACTGTGGTCAGGAAGGCCACATCGCGCCTAATTGCCCAAAACCGAAGAAAGGAGCTTGCTTTACATGTGGATCCAAAGATCACATGGCTCGCAACTTCCCGAAGAAGCTGACGGCAGGGTCAACAGGGAGCGGAGGGAATGGAAGCGGCAGTACCGTTACTATCGCTGCACCATTGCAAGCTGTTCGACCCACTGCACGGACATTCAATATGACGGTGCAGGATGCTGTGCAATCAAAAGATGTGGTGTCAGGTATTATTCCGGTCAATAGTATAAATGCATATGTATTATTTGATTCGGGTGCTACTTGCTCATTCATATCTGATGATTTTGCTAGAACCCTAGACTTACTTGTAGAGGAGTTAATTTACCCTTTGAATATAGAGATTGCGAATAGGGAGGTTATTCCTGTTAGGAGCGTTTATAAGAACTGTAGATTGGACATTAAGGGTCAGGAGCTTAGAGTAGATTTGATTCCGATAAAACTTGGGGAATTCGACGTCATACTAGGTATGGATTGGTTGTTCAACCATGGGGCGGTAATCGACTGTCAAAAGAAGTCGATAAACCTTACGACTCCGTCGAAGTTGGTGTTCTATGGTAGCAAATCGCCTAGGCAAGCGAGTTGTCTAACGGTTATGCAAGCCAAGAAACTTCTGACACAAGGCTGTGTAGGATATCTAGCCTACATAGTAGATTCGCGTAAGGAAAGCCTGAAGGTGGAGGAGATATCGGTAGTTAAGGAGTTTGTGGACGTTTTTCCAAGCGATTTTCCAGGACTTCCGCCAGATAGGGAGACAGAGTTCGTGATCGATCTAGCGCCGGGAACTGCTCCGATTTTGAAGGCTCCGTACCGAATGGCTCTAGTCGAGATGAAGGAACTGATGGTTCAACTGCAAGAACTGCTAGACAAGAAGTATATTCAACCGAGCGTTTCGCCGTGGGGAGCGCCTGTCTTATTCGTGAAGAAAAAGGATGGGTCGATGCGTCTTTGCATTGATTATAGAGAGTTGAATAAAGTTACGATCAAGAATAGGTATCCTTTACCTAGGATCGATGACTTGTTTGATCAACTGAAGGGTGCGAAATACTTCTCAAAAATCAATTTGAGAAGCGGGTATCAGCAATTGAAGGTGAGGAAGGAAGATATACCAAAAATAGCTTTTAGAACTCGGTATGATCATTACGAGTTCTTGGTGATGTCATTTGGTCTCACGAATACCCCAGCTGCATTTATGGACCTAATGAACAGGGTGTTCAAGCCATTTCTGGACAAGTTCGTGGTAGTGTTCATAGATGACATCCTGGTTTATTCCAAGACCGAGGAGGAGCATGCTGAACATTTACGACTAACCTTAGAAGCACTGAGACGAGAGAAGCTTTACGCTAAATTCTCGAAATGCGAATTTTGGTTGGAACGTGTGCAATTCCTTGGCCACGTGATCGACAAGGATGGTATTTCGGTAGATCCGTCAAAAGTTAAGGCCGTAATTAGTTGGGAACAGCCAAAGACGCCGTCTGAAGTGAGAAGTTTCTTAGGATTGGCTGGTTATTACCGAAGATTTATTCAAGACTTTTCTAGAATCGCAACTCCGTTGATAAATTTGACTCGTGAAATAGTTAAGTTTGTTTGGACGGAGAAGTGTGAGGAGAGTTTTCAAGAGCTGAAGAAGAGGTTGAGTACTGTGCCTGTATTGTCTTTACCGGATAGTTCGGGGAATTTCGTAGTATATAGCGATGCCTCATATAAAGGATTAGGTTGTGTATTGATGCAGAGCGACAAAGTCATTGCCTATGCGTCACTTCAGCTGAAGGATTACGAGAAGGGGTATCCGACCCATGACCTAGAATTGGCGGCAGTAGTGTTTGCCCTAAAGATTTGGAGGCACTACTTATATGGAGAAAAGTGTGAAATATACACAGATCACAAGAGTCTGAAGTATATATTTACCTAGAAGGATTTGAACATGCGCCAAAGAAGGTGGTTGGAACTGATTAAAGACTACGATTACGAGATACTTTACCATCCGGGTAAAGCTAACATTGTTGCCGACGCATTGAGCAGAAAAGGTCGGGAGAAGCTAAACGTATTAACTGATCAGGATCGGTTAATAGAACAGATGGCTAGATTGGAGTTGGAAGTGAAGTTTTTGAAAGAATCGGATGAGATGTTGTTTCAAGTAACCACTGGTTCTACTTTAATAGACAAAGTGAAAGAAGCAAAACTTCATGATGAAGAATGTGAAAATATTCGGACGAGGTTAACTGATGGCGAAGAGTTCAAGTTCAAGGTCGATAATGAAGGACTGTTATAATTTAAAGGTAGAATCTGGGTATCGCCAGTACCAGAGGTCAAAGAGGAGATTTTGAGCGAAGCTCATAGTTCTAGATATTCTATTCACCCTGGGAGTACGAAGATGTACCAGGATCTCAGGCATCATTTATGGTGGCCGAATATGAAGAGGGACGTGGCTGAATGCGTTGCGAAATGCTTAACGTGTCAGAAAATCAAAGCAGAACACAAAAGACCAAGTGGTTTGCTGCAACCGTTAGAAATTCCAGAGTGGAAGTGGGAGCACATCATGATGGATTTTGTGGTAGGACTTCCAACGACTCAGAAGGGATATGATGCGATATGGGTTATAGTGGATCGACTGACAAAGTCAGCCCACTTTCTGCCGATCAGGGTCAAGTACAACCTGGATAAACTAGCGAAGCTCTACGTGAAGGAAATTATTTCTTGACATGGTGTTCCGGTGTCGATTGTGTCCGACAGAGATCCACGTTTCACGTCTAATTTCTGGAAGCGATTGCAAGAATGTATGGGAAAGTAATTGCAAATGAGTACAGCGTATCATCCTCAGACTGACGGACAGAGCGAGAGAACGATTCAGACGCTTGAGGATATGCTGAGAGCTTGTGTGATGGACTTCAAAGGAAGCTGGGAGGATCATCTACTGTTGGTGGAGTTCGGCTACAATAATAGTCATCATGCGAGTATTGGCATGCCGCCTTACGAAGCATTATACGGCAGAAAATGCAGAACTCCTTTGTGCTGGGATGAAGTCGGTGAACGTCAATTGTTGGGACTAGAATTGGTACAACAAACTGCTGAAATAGTGAAGCTGATCAAAACGAGATTAGTTGCTGCTCAAGACAGACAGAAGAAGTATGCCGATTTACATCGACAGAACCGAGAATTCTTACCAGGAAGTTTCGTTTTTCTGAAGGTATCTCCTTGGAAAGGGAAAATTCGATTCGGTAAGAAGGGGAAGATGAGTCCCAGATTTATTGGACCTTTTGAGGTATTACGAAAGGTGGGCGAGGTAGCTTACGAGATTGCATTACCTCCGGAGCTCGAGAATATACATAATGTCTTTCATATTTATGTATTAAGACCTTACAAGCACGATTATAAACATGTAATAGAATATAAACTTTTGCTATTTGATAAAGACTTATCATTTGAAGAAGTGCCTGTTCAAATAGTTGATAGAAAGGAACAAGTACTTAGGAATAAAGTGATACCTTTTGTTAAGGTAATCTGGAGGAACCACAATGCAGAAGAAGCTACGTGGGAATTCGAAGATGTTATGATAAAATCTTATCCACATTTATTTGTTTAGTTATGTGTAACCCTTATATACTGATTCTGGGGACAGAATCCTTTTAAGGGGGGAAGAATATAATAGACGAGATTTTTTTTTTTTGTGATTCTGAATCTTTTTAAGGAGGGAAGATTGTAACGATTGAGATTTTATATTTAATTTTAAATATTTATTGAATAAAATAAATATTTTATGTGATTTATTTATTGAGTTAAATAAATAAATTATGTGATTTATGGAGTTATTTAATTAAGGGTATATATTAATTAAATGAATGTGCAATATTTAATTTAATTAATGTATATTAATTTTATTTTTAGTTCTAATTTAATTGAGAGAATTAAATTAGATGTGATGAAGTGTTACATGAATTATAATTAGCGAGTAATTATAATTATGTGACAAATTTTATGTGATTAATTGATGTTAGATTTTAATTGATTAAATTAGTTGATTAATATTTAATTGATTAAAATATGACATTAAAGTATGTGTTAAATGATTTGTTAAAATAAAAAAGAAAAGAATTTTAAATAATTTTTACCAAACAAGGCCCTTGCTTTTGTTTTAAAAATTGTTGCCAAACAGGGCTCTTACACTAGCTTAAACCTAATTTACCTAAACCATGCCTAAGTAAGTAAAACTAGTTTCTAATTTTCTTGTAGCCAAACAAGCCAAGTTGGCTTTTGAATTTTGTAACTTACATAATAAATGTATTTATTATATATATTAAGTAATTACCAGTTACATATATATCATTAGTATACGTATATTATATCAGTTATAATATATCTAAACTACGTTAGTTTTTCCTAAGTCTAAACTAAGAACTAAGAAGAAAAGAGAGTAGAGAAAAGGAATAGCAGAAAAGAGAAAAGAGGAAGAAGAATTGTTAGAATTGAACTCACATCGCTTTCTCTTTCAATCTATTAACAAAATGTATTATCTATAATCTCTAATTATTATAGAACTCAATTCATATGTTTCATGTAATTTATTCTCTGTCAAAAGTTGAGTTTTCATGAAGTTGTATAATTGTGACTATGTATATATGATGTTCATAGGTTTTCATATGTAATTGTGTGCCATGGAAAGATTTTCAAAATACAATTGTTGTAAAAATCAGTTTTAAAGTTATGATCCTTATATTTTCATTCTATGTAAAACATGTTTTTGAAGTTGTATAGCATGATGGATATATATATATATATATATATATATATATATAATTGTGTTCATATCATGTCTATATGTGATGATATGCTTAATTAGTTGTTTAATTCATGAATATATATATATGATATAATGGAGAATTTATGTTTTTCAAAAGTCATAGTGAAGTGTTTGGGAAAAATAAAGTTTCTCATAGAAATCAAAATATATGTTGATTGTTGATTTTTGTATAAATTAATTGTGGAATATGTTATTATGTTTAGAAATTAGTTGATTGCGATTGGAATTGTGAGAATTGGTTTCAAAACAAATTCGCAGTGTTCAATTTCATCTAGAACACTGACATTGGTATTTTTTTAAATTTTTGTAAAAATTAAGCGTTGTAATTTTGCTAATTGATGTATTAGTGTGTTCAAAACATGTTAGAAGCTTTGCACTTTGTTTCTGTAAAGTTTTATATGAAAATTGTTGGCTGAATTAAGAATTCATTGTAAAGAATTAAGCCAAATTGGCTTTTCTCTGCACTATTCGCGAAGCTGCTCTGTTTCTGTCCGCTGCCAGCGCAGCTGCGCAGGCAGTAAGGGTAGAAGCGGCGCAGCTGCGCCGCTGGGTTTTCGCAGGTTTGGCCCCTGCGCAGTTGCGCCGGTGTCAAGGCTAAAGGTGGCGCAGCTGCGCCGTGTCCCAGGCAGTGGCAGTGACTTTAGTTTTTGTGCAGTGTTAATTCTAAGCTTAGTTTAATTATTCTATGACAAGGAGCATGTATCTAGCTGCTATAACATGTGTTATAATTTGAGAAAAAAGAAGTTTTGAAAAACTAATATGGTATTTAAATTATAAACTATAATTGTTTAATTGTACAATAAGTTACTTAATTATAATTTTATTAATTATAATTAAGAGTACATATTTAATTTAAATTATAATTTTTGTGAAATTATAATGTATAGAAGTTGATTTATTTTAATCAATTAGATGTTAAATTAAATTATAATTTATGCATGTTTAATTATGGATTATAAATTGATAATTTCATGATTAATTATAATTTGTGTAATTAAATGCATGATGTGGTTTAATTGATTATAATTTAAATGGTAATTATAATTTAAGTAATTATAATTTGATTAAGTGTTTGAATTATAATTGTTTAATTATAATTTAGTTAAATACATAATTAATTTAATTAACTATATGATAGTTGATTATTATTATTAGAGTGAGTTAACCATGAGGGTTAACCACTTATGTGAATTAGTTACGTGTTAACTAATTAAGGTTATTGTGATTGAATATATATGTGTAGGAAGTATTAAAGTACGTGAATTGTGTTAAGTAACTTGCGCTTGAGGCAAGTCTTCTAAACCCTAAACTCGTTAATTTTATGCAAGTCTTCTAACCCTAAACTTGTTAATTATATACAATTTCTTTGAGTTCATATATTCATTGTTGAGAATGTCCTTTCCATTTCTGTATTGGACAATTGTTTATTTAATTAAAATGATCTTAACTTATTGTTCAAGTAAGATCCAGTTTATTATTTTAAATGCTTTAAGTTTACTTCTAAAGCATATGTTAATTCATAATTCTTTTATTTATAGATTATTGAAAGTCGATTCAACTAATTCTTAGTTGATGAACGTGAATTCTAAATTACCTTGTAAGCTTATCCAAACCAAACTTTCTTTGGTGTGGACTCGAATTCAAATTACTGAGTTGAACAACCATATTTACTAGGGGAGGCTACTACGCATAGCGTTAAGATGTTTGTGCACAATACATGGTACAAAGGGCTGATCCCCCTAAGTACGAGTTAAGGTCCATAGTCTTATTGACTGTTAAAGGTTTAAATAGAAATATTTATAACCTAGGATAAGAGTTCAAAGGTCTTATGACCCTCAGATAAATTCTATATTCGAATTTTAATGTTGATAGAGAATTAATATTCAATTCTTTATTATTAAAGCAAGCTAAGTTGTTCAGATTCTTTTAAATATATCCTTTCATGTCTATGTTATTGTTAAACTCCAGTGAGCTGTGGTTTGCTCACTCTTGCATTAAATAACAATTTCAGTTAAGGTTGATAACGCTGATGCTCCGTCAACGAGTAAGGGCAAGGGAAAGCAAAGCAAGTGAAGACTTGTTTTTTTTATTATATTGAGAATGATTGTAATAAGACTTGAATGTTATGTTTTTGTTTCCGCACTTTATTATATTTATGTCAGGGTTAGAGTAAACCGAAATTATCTTGAAAAGGTTGTAACCATTGTTTTAAGGGAGATTTATCTATTCTAATTTAAGTTGTAGTTTATTTTACATTATTCATTTGGTAGATGTATGTTATATTAGAAAGTGAACACCAAATCATGTGGAAACGAAGTACCAGGATTTGGGGGTATCACAATACCTATTTTTGATCGTAACTTTGTTCAATTCCCTATAATCAATGCAAAGCCGCATTGATACATCCTTCTTCTTTAGAAATAAAATTGGCGCTCCCCATGGTGAAACGCTCGGCTGAATATACTTCTTGTCCAGCAATTCTTGTATTTAAACCATCAGTTCCTTCATCTCAATCGGTGCTATTCGGTATGGAGCTTTCAAAATTGGAGCAGTCACCTGCGCTAAGTAGATCACGAACTCTATCTCCCTATCTGGCAGAAGTTCTGGCAAATCGTCCGAAAATACGTCCACAAACTCCCTAACCACTGGTATCTCTTCTAACTTCGGGCTCTTCTTACACATATCTACTATGTAGGCTAGATATCCTACACAGCCTTGTGTTAAAAGTTTCTTGGCTTGCATAACCGTCAGACAACTCTCTTGTCTAGGCGATTTGCTACCATAGAACACCAACTTCAACGGAGTCGTAAGGTTTACTGACTTCTTCTAATAGTCGATTATCGCCCCATGGTTGAACAACCAATCCATACCCAGTATGACATCGAATTCCCCAAGTTTTATCAGAATCAAATCAACCCTCAGCTCCTGACCCTTAATGTCTAATCTACAATTCTTGTAAACAAACCTAACTGGAATAACCTCCCTATTCGCAAGCTCTATGTTTAAGGGGTAAACTAATTCCTCTATAGGTAAGTCTAGGGCTTTAAAAAAATCATCAGATATGAATGAACAAGTAGCACCCGAATCAAATAATACATATATATTTATACTATTGACCGGAATAATACCTGCCACCACGTCTTTTGATTGCATAGCATCTTGCACCATCATATTGAATGTCCGAACAGTGGGTCGAACAGCTTGCAATGGTGCAACGATAGTCACGGTACTGCCGCTCCCATTCCCTCCGCTCCCTGTTGACCCTGCCGTCAACTTCTTAGGGCAACTACGGGCCATGTGATCCTTGGATCCACATGTGTAGCAAGCTCCCTTCTTCGGGTTCGGGCAATTCGGCGCAATGTGGCCTTCCTGACCACAGTTGAAGCACACCCGCTTCCCCTTCATGCACACTCTAGTGTGATTCTTCCCGCATGTAATATATGCTTCGAACTTCCTCTTCGGCTGACTTCCCTGCTGACTCCCAGCAGAGGTGTTGTCATTTCATTTCCTGTTTTGGTTGATAGCTGTGACGCCCCCAAATTCCAGGACCGCCACTTGGTCTCTCGAATTCGGTTCATCACGTGCTCATGGTAATACATCACAATAATAATAATTAAATATCATACGATCACAGCGGAAAATCTATTCTAGAATAATTTACAATGATTTATTATAATTATTCCCCCAAGTCTCGCAACCTACAGTACTTAATAGATTACATAATAATATCAGTTAACGACTTATTACATAATCTAACTTAAGCTTAAACATAATCAAATCCAGTCTTACTACATCATCTTCATACAATATTAATATATTTAAAACATAACAGACATAAGCTAGTTGGTAGCTTTGCCCTTGCCCTTATCAACGCCCGAAGGTTCACCATGCTCTGCCTTAACTGAAATGTTTTAGGAAAAGCAAGAATGAGCACAAATTGCCCAGCAAGTAATATACAATAAGGGTGAGTAATAAGATTCTCAATTCTCGAAAGGGTATAACAAGATTTGATAGTTCAAGAATAACAAGAATATCAACAGTTCTCAATATCAGTCGCTAAGGACAGGATAATATCAATATGATTCAATAATAAGTCAATTCAAGATTTCAAATAATTGAATACTGAGTAGTCACTACGGACTATGAACTTCTACTAGAATTGACAGTAATAAACTGAAAATCCAACAAAAATAGGTACAACAGGTGATCAGCCTAAAGTACCCTTGTTATGCATAACAATCAACCATACTCAAGTGTGCACGTCGGTTCTCCGACAATTATATATTCCCTTCAAAGAAGGTTGTTCTTCTCAGTCAAATATAAGATCCCGCACCAATCAATTAGTTTGGGTTGCTTTTCAATAACATAAGTCCAGCCGAATCAAATGGCATAGACACTTTCACAATATTCAAGAACAATACTAAGTTCAACATGAATAATAGCTTTAATGAAATAAGAGTTCAAGTGTGCTAATTCGATTCAACCGATTAAATAGGAAATTAGTTCGCAATACACAAGATAGGATACTTGCATAGTAAAAGAGTATAAGTTAGGAAACTTTCACAATCATAGATTTCCTTGCATAAAGTAAATGCGTCGGTTAGGATACTTGCACTTTAAAAGAGTGTAAGTAAGAGAACTTGCCTTTAGCGTAGTTTATCCACGAAAAGCAATCAACACTTTCGAATTCCTATCGTAATACAGTTACGTATATATATGATATTCATTAGTCATATAATTTAACTTCACATTTTCTCTTTGAATATACGATCAACACATAAGCTAAGTTTTACCTAGCTACACAGTTATATAGAATATAATTTCTATCCTTAACGTTCCTTCTTTAGAGTTTAAACGCATTCTCATATTATATAAGATCTCAATAATTAGCAAACATGCTTGCATATTATTAATATCACATAAGACCACAATCAATACTAAATATATTTCATTTTAGCAAGTTACGGCATCTCCTTAAGTTAACCGTCAAAATCGGGTTCAAGTAACATCATATAATATCGCGTAGCATGTATTCATATTTAAAGGATACTTTCATGCTTGTATAACTTTTCCAAATCCAATCGTACATGGTATAGGTTCTTAAGTTAATACTTAAAGCCATTCAAGGACACGAACTCATATGGTCTAACATGATTGCTTTTAAACACATAAGATATTCATATAACTTGTATTAGTCATGCTCATGAGTACTCGTATTGCATATATGTAGCTAGCATTGTTATTATCTTGAAAACATGCTTTGTTCATGCTAAACTTTAATCACGGCAACTAATCATGGTATATATACATGCATGACACATGAATGAGTCTAAGAGTACTATCACATGTGTCCATAAATGTCAAATTCTAATTCTCGTCATAACATACCAACGTTCACGTTCAAAGCTTATACTTTGTTAGTATAGTTCATTAATAAGGTCTATCATGTTCATGCTTCCTTATGAAACCTACATATGTAAGTTAACATGCTTTTCATGTATTTCAAGGCCCTATAAACATGCTCGAAAAGTCAGAATGTATACATGCTTCATATATGTTAACGTCGTTTATGAAACTTTAAATTCGTTTCCAAACTATGTGTCGTTTGGTTAACCACGCATGCTAATATACTAAAACATGCTTACATTGCCTCATTAGGTTTATATATATGTATTAATCATGCTCCCATGCTTGTTTAAACAAAAATCAAACAATTGGTACATAACAGTTTTGTTGCAGAATGCAGAAAACTGAACACAGAGGCTGGCGCTGCGGCGCGACAACAGTAGCTTAATACTGGCGCTGCGGCGCGAGTGGCGCTGCGGCGCGAGTGGCGCTGCGTGCGGCGCTGCGACGCTGGCTGCGGCGCGTGTGGCGCTGCGGCGCTGCGGCGTCGAGGCAGTTTTCTGGTTCAGACTGCAGCGAAAACCGACCCAAAACCTCCCATGTCATCGATTTACCCAGATATTATCCTTGTTTAACTTACAAACACATACATATATGCTTATATAACAGTCAATAGCAATTATCAATTCCCAATTTCATGAACTCTAACTAATTTACGAATTTCATGTATTTACAGAAATTGAAGAGGAACAATGGAAATGAAAGACTATTCAGTGGTTCCATCATGTGTGTATGTTCATATAACAACAATATAAGGGTTCTACAAACCAATCATGAACCAATTTGGCATAATCAAGAATTTCAACAAAACTCAGAGAACAACAATGGAGTTCTTTTGACAGAAAATGAAAATGAAGACACGAAGAGGATTTATACCTCTGTTATGGAGTAAGCTTGCTGATGCTATCTCACAATGCTATTATACTGATATATGTATATGCTCTCAACTTATCAACTCAAACAAAATCTCAGCAATGTGAAATGGGAAGAAAGGAAGCCATATTTATAGAGAAAACAAGATACAGACAATGCAATTGCCTACCATTTCAAACTAACAGAAATTTGAATTGCATGCTAGATAAGAGGAAGTTGGTAGATAGTTGTTGAAAGCCATCATTAGAGCCACTCCTCATATAATTATTGCTAGCTAAGCTTGGGAGAAGAATGGGAGAATAGGCCTTAGCCTTTTTGCCATACACGTGAAGGAGAAGGAGAGTGACTATTATATTGGAACAAGGCCATATATCAGCATTCTATAATTTGTATATATACACAACACTTATGCCAAAATATGTTACATGTATATATACTATATAATTAGGCCACAATTATAGTTACAATGTAATTCTAATGATACTAACATGGATTCACATAATGTAATAAGTGTGAATTGTGCACATATAATTCATGTACATTTTTATCATACTGGTATAATTTAATCGGATGTTATCACATTACATTATCTCATGTATTATTAAATTGTATTACTCAACAATTATTTATAATAGATCCATGATACATTATTTTAATGTATATCCACACATCATTTGTCACCTACACATATCATAACATATAGTTACTATACATTTAATTCGCATGCTTGCACATATAATTTCTCATCTTATAAATTGAATATTAATTGATAATATACACATATCCTACATCAATCAATATAATTGTTAACCTCCATAACAATTTAATTAACCTTTATATGATTAACTATCACTTTGATATAAATCTTATTATATTTATAAACACGTTGCTCATTATTATTATGTTTCTTGCAATAATAATCACATATTATTAATCAATCCTCATTAGTATTTTATAACAGTTAATTAATATTCTTCGATTAACAATTAATATAGATTAATTGTTCGCTTAAATTAATATAATCATTCTTATATTACGTCACTGTGCCACACAAGGCAATCAACGAGTTTATCACAAACTCCACCAATTTCTCAATTATTATAATTATTCAATTATATATAATTGAATTAATTCATCTCATAACACAAAATCATTTATATTCAAATAAATTCTCATTTCCATTAATATATTTATTTAATAATATATGGAAATTCTCGGGTATTACATCCTCCCCCCCTTATAAAAATTCCGTCCCGGAATTGCTACAAGGTTACACAAATAGATGGGGATAGTCCCTCATCATCCTATCTTCTAACTCCCACGTTGCCTCCTAGACATCGTGGTTACGCCAAAGTACTTTTACAGATGAAATAACTTTATTTCTCAAAGTTTGTTCTTTCCTATCTAATATTTGGACAGGAATTTCTTCATACGCCAAGTTCTTCTCCACTTGAATGGGCTCGTAAGAAATCACGTGCTTGTAGTCGGCCTTGTACGGTCGCAACACGAAAATGTGGAACACGTTGTGGATATGCTCCAACTCGGGTGGTAACGCAACTTTGTATGCCACTTCGCTCACTCGCTTCAGTATCTCGAACGGTCCTATGAATCTTGGACTCAATTTTCCTTTCTTGCCGAAACGGATTTTTCCCTTCCATGGAGATACCTTCAAGAATACGAAACTGCCGACTTTGAAGTCTCGGTCCTGCCGATGCAAATCTGCGTATTTCTTCTGGCGATCTTGAGCTGCTACAAGTCTGGCTCTTATCACTGTCACCACGTCTGCGATTTGTTGAACTAACTCTGGTCCGAGTATTCGTCGTTCTCCGACTTCGTCCCAACATAACGGCGTTCTGCACTTTCTCCCGTAAAGAGCTTCGTACGGTGGCATGCCGATACTTGCATGGTAGCTATTATTATATGCAAATTCTACTAAGGGTAGGTGGTCGTCCCAATTTCCCTTAAAATCCATCACGCAAGTCCTAAGCATGTCTTCTAGCGTTTGTATTGTTCGCTCACTTTGTCCGTCTGTCTGAGGATGGTAAGCTGTACTCAACCTCAACTGCGTTCCCATTCTTTCTTGCAAACTCTTCCAAAAATTGGACGTGAAGCACGGATCTCGATCAGAGACAATTGACACCGGCACTCCATGTCGTGAAACAATTTCTTTTACATATAGGCTTGCTAATTGGTTCAAACTGTAGCGGATCTTGATTGGTAGAAAGTGTGCAGTCTTGGTAAGTCGATCCACAATAACCCAAATGGCATCATAACCTTTCTGCGTAACTGGAAGTCCTACCACGAAGTCCATCGTAATATGCTCCCATTTCCACTCTGGTATTTCCAACGGTTGTAGTAAACCACTTGGCCGCTGATGCTCTGCTTTAACGCGTTGGCAAGTCAAGCATTTACTGACGCACTCTGCGACTTCCCGTTTCAAATTAGGCCACCAAAAATGTTGCCTTAGATCTCGGTACATCTTTGTGCCTCCCGAATGAACGGAATATGTCGTATTGTGTGCCTCGTGCAAAATCTCTTCCCTCAACTCGGTTACCGCTGGTACCCACACTCTCCCTTCAAATCTCAAAATACCGTCTTTATCCATTCGAAATTTTTCTTCCTCACTTTCTGTGATCATCTTTCGGATTTTCTCACACTCTTCATCCTTTTCCTGAGCTTCCTTTACTCTATTCAACAACGTCGGACAAGCTTCCATTACAATTAACTTCTCACCAGACTTTTCTGGTCCTTTTACTTCTATCTCCAATTTCTCCATCTCTCTTATCAACTCTTCCTGAGTTGTTAAATTAAACAACTTCTCCCTTCCTTTCCTGCTCAAAGCGTCGGCAACCACATTTGCCTTTCCCGGGTGATAAAGAATATCGCAGTCATAGTCTTTGATTAATTATAACCACCTTCTCTGCCGCATGTTTAACTCCTTCTGTGTGAAGATATATTTCAGACTTTTGTGGTCCGTGTATATCTCACATTTTTCTCCGTATAGATAATGTCTCCATATCTTTAACGCAAAAACTACTGCCGCTAACTCTAAGTCGTGAGTAGGGTATCGTTTTTCGTAATCCTTTAATTGTCGTGATGCATATGCAATGACCTTGCCGTGCTGCATAAGCACACAGCCAAGTCCCTTGTGCGATGCATCACTATACACCACAAAATTTCCCGCATCATCTGGTAATGATAACACAGGTGCTTCGCTCAATCTCCTTTTCAGTTCTTGAAAACTTTCTTCGCATTTGTCGGTCCATACAAATTTCACCGTCTTTCTAATCAAATTGGTCAATGGGGTTGCTATCTTAGAAAAATCTTGGATGAATCTTCGATAGTACCCAGCTAACCCTAGAAAGCTTCTCACCTCCGTCGGTGTTCTCGGTTGTTCCCAATTACTTACTGCTTCGACCTTTGTAGGGTCTACTGAGATTCCATTCTTATCCACCACGTGGCCTAAGAATTGAACCTTCTCCATCCAAAATTCGCACTTAGAAAATTTTGCATACATCTTCTCCTTCCTTAGTGCCTCCAAAATAATCTTTAGATGTTCGACGTGTTCTTCCTCTGTCTTTGAGTAGATCAAAATGTCGTCGATAAAAACCACTACAAATTTATCCAAGTATGGCTTGAAAACTCGGTTCATCAAGTCCATAAATGCTGCCGGAGCATTAGTCAATCCGAATGACATTACCAAATACTCGTAGTGTCCATAACGGGTTCGAAACGCAGTCTTTGGTATGTCCTCATCCCGTACCTTCAGTTGATGATATCCTGTTCGTAGGTCGATCTTTGAGAAACACTTTGCTCCCTTCAGTTGATCAAATAAGTCGTCTATCCTCGGTAGCGGATACCGATTCTTGATCGTTACTCTATTCAATTCTCGATAATCGATACAGAGCCTCATCGATCCGTCTTTCTTCTTAACGAATAGTACTGGTGCTCCCCAAGGAGAAACACTCGGTCGAATGTAACCCTTATCCAATAATTCTTGCAATTGTATCATCAATTCCTTCATTTCTACTGGCGCCATACGATATGGAGCTTTCGAAATTGCTGCCGTTCCCGGTGCTAAGTCTATTACGAATTCGATTTCTCTGTCTGGCGGAAGACCAGGCAGATCGTCCGAAAACACGTCTTGAAATTCATTGACTATGGATATATCCTTAATTTCTACTCCCTTCTTCCGAGTATCAACGATGTAAGCTAAATATCCTCCACATCCTTTCCTTAACAATTTCTTGGCCTGCATCATCGTAACGCAACACGATTGCTTAAGCGATGAGCTACCATAAAACACTACCTTAGACTTACTCGGAGTCTGAAGGTTCACACATTTGTTCTAACAGTCAATTATCGCAGCATGGTTATACAACCAATCCATTCCCAGTATTACGTCAAATTCTCCCAGTCTAATAGGAATCAAGTCTACGCTCAGTTCATGTTTACTAATATTTGCGCGACAATTTCGATAAACGTATTCTACAGGGATCACTTCCTTATTAGCAACTTCTATGATCAAAGGATTTTCTAATAGTTCTCGAGGTGTACTAAGTCTACTAGCAAATTCTTCAGATATAAAAGAACAGGTGGCACCTGAATCAAATAATACATAAGCGTTTATATCATTGATTGGGATTATACCTGACACCACGTCCTTCGCAGCCACTGCGTCTTGGACGGTCATGTTAAAGGTTCTGGCGGTTGGGCGGTTGGATTGTGCCGGTCCACCGATCATCAGCTTGTTACCTCCTTGCTGATTACTACCCCCGCCACTTCCCTTCTTTGGGCAGTCCTTAATTCGGTGCTCCGTCGAGCCACAAGCAAAGCATCCTTGTATCTTTTTTGGTTTCAAACAGTTGGGCGAGATGTGCCCTTCCTGTCCGCAGTTGTTGCAAGTGCCACGTCCCTTCCAGCACTCGCCCTGGTGATTCTTCCCACACTTCGGGCATCCTTCAGCCCTCTTCTTGAAACCTCCACGAAAATTCCCTGATTGATTATTATTGTTGTTTTTGTTGTTGTTGTTGTTCTCCCACTTTCTCTTTCCCAAGTTGCTTCCTCCGCTACTGCTTCCTCCCTTACGATTCTCTCCTCAAGTATTCTTTCCTTTCTTTTCTTTGTTATACAGACTTAAGGCCTCACTGCCGCCTTCCGCAATGATTGCCTTCTCCAGTAATGTTGCAAAGGAATCAATTTGAAGAACTGATACCTTATTGAACAGCCATGGCTTCAACCCTTGTTCAAAGCGTCTAGCCTTCCTCTCTTCATCACCAACTTGGTGCTCCGCAAATCGTGCTAGTTCGTTAAACCTAGCCGCGTATTGCGCCACCGTCATTTCACCTTGTTTTAACTCTAGGAATTTCACCTCCATCCTATTCTTCATACTTTTCGGAAAGTAATTCTCGAAGAACAGTGTCTTAAACTTATCCCAAGCTATTATCCCTTCTCCAGCTCTTTGTTGATTAGCCTCCCACCAGTAGTTCGCTTCTCCCCTCATCATGTACGTGGCAAACACCGTCTTCTGATCTTCGCCTACGCTAGCTATAGTGAATGCTTTTTCGATTTCCTTGATCCACGTTTGTGCGACGATTGGGTCGGTAGTTCCCTCGAACTCTGGGGGTCCTACACTCTTAAAGTCTTTAAAGGTTGTTACTGGCACAGTCTGAGGGTTCGGGCGAACGGGTTCATTGTTCCTTCCCCTTAAGGCTTCTCCTAACAAGTCTACCAGTTTCTGGATCGGGTCTACTTGTTCCCTCTCGTTGTTAACAGATTCTTCGGGTGCTGTCAATCTACGTCTGGGCGGCATTATCTGCATCACAAGTTTTCATTTTATTATTATTCAAGTATATTACTTAAGTATTTCTTTTAATACTAAAAGAATAAATTTATAACACGTTTCTAAAATCAACTCCATTTATATTCATATGCCATTTCATTTCATTACATGATTTTCCTAGCATACTGCTATAAATGTGATCACATATATCCCTTAATATCACAAAAGACGGGGAATATACCAACCTACTACCATACTACCCCTCTAACAAAAGCTAACTCGGGGTTTACATCATCATCCCACATCTTACACAAAAGATCGGGATTACAACATAGTATATACAATATATAAAGACACAACTAGTACTACCACTAGACTGACTAAGGAAATCTCATCCCATCATCCCGCGCTCCACTGCGCTCTTGTACTCCAACTGTGCTATATACGCAACCAGCTCTCGGCTCAAGGTATGTAGAGTCTGTCCCTGTTCTGCCGGGTAGTGGTACACACCATCAATCACCCTTTCAAAAGCTGAACGGAACACATACCCCATTTTGTTCATCTTTCTCTTCTTGCACCTGACCTCGTCCTCAAGGTCGTCAGCTCTCTCATTGGACGCTTCCCACTTCTCCTCGAAGTGTAACCTATCCATCACCTCCAACTCTAGCTGAGTACGGAGTGCCTCTTTCTCAGTCTTCTCACTCAGTTTCCTCTGCTCAACCACTTCTAGCTTCTCTGCCAAATCTACATTCCTAGCCACTAACCTGTGAAATAGAGTCCCCATCTGGATCCCTGCCTCCCTACGGTAGGCAATCTCCACCTCTAACTCTTGCATAGCCAGCTTCCTCTGGTGGTCCTCGTCCCTCAGCTTCTGGAACTCAGACTCTCTCTCGTGGGCCTCTGCCTCCAGCTCCTGAACTCTACAGTCTAACTCTAGGATCCGCTCCTCATACTCTCCTAGCATCTGCTCCTCTATAGTAGCCTCATCAGAGTCCTCTACTGGCTCAACCTCCATCGGCTCCTCCTCTGGATCAGTCTCTATCTCAATCTCGTCCTCGTCGTCGGACTCGATCGGTGCAACAGCCTGCACTGGTGTAGCCTCTAGAGGTGCCTCGTATACTACATGTATATCTCTGGGCTCCTCCTCTGCTACTCTACTAGTTACACCTGTGTCTGTCATCCTACAATCACAAACACAAGGCAAACAAACAGCAACTCCATTAGAATGTTAAATAAAACATAAGTTCATTGTATAGAATGAAGTTACATTTCATAACAGACTAAGTCTCTCAAGGAAAACTTTACATGAGTTTTATCTCCTTCCTAACTTCTAAGTTCACCTAAGCTATAGTCCAAGGACACTCGTTCCTAAGGTTTATAACTACAGCTTTGATACCAACCTGTGACGCCCCCAAATTCCAGGACCGCCACTTGGTCTCTCGAATTCGGTTCATCACGTGCTCATGGTAATACATCACAATAATAATAATTAAATATCATACGATCACAGCGGAAAATCTATTCTAGAATAATTTACAATGATTTATTATAATTATTCCCCCAAGTCTCGCAACCTACAGTACTTAATAGATTACATAATAATATCAGTTAACGACTTATTACATAATCTAACTTAAGCTTAAACATAATCAAATCCAGTCTTACTACATCATCTTCATACAATATTAATATATTTAAAACATAACAGACATAAGCTAGTTGGTAGCTTTGCCCTTGCCCTTATCAACGCCCGAAGGTTCACCATGCTCTGCCTTAACTGAAATGTTTTAGGAAAAGCAAGAATGAGCACAAATTGCCCAGCAAGTAATATACAATAAGGGTGAGTAATAAGATTCTCAATTCTCGAAAGGGTATAACAAGATTTGATAGTTCAAGAATAACAAGAATATCAACAGTTCTCAATATCAGTCGCTAAGGACAGGATAATATCAATATGATTCAATAATAAGTCAATTCAAGATTTCAAATAATTGAATACTGAGTAGTCACTACGGACTATGAACTTCTACTAGAATTGACAGTAATAAACTGAAAATCCAACAAAAACAGGTACAACAGGTGATCAGCCTAAAGTACCCTTGTTATGCAATCAACCATACTCAAGTGTGCACGTCGGTTCTCCGACAATTATATATTCCCTTCAAAGAAGGTTGTTCTTCTCAGTCAAATATAAGATCCCGCACCAATCAATTAGTTTGGGTTGCTTTTCAATAACATAAGTCCAGCTGAATCAAATGGCATAGACACTTTCACAATATTCAAGAACAATACTAAGTTCAACATGAATAATAGCTTTAATGAAATAAGAGTTCAAGTGTGCTAATTCGATTCAACCGATTAAATAGGAAATTAGTTCGCAATACACAAGATAGGATACTTGCATAGTAAAAGAGTATAAGTTAGGAAACTTTCACAATCATAGATTTCCTTGCATAAAGTAAATGCGTCGGTTAAGATACTTGCACTTTAAAAGAGTGTAAGTAAGAGAACTTGCCTTTAGCGTAGTTTATCCACGAAAAGCAATCAACACTTTCGAATTCCTATCGTAATACAGTTACGTATATATATGATATTCATTAGTTATATAATTTAACTTCACATTTTCTCTTTGAATATACGATCAACACATAAGCTAAGTTTTACCTAGCTACACAGTTATATAGAATATAATTTCTATCCTTAACGTTCCTTCTTTAGAGTTTAAACGCATTCTCATATTATATAAGATCTCAATAATTAGCAAACATGCTTGCATATTATTAATATCACATAAGACCACAATCAATACTAAATATATTTCATTTTAGCAAGTTACGGCATCTCCTTAAGTTAACCGTCAAAATCGGGTTCAAGTAACATCATATAATATCGCGTAGCATGTATTCATATTTAAAGGATACTTTCATGCTTGTATAACTTTTCCAAATCCAATCGTACATGGTATAGGTTCTTAAGTTAATACTTAAATCCATTCAAGGACACGAACTCATATGGTCTAACATGATTGCTTTTAAACACATAAGATATTCATATAACTTGTATTAGTCATGCTCATGAGTACTCGTATTGCATATATGTAGCTAGCATTGTTATTATCTTGAAAATATGCTTTGTTCATGCTAAACTTTAATCACGGCAACTAATCATGGTATATATACATGCATGACACATGAATGAGTCTAAGAGTACTATCACATGTGTCCATAAATGTCAAATTCTAATTCTCGTCATAACATACCAACGTTCACGTTCAAAGCTTATACTTTGTTAGTATAGTTCATTAATAAGGTCTATCATGTTCATGCTTCCTTATGAAACCTACATATGTAAGTTAACATGCTTTTCATGTATTTCAAGGCCCTATAAACATGCTCGAAAAGTCAGAATGTATACATGCTTCATATATGTTAACGTCGTTTATGAAACTTTAAATTCGTTTCCAAACTGTGTCGTTTGGTTAACCACGCATGCTAATATACTAAAACATGCTTACATTGCCTCATTAGGTTTATATATATGTATTAATCATGCTCCCATGCTTGTTTAAACAAAAATCAAACAATTGGTACATAACAGTTTTGTTGCAGAATGCAGAAAACTGAACACAGAGGCTGGCGCTGCGGCGCGGCAACAGTAGCTTAATACTGGCGCTGCGGCGCGAGTGGCGCTGCGTGCGGCGCTGCGGCGCGGGCTGCGGCGCGTGTGGCGCTGCGGCGCGGGCTGCGGCGCTGCGGCGTCGAGGCAGTTTTCTGATTCAGACTGCAGCGAAAACCGACCCAAAACCTCCCATTTCATCGATTTACCCAGATATTATCCTTGTTTAACTTACAAACACATACATATATGCTTATATAACAGTCAATAGCAATTATCAATTCCCAATTTTATGAACTCTAACTAATTTACGAATTTCATGTATTTACAGAAATTGAAGAGGAACAATGGAAATGAAAGACTATTCAGTGGTTCCATCATGTGTGTATGTTCATATAACAACAATATAAGGGTTCTACAAACCAATCATGAACCAATTTGGCATAATCAAGAATTTCAACAAAACTCAGAGAACAACAATGGAGTTCTTTTGACAGAAAATGAAAATGAAGACACGAAGAGGATTTATACCTCTGTTATGGAGTAAGCTTGCTGATGCTATCTCACAATGCTATTATACTGATATATGTATATGCTCTCAACTTATCAACTCAAACAAAATCTCAGCAATGTGAAATGGGAAGAAAGGAAGCCATATTTATAGAGAAAACAAGATACAGACAATGCAATTGCCTACCATTTCAAACTAACAGAAATTTGAATTGCATGCTAGATAAGAGGAAGTTGGTAGATAGTTGTTGAAAGCCATCATTAGAGCCACTCCTCATATAATTATTGCTAGCTAAGCTTGGGAGAAGAATGGGAGAATAGGCCTTAGCCTTTTTGCCATACACGTGAAGGAGAAGGAGAGTGACTATTATATTGGAACAAGGCCATATATCAGCATTCTATAATTTGTATATATACACAACACTTATGCCAAAATATGTTACATGTATATATACTATATAATTAGGCCACAATTATAGTTACAATGTAATTCTAATGATACTAACATGGATTCACATAATGTAATAAGTGTGAATTGTGCACATATAATTCATGTACATTTTTATCATACTGGTATAATTTAATCGGATGTTATCACATTACATTATCTCATGTATTATTAAATTGTATTACTCAACAATTATTTATAATAGATCCATGATACATTATTTTAATGTATATCCACACATCATTTGTCACCTACACATATCATAACATATAGTTACTATACATTTAATTCGCATGCTTGCACATATAATTTCTCATCTTATAAATTGAATATTAATTGATAATATACACATATCCTACATCAATCAATATAATTGTTAACCTCCATAACAATTTAATTAACCTTTATATGATTAACTATCACTTTGATATAAATCTTATTATATTTATAAACACGTTGCTCATTATTATTATGTTTCTTGCAATAATAATCACATATTATTAATCAATCCTCATTAGTATTTTATAACAGTTAATTAATATTATTCGATTAACAATTAATATAGATTAATTGTTCGCTTAAATTAATATAATCATTCTTATATTACGTCACTGTGCCACACAAGGCAATCAACGAGTTTATCACAAACTCCACCAATTTCTCAATTATTATAATTATTCAATTATATATAATTGAATTAATTCATCTCATAACACAAAATCATTTATATTCAAATAAATTCTCATTTCCATTAATATATTTATTTAATAATATATGGAAATTCTCGGGTATTACAATAGCCCCGCTGCCACCTGCCTTGCTTTCTGTCTCATTCTTCTTCTTCTTATCCTGATTGAATTTGGTTATCGCGTCGCTTCCTCCCTCAGCGAGTATAGCCTTTTCCAGCACAGCTGCAAACGTGTTCAGCTGGAACATGGAAACCTTGCTGTAGAGCCAGATCTTCAGTCACCGTTCAAACCTCCTCGCCTTCCTAGCGTCAGTGCTGACCTGGTATGTTGCGAACTAGGCCAGCTTGTTGAATTTTGCAGCGTATTCCGACACCGTCATCCCTCCCTGCTTAAGCTCTAGGAACTTAACCTCCATCTGGTCCTGCAAACTAACAGGGAAGTACATTTCAAAGAACATTTCCTTGAAACGTTCCCACGGCATGACTCTTTCACCCTCTCTGGTCTTGTTGGCTTGCCACCAGAAGCTAGCATCCGACTTCAACATGAAAGTCGCGAATGCCGTCTTCTGGTCTTCGCTAACTCTAGCCACGTCGAATACCTTCTCCGTCTCCATTACCCACGTCTGGGCGTTTATAGGGTTTACCGGTCCCTTGAATTCAGGCGGTCCTACTGCCTTAAATTCCTTGAAAGTCGTGCCCTGCACTTACAGCTGATTCGCAAGCGCTCCTGTCAGCAGGTTCACCAACTACTGAACCGAGTTGGGATTCGTCCCATCGTTATTTTTGTTCGTCAAACCCTCGGGGTTTTGACATGTAGGTCTTCTTCTAGGAGGCATTTTTTGTTAAGATAATATTATTACTAGATCTTTTATTCAATTCTTAAGTATTCAAGTTCATACTTAAACATTTAAATAACTCAGTTCACGTAGAACACATAGCACGTCAATAAACTTCTTTTATTCATTCATACGTAGTTTTAAAACATCAAATAGATAGCATTTCTGCTATTTACATCATCTTTCCTGAACTAGAACAAATTACAGGATTACATTATTAATTCATCCCATTCTTATCTCAAATTATGGGATTTACATTTATTTATTACAAAAGAAGCACATAATTAAGACTCTACTGTCTAGGCATGTTAAGACGTCGTACAGCCACTCTGCGTTCTTCCTCCATCAACCGAAACACCGTTCTTCGGTCCACCACGTACCATGGTAAACCTTGGAACTGAGCTGGGTAATAGAAGACACGATCCTGTGCTCTATCTATAGCCGTATGGAATGCGTATTATGTTTCCCTCAGCTTGGCCCTCTTGGCTTCAGCCTCATCTTCAGCTCGATCGGCTCGTTGAATAGCCCTCAAGCTTGTTTCCTCTTAGCCTTCTCAAGCTTTTCACCTCTTCTTAGTCTCTCTTCTTCCCTTTTCTCTCTATATTTTTCTCTATAATTCTTCTTCTCTTCTCAAACACTGATATTCTCTCTTTCTCTTTTCTTCTTTTAGTTTAGGCTTTAGACTAAAACTAACGTAAACATATAAAATATAATACGTATATTTTAACTGACAAAATATATAATAATATGTATTAAGGGCAATTACTTCCCACATAAATTATCAGTTATAGAATTTCAAAAGCCATTAGGGCTTGTGTGGCAAAGCAAAGTTATTTAAAAATAGATTTTATTAGCTAATGCCTTGTTTGGGTAAAATGGATTTAAAGCTAGTGCAAGGGCCCTGTTTGGCAAAACCTTTTTAAAACAAAAGTAAGGGCCTTGTTTGGTTAAAATAATTTTAAAACTCTTTTTTTTTATTTTAATAAATCATTTTAACACATACTTTAATGTTACACTGTAATTAATTAAATCTTTAACATTCTTATTTAATTAATTAAAATCTAACATCAATTAATCACATAAAAATTGTCACATAATTATAATTACTCACTAATTATAATTCATGTAACGCTCATCACATAATTCATCTAATTTAATTATCTCAATTAAATTAGAATTACACTATAAAATCAATATACATCAATAAAATTAAATATTAAATATTCATTTAATTAATATATAACTCTTAATTAAATCATTCCACAAAATCACATAATTTATTTATTTAACTCAAAAAATAAATCACATAAAATATTTATTCACTCAATAAATATTAAAATTTAATATATAAAATCTCAATCGTTACAATCTTTCCTCCTTAAAAGGACCTGTGACACCCCCAAATTCGGGTACTTCATTTCCACATGATTTGGTGTTCACATTCTAAATATAACATACGTTTATCCAATAATAAATACTTGCAAAACAAATTACAACCTTTATAAATACTTAAAATCTTTCTTATCAAAAGGATTACAACTTTTCAAAAAAAATCCCAGAATTTAATCTAACCTTGGCATAAACATTAATGCCAAAAATAAAACATCGTATAAAGTATTATTACGATTAAAATTGAAGACAACAAGTCTTCACTTGCTCATCTTTCCTTTCCATTTACTTGTTGACGGTAGGTCAACATTCTAGGCTTTAACTGCAATGGGTTATAAAATATGCAAGAGTGAGCAAACAAAAGCTCACTTGAAATATAACAATGATATGTCAAGACTGAATAACTTCAAAAAGGTTTGAATAACTTTACTTTCATCAAAAATAAAGAATTGAATAATAATTCTTTCATCATTTTTTAAAGTTCGAATATAGAATTTGTCTGAGGGTTATACGACCTTGAACTATGTCCTAGGTTATAAATATTTTTATTTAAAACCTTTAACAGTCATTGAGACTATGGACCTTTGACTAGTACTTAGGGAGATCAGCCCTTCGTACCATATATTGTGCACAAATATTCAACGCTTTCGCGTAATAACCTCTCCTATTAAATAGGGTTGTTCATCTCAGTATTTGAATACAAGTCCGCACCAAAGAAAGTTTGGTTTGGATAGCTAAAAGGAAATTGGAGTTTCAACTATCATCAACTAAGGAGTAGTTGAATCGACTTACATTACTTTCAATAGTTCGATAATATAGGAATTAAGAACCAATAGACTTCTTAGTAAGCTTTGGAAATAACTTAAAGCGAATTAAAAGAGTAAGTAGATCTTGCTTGAACAACTAAGATCACATCACTTATGACGCAACTTCAATACTTGTGCATTATGAACAATAGAATACAATATAACTTGTGTAATACATAACAAGTTAAGAATCGGAAATGAACTTGCATGGTATAATGAGCAAGGGTTAGAGAACTTGCACAATGAAAAGATACAATGATAAAGCTTCCCTAGCGTACAAGAACAGTTTAGAAACTTGCACAATATAAATAACAAGTTTAGAGATAGAAAACTTGCTTAACTTAAAAGAATAAGGATTAGAGAACTTGCCTCAAGCGCAAGCTACACTTTAATAATTACAATCACTTCCACAATTACCCTACACATTACATTACGTTTAAAACGTCTATTTGTACTTAACTATAACATATAAACCATTAAACTTCATACTCAAGTCCAACCTAACAACATGGTTACGACGTACGTCGATACTAATACACATATATGAGGCTAAACTCACAATCAAGCACCTCATACACGTATAACACTTTTACTATCATATTGCACCTTACGGTAATAATATCCAAGCACACATATCATATAACAACATAAGACTTCAATCTATCTTAAACACATCAAAAGCATGTTATCTCATTACCTATTACACTTATCAAGTCATAAAAATAAGTTAGCTAAACAAACGCGGCATGAAAACTAAACAAAGCGAAAACAAATTTTTCGGACAGCAAGGTACCTCGCTGGGGCATGTCCTCCAAGGGTAACATCCCCGCTGGGTAGGGGCCCACTGCTATGGGAACCACCCAGCTCGCGAACGGCAGAGAAATAAGCTAATTTGGCTTATTTCTCCACACTAAAGTCCGATTTTTCTCAACATGATGAACATGAAACTTGATAACAACAAAATTTTGAACTCTTTAACATGATTATAACATATAAAATCCTTACAACACATAATCAAAACCAAGTTTTCATGATTTTTGAAGAAAACTAAAATATCAAGTGTTCTTGACAAAAATTGTTATTGCGAATTCATTTTTCAATCAATTCATGTAATTCCAATTGTATTAACTCTAATTCTTAACATATTAACATAACCCATGATCAAATTAAACAATAATCAGTAATCAAACACCAATTTAATAGTTTGAAAAGGCTATTTTCAAAATTAGTTCACAATAAATTACTATGAACATGATTTCTTCATAAAAACTTGTTTCTACTGCAATTTGATTTTTGAAAACTTGTTTATGGCATATAATTTAATTATAAACAGTTTGTACACATAATTTCTACATATCTACATTAACATCATCAATTCCATGAGAAGAGATTTTCACAGAGAACTCAAATTAAAAAAATAACTAAATAAAGTTCTTAAATTTATAAGGTAGTGATTATACCCTTTGTTTGGAGATTAAAGAAGAGTATGAAGATGATAGTGGATTCCTCTTAGCCTTCTCAAGCTTTTCACCTCTTCTTAGTCTCTCTTCTTCCCTTTTCTCTCTCTATATTTTTGTCTATAATTCTTCTTCTCTTCTCAAACACTGATATTCTCTCTTTCTCTTTTCTTTTTTTAGTTTATTCTTTAGACTAAAACTAACATAAACATATAAAATATAATATGTATACTTTAACTGACAAAATATATAATAATATGTATTAAGGGCAATTACTTCCCACATAAATTATCAGTTATAGAATTTCAAAAGCACTAGGACTTGTTTGGCAAAAATAAAGTTATTTAAAAACAGATTTTATTAGCTAATGCCTTGTTTGGGTAAAATGGATTTAAAGCTAGTGCAAGGGACTTGTTTGGCAAAACCTTTTTAAAACAAAAGTAAGGTCCTTGTTTGGTTAAAACAATGTAAAAACTCTTTGCTTTATTTTAATAAATTCTTTTAACACATACTTTAATGTTATACTTTAGTTAATTAAATCTTTAACATTCTTATTTAATTAATTAAAATCTAACATCAATTAATCATATAAAAATTGTCACATAATTATAATTACTCACTAATTATAATTCATAAAACACTCATCTCATAATTTATTTAATTTAATTATCTCAATTAAATTAGAATTATACTATAAAATCAATATACATTAATTAAATTAAATATTAAATATTCATTTAATTAATATATAACTCTTAATTAAATTATTCCACAAAATCACATAATTTATTTATTTAACTCAATAAATAAATCACATAAAATATTTATTCACTCAATAAATATTAAAATTTAATATATAAAATCTCAATCGTTACAGTTCACAGTTTCATAAACAAGTTATAGAAAGAAGAAGAAAGAAATCATAAGCAAAGGTATAAACTTTAACTAGTTTATGTATTTTATTTTATTATTTTCAATCAAAACTTGGATATAAGATTACAAAACTCTAAAACCTTATATCTATGTGTTAATAAGTGTTTTATGTTTAGATCTATCACTTTTGAATTTCAAAAGTTGGATCTAAAGCAAGAAATGAAAACTATGTTTTGAAAAGTAAGAAAACCCTAATTTTTCTTAGTATTGATTATGTTTTGTTTGGATTTGTTAAAGTTTTAATGAAATAAATGATGGATCATGATATATCCTTGATATTAAGGAGTATTAGTATGTATTATGATGGTATATGATGTTTATTGTACGATTAATCAAGAGATCATGAATATTTTCTTACAAAACATAAAAGTTAGAAAATCATATTTTTGAGAAAACGGAACATGAAATTAAAACAACCATATCTCTCATTCTATTTTGACTTTTTGAGTGTGGTGAATTTCTAGAATTAGATCCATAAGTCTTCTAACTTTTTCAAGTGGAATCACTGAAAAATGAGTTGTAAATTTTCGTGTGGACTGATTTTAGTAAAGGATGCCAAATCTAAAAAATGAACAAAAGCAATCTGTACAAAATTTTCAAGGGAATTTTCGGCAACTTAAATAATGAAATAAAATTCAATCTTTTGGGATATGAAAATATATAATATAAAGTAGCTCCTGTCCAAAAATGAACTTATTCCGACTTAAATTGACTGAGTTATGGTCATTTCAATATTTGGTTTTTTTCGACGAAAACTGCTATAAAAGGAGTTCTATAACTCCGATGGCCACGAAATTTAAACTGAGAGTTCACGTTAACACACGTAAGATCCCGCCAAGAGTTATGAATTTCTGGATTTAAGCATGATATAGCAAATTTCTTAAGCTACGAACTAAAAATAAAATTTTGAAAAATATTAAAGGAAATTGAAAATTTTCGGAAAAATTATTTTTGAGTATGAAATATATGTATATATGTGTGCCCAAAAGATAAAAAAAAATAATAAGATGATTTGGTTTAAAGAATGTTTAAAAAGGGGAATCCAGTTTGCTAGATTGGAATCCAGTTTGCTGGATTTCAATCAGGTTTGCTGGATTAGCCACGAGGATGCTGGATTGGTATATTTGGATAACTCAGGATGCTGGATTGGTATGTTTAGATAATTCAGGATGCTGGATTGGTTTGTTTGGATAATCCAGGATGCTGGATTTGTCTATTTGGATAATCCAGGTTATTAGATTTGTAGGTTTAGTTAATACAGGTTGCTGGATTGGTAATCCAGGTTGCTGGATTGGTAATCTAGGTTGTTGGATTGGCAATGCAGTTCGCTGGATTGGTTATATGGTTTACTAGTTTATAAATAAGAAACTTATAAATGAACGAGTAAATGTTAAGATGTTATTTAATGTTAAATTATGTGATTACATATTAGATAATTTACTTATAAAGTAGTAGTATTATGAAGTATAATATGATATATTAATTGCAAGAATAATCTTATTAATGATAGGTCTTTGTATTAAAGATAAAACTATATTGCGTAGCAGTAAGCAGCGATCAAGGCAAGTATCCCTACTCTATGCATTTACTTTATGCAAGAGATCTATAACTATGCAAGTATCTCTAACTTGTTTCTCATTAAGCAAGTATCTCTAATTTGTTTATTATTGAGCAAGTATTCTAACCTTTGCATTTACTTTATGCAATGGATCTTTGTGTAAGCAAGTTTCTTAACTCTACTTTTCATTGAGCAAGTATCTGAACCTTTGCATTTATACAATGGATATTTGGTTGAACGAGTATTCTTATTTCATTTATATTCAAGCAGACTCTCGAATTTCATTCGATTCGTTCATTGTTTACAAGTATCTTATTATTGTCTACATATGATTCATATATAATCAAAATTGTTCTGTTATTTATAAGCTAAGCTTGGTTGTGAAAGTGTCCTCACTTGTATGAACTATTATATTTGAACAAGTATTCTTGAACTCAAAATTCTTTGACATTATAAGTATTGATGCATACTATTCTATATTAGTATGTATATATGGTTTAAAAGCTGTCTAAGCTATTTGACTCGGCTAGACATAGTTTGAAATATGTCGTTGAATATTATTGGTTATGATAGAGTCGTCCAACTAAATTGATTTGGTTCGGACTCTAGACTGAGTATGAACATCCCAAAATGGAGAAATTTTTATGCGCCAAAGGAGGTTATGATGAACGTAATTATCGTTTTATTAAATAGTGTTAATCAATACAGGGCATACGGGATGATCACCCAACGTGTCCGTAAGTCATGACGGTTTGCAGATGAATTTCTGTACAAACCTTTTCAAACTTGAAAATAATGGTTCAAGGTCTATTGATCGCTCAGCATTTATAGTCACTACGTCGTTTCAAAATTATAAACGATTTGATATGTTGTTATGAATTGTTTCAAATGGCTTCACAACTATTGATTCGTTGTAGAAGTATACTTTAAAGAAAATATTTATTTCTTTCAGCTGATGTTTATTATCTGATATTACTGATGAGCAATTAAATGTTCATTCTTGCTTTAAATTAAATGTTTTCAGCTAAGCGTGATCGACCAGAAGGTTCTAGCAAGGACAAAGGAAAGGAGAAGCTAAAGGAATAAGTTATAAGGTGTTATTTATAATAATTAGAGTTATGTATTATGATAATATGATATTTATCATGTAATAATTTACTTAAAGGTCCGTACTTGGGGATTAGTTAAGTATGATATAATTTTTAAGTTTATAATATATTAAGCAATTCGAATGAATGGATATCGTGTAGCATTAAGTACGGGTTTCAAGTACTCAGATTTTGGGGCGCCACGGGTTGGTATCAAAGCTTTAGGTTAGAAACCTTAGGTGGGAATACCTTAGGCTATAACCTTAGGCTAGATAGAAGTGTTGAAAACCAAATAACTCAAATAGAGTTTAAAGGAGATGAATTAAGGAAATTCATCGTAAAATGAAATAAAAGTAACTTATATGAAACTATTTCTTGTTATGTGTATATAATATGTACTAATCAAGACAATTATGTGTAGATGTCATGCGGAAAAGGATTAGGAGACTCTCATGTCGTGAAGAAGGAGAAAATCATCCTATTTAAGCCAATATCTAAGCCAATAGCTGAAATAGAGTCTCACATTGAAAGCAATCCTGATGAGGTGATTATTTTGGAAAATATAGTACTGGAACCAGTAACGGTGGTACTGACAGATAGTGATTCAGACACTGAAGTTGGAGCTGATCAGGCATCAACTGAAGTGCAAAATTTGAAGAATAGGGTTTCTTCTCTGGAAACGTTGTGGGAAATAGAAAAGTTACTAAATAGTCAATTGCAAAAGGCTTTAACTGAAATAATGGAAGAATAAGATAAGTTGAAGATCCAAATTGAATAGATAGGAGCCAAATGTAGCATATCGTGTGCAGCTCCAAGCCAGAAGAGGAAAAGAAAGATGAATGACCGTGAACTAGGAAATTTTGATTATAGTCAAGGGAACTTTAAAAAAATACAAAAGTGTACAAACTGTAAAAGGAAGCATGAAGGCGTATGCAGGAAAGGGCAAAATGTATGCTACAATTGTGGACATGAGGGACATATCTCTGCTCATTGTCCCAATCCGAAGTAAGGTATATGTTTTATATGTGGACTGGTAGATCACCAGGCTAAAGGTTGTCCGGGATCAAGGGAGGGTATAGGAAACAAGTAGGATAAGTATTATATGATTAAGTATGGTAGGAAATGTGTGTATAATATGAATATGTGTGTAATATATTACTCAACTTTTGTATAAGTTGTAACATGGATTCCTGACTTTTGCTGGTCACATGGAATGATAAATGTTTATAGCAATATGTGCTATATGATATGGAGTACTATGAACTCGTTGAATGAATATGATTATATATGTTTGATTAAGTAAATAAGTTTTCAGAATTAAGATAGTAAGTGTCTATCTTATTATATGATTGTTTGAGTTTAAGATCTCGTGTTATATTTTAAATGTTAACACTTATACGATGAGGCATAAAATATAAAACAAGAAAGAATAATTTAAGGTTTTGTTTAACCAGATAATGCCGCCAAGGAGACGAAATCGAAACCAAAGAGCAGAAGAATCTGTTAATAACGCAAAAGGTCAAACAAACCCAATGCAGAATCTTGCGAATATGTTGGCTCAAGCCATGCAAACTGGAGCACCTGTAATGACCGTGAAATTTTAAACTTCATTATTAGTTAAATATGTGATTTGATTTTTAATGAGTTAGTTTTGTGAGCTTATTTAAACCTTATATGGTTATGTGATTCTGTGAGTTGAGCCTATGCGAATAAATGCTAGGATTATATTAAAGGGAGTCACTAATGGTCTAATTAAATTAGTGGACTAGCCCTAAGTTTTATATCAAAAGAATTGATGGGATGATTATTAATTAAATATTCAATTTGCTTGAATATAGTGAAAGGATTAATTGTGACTACAAAGGATAAACGATTAACGAGTACTTAATTGATAATATGTCGATTAACTATTATTGTGAATAAATAATATATTAACAAGTAAAGGATTAATAAATATAACAAGATTATATTTACCCGATTAATTGTTTTATACATGCATGCGATAATTAAACTTATATTGTGTGGAAGTTATCTTTATATTATATAAGTACAATGCGACACATTAATGTAGCTATATATCATATATAGTAAGATTAATAAATTGAATGTGTGCATAACGATATGTGACAATATGTGAGCATTAATGTATACCCCATTAATATATAGTAATATCAATACACAATTGTTAATTGATAATGTTTTCAATAAGTTATTATGATTATAATAATAACCGTTGTGAAAATGAATAATGATAATACCCAATTAAATTATAGTTTGTAATACCCGAAAATTTTCATATATTATTAAATGAATATATTAATGAAAGTTGGATATTTATTTGAATATAAATATTTATGTGATATGAGATGAGCTTAACTTAATTGCTTCAAATTGAAATGATGATAATTGAGAAGAGAATGTGGAGTTTATTATAAGCTCGAGGAATGCCTTGTGTGGCACAGGGATGAAAAATATATAATTTAATTCATTAAAGAAAGAATAATAAGTGGATGATTAATTAAAAATATATTATTAATTAAGGGTGATAGCATATTAATGGATAATTAATGTTTGAGGTTAATATTTATTCTATTAATTGTTTAGTGTAAAGTTATGTAATCGTATATTGTATAGTAACTGCAACTACATAATATAATGTATAATGTGACATTTTGGCATAACTATGTAATATATATATATATATATATATATAAAAAAACTATATTATAAAAGAAAGTGAGCCACATGAGTGCACTTATAAGAATACATGTTGTATATACATTATACCATATGAGACCAAACTATATAAAGTGTAGTGTGATACTTTAGTAAGACCATGTAATATATATACTATATGGTATATTAAAGTAGGTGAATAAGGAATAACAATAATTATTTCAATAAATACAAAATTGTAATAATGAGGTCTGTGATAATGTAGTATGTCACTATTTTAACTAAATCATAAATTGACATTATTAAAATGTGCATGGATTATATGTCAATGTATATACATGAACCCCAATGTGCTACCATGTAATCTTGTTGTGATATTTTAGGCCCATGTATACCCCTAAGTGAGCATTAAGCCAATATATACTTATATGTATTAAGCATATAGTATGTGTTATCTCATTTCTTCCAAATGCTGAAAATAAGTTATCCCACAAAAGGAGTCACCCCTCCCATTTCTCATTCACGTGATATACAAAAGGCTAAGAGCCTATTCCTCATTCTTCTCCCAAGCTCCATTCTAGCTCATGATCATGGGGGAGTGGGATTCAAGATTTCATTTACCAACTATCTCACCAACTAAGCCTTGTCCAAAGAACTCTTCTTCCATCTCTTGGTTTCAATCCTTAAGATAATGGCTTGGCATGGTTAACAATTCCTCTATAAATAGAGACCTCCTCTTCATTCTCTATGTTGCTTAAATTGCTAAGTTGCTGAAAATTAGTTGCTAAGTGTTGCAAGAGTGAGTTGAGAGGAATTTTTTAGCAAATTCAAAGCTCAAGAGGTATAATACTTAAACCCACTTGAAATTCAATTCCTATCAATTGCATGATATAGTTAAAATTGATGTGTGATAAGGTGCTAGCATAAGTTGTTAAGTATATGTATATGTTAGGAATGCAAGGTAGTAGTATGCAAGCATGCTAGCTAAATGTATTGTAAGGTTTGGCTGAAGTTCTGCTGAAGTAGAACATTGTCTGGTCTGGAACCGGAGTGGCGCGGCCGCGCCACTCCCTAGTACAAATGACGCGCGGCCGCGCCGGCTGCCAGTCATGAGTACTGACTTTGTTGGACTGGAGTTATTCCAAGCATGTTATGTTAGCTTGATTTTGCATGAAAATGACCCTAACATATGTATTGAGGCTGTCTTGCTTATGGTAAATCATTTAACTTGGTTTAGTTGAGATATTCCAAGAAAACTTGATAAGTTGAAAACTCGAATTTGAGAACATAGAGAAATGTATATTCTGACCTTAAACATCAACGTATTAACTTCCGATATGTCTTGACATGCGACCAACATGTTAGAGATGGTATAGATTATTCAAGCATGATTTAAAAAAGGAAAAGTCTATTAAATAAGTAAACTAGCTATGTGTAAATGAACTATGTTTTGAACGTATAAGCATGCTTATGTGGTCTAATTATGAGTATATGAAGACATGATATAAGACTTATGAATCTATCTTGCATGCTTAAATGATTTTGATAGCATTCTAATGGAAACGTAGAATTTCAAAGGTGAACTTGACGAACTATATGTCCTTTGAGTTCTGAAATTGTGAGCATGCTTAGGTGGTATGATTATGTATGTACAAGCATGAAATGTGATATGTGTAGTAGCTTTGCATGCTTGGTAGGTTATTATGAGATTTTCTAGAAAAACCTTAAAAGTTTGAAATCTAGTTGTTGATAACTATATTATGAGCATCTTGAAATTTATAACCATCATGATAGGATATTGTATGCCTCTAAACATGATCGATGTGAAAGCTTAGCTAGTCTCGTGTATTGTAAACTAGTTGAGCATGGTTAAGACGTGTCTAAATGAGATAGAACTATATAACTTGAAGTGCATGACCAAAATTCACTTGAGCATGTGTAAATTTAGCTTATTGCCCTCATTGCATGTGTATATTGAGTAAACGTGAGAAATCTTGTAATCAAACACGTTTAGCCTAGTTAATTGCACAGTGTTAAGATTATGTTGAAAGCATGGTATAAGAATCAAACTCATTATAACATGTACGTTTATGTATGTTTCTGTACGTGTTACCATTAGAGTGTGATGGTAGGCAAGCTAGGCCAAGCAATCTGATTGCTCAACCCTGGTTTGGACTGGGAGCCGCGCGGCCACGCCACTCCCTAGTTCAAATCAGGCGCGGCCGCACCACCTTCCAAAGGAGTCTGACTACTTTGTTTGTAATCTAAGATTGATGCATGCTTGTGTGGTTGTCCTAATCAATAGTACATGTCCAGTGTGGTAATCATGTGTCAACAAGCATGTTTGTGAAAGAATCATATGATAAATAAGTGTTTATAACCTTAAAGTCAAAATGTGATGACAAACTATGTTCCTTAATGTCATAGTGTATTAGAAACTGATTTATGCATTACGTAATGATATACATACAAGATCATATGATTATGAGAAGACTAATATTATATGAATTACGATTGTGTATCATAGCAATTCAAGATAGTAGGAGTACATGTTGAACTTATATAACTAATGTGTATACTTGAATAGGATAAAATAAGTTCGTTAGGTGCTAGTAAGCTATAAGTTGATAATCGACGCTAAAGGCAAATTTCCTTCAACCCATTCTTGTATCATTTGCAAGTACCCTATCCTTGTGTTTACTTTATTCAAGGAACTGTTGTAAGCAAGTTCCTAACCCTACTCTTTATTGAGCATGCATTTAACTTGTGCTATTATTGTCGTACAAGTAAGCTTTCGAGATTAAAATTCAGATATTATGAATCATATACTTCATGAATAAGATAAAAGTCAAATTATATGCTTCGAGTATAATTGTTGTGATCTATGCCATTTGATTCAGCTAGACTTATATTGTTGAAAGGCGACCTAAACTAATTGATTCGTACGAGATCTTGTATTTGACTGAGATGAACAGCCTTCGTTGAAGGGAAATTATATTGTCGGGAGACTGACGTGCGCACTTTAGTATGATTGAACGATATGCATACCGTAGGGTACTTTAGGCTGATCACCTGTTGTACTTGTTTTATTGGATTTTCAGTATATTACTGTTAATTCTAGTAGAAGTTCATAGTCCTTAGTGACATGCTCAGTATTCAGTTATCTTGAAATCTTAAATTGATTCAATATTGAATCATATTAATATTATTCTGTCCTTAGCGACTGTTATTGAGAACTGTTGATATTCTTGCTATCCTTGAACTATCATACCTTGCTATACCCTTTTTGAGATTCGAGAACTATATTACTCACCCTTATTGTTATATTACTTGTTGAGCAAACTTTTTGCTCATTCTTGCTTTTCCTAAAACATTTCAGTTAAGGCAGAGCAGTGCAGACCCTCGGGCACCGACAAGGGCAAGGGGAAGCCTACTGAGTAGCTTTATTTATATAGAACCTTATGATTGTAATAAGAACTTATTCTACTATGTACTAGTTAAGGTTATGTATGCTTAAGTTATATCTAAGCTATGTAGTCACTATTTAAGTTTCGAGACCTTGGGACGTGAATAAATTATATTTATTAAATGTAATCTATTCAGTAATAGTTGTGTATTATTTCGTTGTGCGATGCGATATTTAGTCATAATATTTATTGTGGTGTTAGATATTAGAACGTGACAAATCGAATTCGAGTGACCCTGTGGCGGTCCGAATTTGGGGGCGTCACAGGTTGGTATCAGAGCTGTAGTTATAAACCTTAGGAGCGAGTGTCCTTAGACTATAACTTAGGAGAACTTAGAAAGTTAGAAGGAGATAAAACTCATATAGAGTTTTCCTAGAGAGACTTAGTGTGTTATGAAATGTAACTTCATTCTATACAATGAACTTATGTTTTACTTAACATTCTAATGGGTTGCTGTTTGTTTGTCTTGTGTTTGTGATTGTAGGATGGCAGATATGGGAGTACCTAGTAGAGTGGCCGAGGAGGAACCCAAAGATATACATGTAGTATACGAGGCACCTTTAGAGGCTATGCCAGTGCAGGCTGTTGCACCATCCGAGTCTGACGACGAGGATGAGATTGAGGTGGAGTTCAGCCCCGAGGAGGAGCGTATGGGGGACGAGTATGTCTAGGACGAGCCTACCGAGGAGGAGCCCATGGAGGACTTCTACGAGCCTAACGTGGAGGAGCATATACTGGGAGAGTACGAGGAGCGTATTCTAGATTTAGACTGTCGAGTACAGGATCTGGAGACCGAGGCCCAGGAGAGAGAGTCTGAGTTCCAAAAACTGAGGGAGGAGGACCACCAGAGGAAGTTAGACATGCAGGAGTTAGAGGTGGAGATTGCTTATAGCAGAGAGGCAGGGATCCAGATGGGAACCTTATTCCACAGGTCGGTATCTAGAAATATAGATCTTGCAGGAAAGCTGGAAGAGGTAGAACAGAGGGAAATGAGTGAGAAGACTGAGAAAGAGGCACTCCGTACTCAGCTAGAGTTGGAGGTGATGGATAGGATACACTTCGAGGAGAAGTGGGAGGCGGCCAATGAGAGAGCTGACGACCTAGAGGATGAGGTCAGATGCAAAATGAGGAAGATGAACAAGATGGGGTATGTGTTCCGTTCGGCTTTCGAGAGGGTGATTGATGGTGTGTACCACTACCCAGCGGAGCAAGGGACAGACCCTACATACTATGAGTCAAGAGCTGGTAGCATATATAGTACAGATCGAGTACAAGAGCTCTGTAGAGCGTGGGATGATGGGATGAGACCCTTAGTCAGTCTTGTAGTAGTATTTACTTTATGTTATGTATATACTATATTGTAATCCCAACTTTCTGTGTAAAGTGTGGGATAGTGATGTAAACCCCGAGTAAGCTTTTGATAGAGGGGTAGTATGGTAGTATGTTAGTAGGTTCCCCGTCTTTTGTGATATTAGGGGATATGTGATAATATTTATAGAAATATGCTAGGATAATCATGTAATAAAACGATTTGGCATATGAATATAAATGAAGCTTATTTCAGAAATGTGTTATAAAATTTTATGCCTTTATTATTAAAAGAAATACATAAGTAATATAACTGAGTAATAATAAAATGAAAATTTGTGATGCAGATAATGCCGCCCAGACGTAGATTGACTGCACCTGAGAAGTCAGTGAACAATGAAAGGGAACAAGTAGACCCGATCTAGAAGCTAGTAGATCTGTTAAGAGAGGCCCTTAGGGGAAGGAACAACGAACCCGTTCGCCCCAATCCTCAAGGAGTACCAGTCACAAACTTAAAGGACTTTAGGAGTGTAGGACCCCCAGAGTTCGAGGGTACTACCGACCCAATCATTGCGCAGACATGGGTTAAGGATATCGAGAAGGCCTTCACTATCGCTCGTGTGAGTGAAGACCAAAAGACTGTATTCTCTATATATATAATGAGAGGCGAAGCCAACTACTGGTGGGAGGCTAATCAACAAAGAGCTGGAGAAGGGATAATAGCTTGGGATAGATTCAAGACTCTGTTTTCGAGAACTACTTCCCGAAAAGCATGAAGAATAGGATGGAGGTGAAGTTCTTAGAACTGAAGCAAGGTGATATGACTGTGGCGCAATACGCAGCTAAGTTTAATGAACTAGCGCGATTTGCAGAACACCAAGTTGGAGATGAGGAAAGAAAGGTGAGATGTTTTGAGCAAGGGACTGAAGCCGTGGCTGTTCAATAAGGTATCAGTTCTTCAAATTGATTTCTTTGCGACATTGCTAGAGAAGACGATCATTGTGGAAGGTGGCAGTGAGGCCTTAAGTCTGTACAACAAGGAGAAGAAAGGAAAGAATACTAGAGGAGAGAACCGTGCTGGAGGAAACAGTAGTGGAGGAAGCAACTTGGGTAAAAGAAAGAGGGAGAACAATAACAATAACAACAACAAAAACAACAACAATCAATCGGGGAATTTTCATAGAGGTTTTAAGAAGAGGGCTGAGGGATACCCGAAATATGGGAAGAACCATCAAGGTGAGTGCTGGAAGGGACGTGGCACTTGCTATAACTACGGACAAGAAGGGCACATTTCACCCAACTTCGCGAAGCCAAAAAAGATGCAAGGATGTTTTTCATGTGGCTCGACGGAGCACCAGATTAAGGACTGCCCAAAGAAGGGAAGTGACGGAGGTAGCAACCAACAAGGGGGAAACAAACTGATGCTCGACGGATCGGCATAATCCAACTGCCCAACTGCCAGAACCTTTAACATAACCATCCAGGACGCAGTAGCTGCGAAGGACGTGGTGTCAGGTATACTCACAATCAATGATATAAATGCTTATGTATTATTTGATTCGGGTGCCACCTGTTCTTTTGTATCTGAAGAATTGGCTAGTAAACTTAGTTCACCCCAAGAACGTTTAGAAGATCTCTTGAACATAGAAGTTGCGAATAAGGAAGTAATCTCTATAGAATACGTTTACCAAAATTATCGTACAAACATTAGAGAACATGAACTGAGCGTATACTTGATTCCTATTAGATTGGGAGAATTTGACGTAATAATGGGAATGGATTGGTTGTATAACCATGCTGCGATAATTGACTGTCAAGATAAATGTGTGAACCTTCAGACACCGAGTAAGTCTAAGGTAGTGTTTTATGGTAGCTCATCGCTTAAGCAATCGTGTTGCGTTATGATGATGCAGGCCAAGAAATTGTTAAGGAAAGGATGTGTAGGTTATTTAGCTTACATCATAGATTCTCGAAAAAAGAGAGTAGAAATTAAGGATATATCTGTAGTGAATGAATTTTGAGATGTATTTCCGGACGATCTGCCTGGTCTTCCGTCAGACAAAGAAATCAAATTCGTAATAGACTTAGCACTGGGAACGGCACCGATTTCGAAAGCTCCATATCGTATGGCGCCAGTAAAAATGAAGGAGTTGATGATACAACTGCAAGCGTTATTAGATAAGGGTTACATTCGATTGAGTGTGTCTCCTTGGGGAGCACTAGTGTTATTCGTTAAGAAAAAGGACGGATCGATGAGGCTCTGTATCGATTATCGAGAATTGAATAGAGTAAAGATCAAGAATAGATATCCGTTATCGAGGATAGACGACTTATTTAATCAATTAAAAGGAGCGAAATGTTTTTCGAAGATAGACCTACGGACAGGTTATCACCAACTGAAGGTACGGGATGAGGACACACCAAAGAGTACGTTTCAAACCCGTTATGGACATTACGAGTTTTTGGTAATGTCATTTGGATTGACTAATGCTCCGGCAGCATTCATGGACTTGATGAACTGAGTTTTTAAGCCCTACTTGGACAAATTCGTGGTAGTTTTCATCGACGACATCTTGATCTACTCGAAGACAGAGGAAGAACACGCCGAACATCTGAAAATTATTTTAGAGGCACCAAGGAAAGAGAAGATGTATGCAAAATTTTCTAAGTGTGAATTTTGGATGGAGAAGGTTCAATTCTTAGGTCACGTGATGGATAAAAATGGAATCTCAGTAGACCCTGCGAAGGTCGAGGCAGTAAGTAATTAGGAGCAACCGAGAACACCAACAGAGGTAAGAAGTTTCTTAGGGTTAGCTGGGTTCTATCAAAGATTCATCAAAGATTTTTCTAAGATAGCAACCCCATTGACAAATCTGACGAGGAAGACAGTGAAGTTTGTGTGGACAGACAAATATGAAGAGAGTTTTCAGGAGTTGAAGAAGAGATTAAGCGAAGCGCCTGTGTTGTCACTACCAAATGATGCGAGAAATTTTGTGGTGTATAGTGATGCATCGCACAAGGGACTTGGCTGTGTGCTTATGCTGCATGGCAAGGTCATTGCATATGCATCACGACAATTAAAGGACTACAAAAAATGATAACCTACTCACGACCTAGAGTTAGCGGCAATAGTTTTTGCGTTGAAGATTTTGAGACACGATTTATATGGGGAGAAATGTGAGATATACACGGACCACAAAAGTCTAAAATATATCTTCATACAGAAGGAGTTGAATATGCGTCAGAGAAGGTGGTTAGAATTGATCAAAGATTATGACTGTAATATTCTTTATCACCCGGGTAAGGCAAACGTGGTTGCCGACGCTCTGAGCAGAAAAGGAAGGGAGAAACTGTTTCGTTTGACGACTCAAGAAGAATTGGTAAGAGAAATGGAAAGATTAGAGATAGAGGTAAGAGGACCAAAAAGGTCTGAAGAGAAATTGTTTATAATGGAAGCTTGTATAACATTGTTGGATAGAGTAAAGGAAGTACAGGAGAAAGATGAAGAGTGCAAGAAAATCAGAAAGAGGGTCACATAAAATGAAGAAGAGAAATTCTGAATGGATAAAGACGGTATCTTGAGATTCGAAGGAAGAGTGTGGGTACCAGCGGTAACTGAGTTAAGGGAAGAGATTTTTCACGAGGCACGCAATACGACGTATTCCATTCATTCGGGAGGCACTAAGATGTACCGAGATTTGAGGCAACATTTTTGGTGGCCCAATCTAAAACGGGAAGTCACAGAATGCGTTAGTAGATGTTTGACTTGCCAATGAGTCAAAGCAGAGCACTAGCGGCCGAGTGGTTTACTACAACCGTTAGAAATATCAGAGTGGAAATGGGAGCATATTACGATGGACTTCGTGGTAGGGCTTCCAGTTACACAAAAAGGATATGATGCCATTTGGGTTATCGTGGATCGACTAACGAAGACCGCATATTTTCTACCGATCAAGATCCGCTATAGTTTAAATCAGTTAGTGAGTCTATACGTAAAGGATATTGTTTCACGATATGGAGTGCTGGTGTCAATTGTCTCTGATCGAGATCCGCGCTTTACGTCAAATTTTTTGAAAATCTTACAAGAGAGAATGGGAACACAGTTGAGGTTGAGTACCGCTTATCATCCTCAGACAGACGGACAGAGTGAGCGAACTTTACAAACGCTGGAGGACATGCTTAGGACTTGCGTGATGTACTTTAAAGGAAATTGGGACGACCACCTACCTTTAGTTGAATTTGCGTATAACAATAATTACCATGCGAGTATCGGCATGCCACCGTACGAAGATCTTTATGGGAGAAAGTGCAGAACGCCATTATGTTGGGGCGAAGTCGGAGAGCGACGAATACTAGGACCAAAGTTAGTTCAACAAACCGCAGAAGTGGTGACAGTGATAAGAGCCAGACTAGTAGCAGCTCAAGACCGCCAGAAGAAGTACGCAGATTTGCATCGGCGGGACCGAGACTTTAAAATCGGCAATTTCGTATTCTTGAAGGTATCTCCATGGAAGGGAAAGATCCGTTTCGGCAAAAAAGGAAAGTTGAGTCCAAGATTTATAGGACCGTTCAAGATACTAAAGCGAGTGGGCGAAGTGGCATACAAAGTTGCATTACCACCCAAGTTGGAACACATCCACAACGTGTTCCACATTTTCGTGTTGCAGCCGTACAAGGTCGACTACAAGCACGTGATTCCTTATGAGCCCATTCAAGTGGAGAAGAATCATGTCCAAATATTAGATAGGAAAGAGCAAACCTTGAGAAATAAAATTATTTCATCTGTAAAAGTACTTTGGCGTAACCACGATGTCGAGGAGGCTACGTGGGAATTAGAAGATATGATGATGAGGGATTATCCCCATCTATTTGTGTAACCTTGTAGCAATTCCGAGGACGGAATTTTTATAAGGGAGGGAGGATGTAATACCCGAGAATTTTTATATATTATTAAATGAATATATTAATGAAAGTTGGATATTTATTTGAATATAAATATTTATGTGATATGAGATGAGTTAACTTAATTACTTCAAATTGAAATGATGATAATTTAGAAGAGAATGTGTAGTTTATTATAAGCTCGAGGAATGCCTTGTGTGGCACACTGATGAAAAGTATGTAATTTAATTCATTAAAGAAAAAATTAATAAGTGGATGATTAATTAATAATATATTATTAATAAAGGGTGATAGCATATTAATGGGTATTTAATGTTTGAGGTTAATATTTATTCTATTAATTGTTTAGTGTAAAGTTATGTAATCGTATATTGTATAGTAACTGCAACTATAAAATATAATGTATAATGTGACATTTTGGCATAACTATGTAATATATATATATAAACTATATTATAAAAGAAAGTGAGCCACATGGGTGGACTTATAAAAATACATGTTGTATGTACATTATACCATATGAGACCAAACTATATAAAGTGTAGTGGTGTGACACTTTAGTAAGACCATGTAATATATATACTATATGGTATATTAAAGTAGGTGAATAAGGAATAACAATAATTATTTTAATAAATACATAATTATAATAATGAGGTTTGTGATAATGTAGTATGTCACTATTTTAACTAAATCATAAATTGACATTATTAAAATGTGCATGGATTATATGTCAATGTGTATACATGTACCTTAATGTGCTACCATGTAATGTTGTTGTGACATTTTAGGTCCATGTATACCCCTAAGTGAACATTAAGTCAATATGTATCTATATGTATTAAGCATATAGTATGTGTTATCTCATTTCTTCCAAATGCTGAAAATAAGTTGTCCCACAAAGGGAGTCACCCCTCCCATTTCTCATTCACGTGATATACAAAAGGCTAAGAGCCTATTCCTCATTCTTCACCCAAGCTCCATTCTAGCTCATGATTATGGGGGAGTGGGATTTATGATTTCATTTACCAACTAATCCTTGTCTAAAGAACTCTTCTTCCATCTCTTGGTTTCAATCCTTAAGATAATGGCTTGGCATGGTTAACAATTCCTCTATAAATAGAGACCTCCTCTTCATTCTCTATGTTGCTTAAATTGCTAAGTTGCTGAAAATTAGTTGCTAAGTGTTGCAAGAGTGAGTTGAGAGCAAGACTTTAGCAAATTCAAAGCTCAAGAGGTATAATACTTAAACCCACTTGAAATTCAATTCCTAGCAATTGCATGATATAGTTAAAATTGATGTGTGAGAAGGTTCTAGCATAAGTTGTTAAGTATATGTATATGTTAGGAATGCAAAGTAGAAGTATGTAAACATGCTAGCTAAATGTATTGTAATGTTTGGCTAAAGTTTTGCTGAAGCAGAACATTGTCTGGTTTGGAACCAAAATAGCGCGGCCGCACCACTCCCTAGTACAAATGACGTGCGGTCGCGTCGGCTGCCAGTCATGAGGACTGACTTTGTTGGACTGGAGTTATTCTAAGCATGTTATGTTGGCTTCATTTTGCATGAAAATGACCCTAGCATATGTATTGAGGATGTCTTGCTTATGGTAAATCATTTAACTTGGTTTAGTTGAGATATTCCAAGAAAACTTGACAAGTTGAAAACTCGAATTTGAGAACATAGAGAAATGTATATTCTGACCTTAAACATCAACGTATTAACTTCCGATATGTCTTGACATGTGACCAATATGTTAGAGATGGTATAGATTATTCAAGCATGATTTAAAAAGGGAAAAGTCTAGTAAATGTCTAAACTAGCTATGTGTAAATGAACTATGTTTTGAACGTATGAGCATGCTTATGTGGTCTAATTACGAGTATATGAAGACATTATATAAGACTTATGAATCTATCTTGCATGCTTAAATAATTTTGATAGCATTCTAATGGAAACGTAGAATTTCAAAGGTGAACTTGACGAACTATATGTCCTTTGAGTTCTGAAATTGTGAGCATGCTTAGGTGGTATGATTATGTATGTACAAGCATGAAATATGATATGTGTAATAGCTTTGCATGCTTGGTAGGTTAATATGAGATTTTCGAGAAAAACCTTAAAAGTTTGAAATCTAGTTGTTGATAACTATATTATGAGCATCTTGAAATTTATAACCATCATGATAGGATATTGTATGCCTCTAGACATGATCGACGTGAAAGCCTAGCTAGTCTCGTGTATTGTAAACTAGTTGAGCATGGTTAAGACGTGTCTAAATGAGATAGAACTATATAACTTGACATACATGACCAAAATCACTTGAGCATGTGTAAATGAAGCTTATTGCCCTTATTGCATGTGTATATTGAGTAGACATGAGAAATCTTTTAATCAAATACGTTAAGCCTCGTTAATTGCAAAGTGTTAAGATTATGCTAAAATCATGGTATAAGAATCAAACTCATTATAACATGTACGTTTATGTATGTTTATGTGCGTGTTACCATTAGAGTGTGAGGGTAGGCAAGCTAGGCCAAGCAATCTGATTGCTCAACCCTGGTTTGGACTAGGAGTCGCGCGGCCGCGCCACTCCCTAGTTCAAATCAGGTGCGGCCGCGCCACCTTCTAGAGGAGTCTGACTACTTTGTTTGTAATCTAAGATTGATGCATGCTTGTGTGGTTGTCCTAATCAATAGTACATGTCCAGTGTGGTAATCATGTGTCAACAAGCATGTTAGTGAAAGAATCCTATGACAAATAAGTGTTTATAATCTTAAAGTTAAAATGTGATGACAAACTATGTTCCTTAATGTTATAGTGTATTAGAAACTGATTTCTGTGTTATGTAATGATATACATACAAGATTATACGATTATGAGAAGACTAACATTATATGAATTACGATTGTGTATCATAGCAATTCAAGATAGTAGGAGTACATGTTGAACATATATGACTAATGTGTATACTTGAATAGGATAAAATAAGTTCGTTGGGTGCTAGTAAGCTATAAGTTGATAATCGACGCTAAAGGCAAGTTTCCTTCAACCCGTTCTTGTATCATTTGCAAGTACCCTATCCTTGTGTTTACTTTATTCAAGGAACGTTGTAAGCAAGTTCCTAACCCTACTCTTTATTGAGCATTCATTTAACTTGTGCTATTATTGTCGTACAAATAAGCTTTCGAGATTAAAATTTAGATATTATGAATCATATACTTCATGAATAAGATAAAAGTTGAATTATATGCTTCGAGATTTAAATCTTGAGATTGAACTTATAATTGTTGTGATTTATGCCATTTGATTCGGCTAGACTTATATTGTTAAAAGGCGACCCAAACTAATTGATTAGTGCGGGATCTTGTATTTGACTGAGATGAACATCCTTCGTTGAAGGAAATTATATTGTCAGGAGACCGACGTGCGCACTTTAGTACGATTGAACGATATGCCGAACACCCTTATGTTGGGACGAAGTTGGAGAACGTCGACTGTTGGGACCAGAACTGGTACAGCAGACAGTAGATATCATCAAGGTAATAAGAGCACGACTGGTAGCAGCTTAAGATTGCCGGAAAAAGTATGCGGACTTACATCGCAAGAAGAGAGATTTTGAATTAGGAAGCTATGCATTCCTGAAGGTATCTCCCTGGAAAGGGAAGATTCATTTTGGGAAGAAGGGCAAGTTGAGCCCTAGGTTCATAGGACCATTCGAGATTTTGAGGCGAGTCGGTGAAGTGGCGTACGAGGTAGCGTTACCTCCTGAACTTGAGCACATTCACAAGGTGTTTCATGTGTCAGTATTGCGGCCGTATAAACCAGACTACAAGCACGTTATCTCTTATGAACCGATCCTAGTCAAGAAAGACTTATCGTACGAGGAAGTTCCTGTCCAGATACTAGATAGGAAGGAACAAAAGCTGAGGAATAAGATCACCCATTCCGTCAAGGTTCTCTGGAGGAATCACACAGTCGAAGAAGCTACGTGGGAACTCTAAGAGAAGATGAAAGCAAATTATCCATTTTTATTTAAGTAACCTTATTTTTACAATTCTGAGGATGGAATTTTATAAGGGGGGAGGAATGTAATGACCGTGAAATTTTAAACTTCATTATTAGTTAAATATGTGATTTGATTTTTAATGAGTTAGTTTTGTGAGCTTATTTAAACCTTATGTGGTTATATAATTCTGTGAGTTGAGCCTATGCGAATAAATGCTAGGATTATATTAAAGGGAGTCACTAATGGTTTAATTAAATTAGTGGACTAGCCCTAAGTTTTATATCAAAAGAATTGATGGGATGATTATTAATTAAATATTTAATTTGCTTGAATATAGTGAAAGGATTAATTGTGATTATAAAGGATAAACGATTAACGAGTAATTAATTGATAATATGTCGATTAACTATTATTGTGAATAAATAATATATTAACGAGTAAATGATTAATAAATATAACAATATTATATTTACCCGATTAATTTTTTTATAAAAGCATGCGATAATTAAACTTATATTGTGTGGAAGTTATCTTTATATTATATAAGTACAATGCGACACATTAATGTGGCTATATATCATATATAGTAAGATTAATAAATTGAATGTGTGCATAACGATATGTGGCAATATGTGAGCATTAATGTATACCCCATTAACATATAGTAATATCAATAAACAATTGTTAATTGATAATGTTTTCAATAAGTTATTATGATTATAATAATAACCGTTGTGATAATGAATAATGATAATACCTAATTAAATTATAGTTGGTATTAAGTGAAATGTACATGGATTATTTGTTGATATATCTATGTGTACCCCTACTTGTTACATTGTATTTAGAAGTGACATTGTGACTTAAGTATATACCATATGTATATATATATATATATATGTATATATATATATATATATAACATTAGTGTGTTGTATTCATGTTGCTGAGATTAGTAGCATTGTCCCATAATGAGTGACCATTCCCTTCCTCACGTGAACACTCAAGAGGCTAGCCTACTCTATTCTCTCTTCTCAATCTTAGCAAAGAGTAGCAAATGATCATGAGAGAAGTGGGCATAACAGTGTTTTTCAACAACTCTACCAAACCTTAATTACCCATCAAATTCTCATTCCTTCCATTGGTTTGATTTGGAAGGCAATAGCATTGTCTATATATTGAATCCTCTATAAATAAGCTCTTCTCTTTCTATATTGCAATTGCTGAGATATTGGTAAGTAAAGCAAGTATATTGAGAGAGTTATCAGTGAGGGAGAAGTGGATATAGCAGATTACAGAGGTATAATTCCTATTGTTTGTCATTCATACTCTTTATTTCTTATTCTCTGTAAAATTTCTAAGTTCTTGATTCTTAGATTAAACATGGATTGGATGTTAATTTGATTGGAGTATACTTGCTAAGTGTTATACAAACTTCTAGATATGTTAGAATTGCAATGTATCATGTTTAGACTGATTTTCGTATGAAATTTCTGAGTTGGGTTGTTAAACTGCCGAAGCAGTCTGTTTCTATCTCTGGCCGGACACCTGCGCAGCTGCGCCAGTATTATACTGGCCAACGGCGCAGCTGCGCCAGGCCTAAACCAGATTTTTATTCTTCTGTTACAAACCTGTTATGTACTAGCATGTGGTATATCATTAGGCAAGTATAGGAACATGAGTACATTCATATAGTATGAACATGTATAACGATGTTTGTGACGAACAAGATTTTTGTAATTTAAATTGAATATTTATTGAATTAAATAAATATTTTTCGATGATTTAATTATTGAGTTAAATAATTAATTGATGAAATTGTGGTAGATTAATTTAATTATACGTGTCACATTAGTTAAATTAATGTGGTGAATTTTATATTCAAAGTATGTATTTAATTGAGCTTATTTGATTAATATATTAATTAATAAGCATAATGTTATTCTAATTAATTTAAATAATTAATTAGAGATTTAATGATTTGGCATAATTAATGATTGAGAATTTTAATTATGTGACTATGTGATTTAATATGAATTTATGCTATTTTATTTAAGTGATTTAAATAACATTAATTGATTAATTAGAAGTGTGACGATTTACTATATAATAAAAGTTTATTAAAATAAGTGGAAAGGAGAAATAAATGAGCTAGCCAAACGAGGCCCTATGAGGAGTTGGCCAGTTAACCCACTAAGGGCATTAACCGACCACGACTCCACCAGCTTGAATATGCGTATAATTATATAGACTTATATAAACATATAACATATAAAATTTTATATTTCATCAGAGTAAAATTTTAGAGAGAAAAACTCAACGAAGAAAACACAGAGAATTGAGAGAAGATTTTCATCATCCTTGAATCATCTTCACAAACTAGCAAGGGTAATTCCTTCTCCTAAGTTTTTAAATTCAAGTTCTTAAAGTTTTCCATTAACGCATGTTAGAAATTCTCTGTGAATAACTAATTTGATAATTAATGTATGATATGATTTTATATGTGTTATTGTATGATCATAACATGTTGTATATCATGTATGCATGATTTAATGCGATTAAATCCATGTAGTTATGCTTAATTTGATTTTTCAAAAGTTACAGAGTTTTCCATTTACGTGCTTTAAAAATTCTCTGTGAATGGAAAAAAATTGATATTTGGTCATTATATGGCTATATGTGTGTTCATATGTGTTTATAACATATTGTATGCCATATATGCATAACTTGCAGTAATCGAATTTTGTTTAAATTGGGTTTTCAAAAATTACAGAGTCGTATATATGGCCATACGGCCCTTACGTACAAATTTTATACCATGAATCGATGGTTTAACTTTGAATTAACATTTGCATATGATTGTACACGTTTATACGAACAAAACGGAAGTTAAACGAACGGATTCGGTGTTATAACGAATCCGTAACGTTGAATTTCTTGATTTTCTTCAAAACCGTCAAGAACACCAAGAACAGTGAAATTTAATGGTTTGATTCAAGTAATTGCATGATTTAAGATGTTAAAAACATGTTAGTAACATTGTATGATGTTTCTATGAAGTTCGTACTTCATAGAAATCGTTGTGTGAGTTTAATTTGTATTTAATTGGAGTAATTGGGCCAACGAACTGTCAAAATCGCGAACCAGGGAGTGCACCAGCAGGGGGACCCGCCCCAGCGGGTGTTCATGGGTATTAGGACCCGCCCCAATGGGTATAAGGGCTGTCCAGGAGCCTTTGTTTTTTTTTATTTTCGAGACTGTTTTGACCTCCTGTAGTAAAATAAGCATAACGTTTTCATACGAACTCCGATTAAGGCGATTCAAGATGATTCGGAAAGATAACGAGTAGACCTACAACTTTCATTCTTTAAGTTTTTCAATTTGAAATCGTTAAAATGGGTAAAAATGGCCATCTTTGTGACTGATGCGTATTCGGAGGCAATCGGAGGGTTTCGGACATGCACGCACACAAGTGTAGTGTTCTCGATAATAAAAGATGTTTTATGTTACATACATGAATATTATATGATTTGAAGTTCATGATTAATAAATTAAGTTATTGACATGTATAAGATAATGTGAAGGCTCAAGTTAACAAACTAAGTGCGAACTTGAATATCGTAATTGTAAAACTTGATTATGATTGTTTAAAGGGCTATACATGTGTGATATGCATGTTGTGAGTTTACATTCATGTTATGTGGTTAGCCATTGAGTAATATTATAAACCAAGTTGTAAGTCGAACTTAAGTAATAGTTCTACAGTTAAACATGGTGGTTATGAAAACTAATCGATGTCGTATACATAATGTAATGTGTAGGACGTTGAGGAAGTGAATTGTAATTATATTTGTAGCTTGTGCAAGAGGCAAGTATCCTATCCCTAACTTATTAATTTAGCAAGTTCCCTAAATTTTAATTTATTCATTTATTAAGTCTTAGACTTGTGTTTCTATATCGAGTAAGCTCGTGTTCTTAATTGTTCCAGTTCGAAATTCATATTACATATTTTAACTCTTTTAAAAGCATGACTCAGTTATACAATACTTATTCGATTGTATACTCTTGAAATTTATTATTCAAGTTGAATATCGATGTTATTGTTGAACCTTATAGGACTAGTGAACCCTTATTGATTCGACTAGTCCATAGTTGATGAACGTTCTAAATTCCAAAATACTTATTGAGTTTATCCAAACCAAACTTCCTTCGGTGCGGACTCTGATGTCAAAACTGAGATGAACAACCCTGTAAAAGGGGATTATTTACGCTTTAGCGTTGAGATATTGTGCACAGTATGGTACTAAGGGCTGATCCCCCTAAGTACGAGAAGTAGAGTCCATAGTCTTATGACTGTTAAAGGTTTAAAGCATAAAAACTTTACAACCTAGGACATAGTTCAAGGTCTTATGGCCCTCAGACGTTCTTTTGATTCCTGTTATTCATTCTTGAGTCAAAAGTTGAGTTTCTTTATTCAGATGTCTTTGATTCACTAGCATGTTATTATATTGTTGTCATATTATTATACTTGTGGGCAATCGTGCTCACTCTTGCGTAATAATAACATTGCAGTTAAGAACGAAAGGTCCAACGAGCCTTCTACTAGCAAAGGCAAGGGCAAGGTCAACAAGTGATGAAGACTTGTTGTTTATTTTATTTGTTTATGTTTCAGACTTATATTAGAGTTGTGTAAGACTTATTTATTTGTTTATGTTCCGCACGGATGTTTAAGGTTAGTATGACCTGGGATTTATTTTATTTATTACTCAGATGTTGTAACCCCATAAGGGGAGGATTTAATTCTATTTATTGCATGGTTTGCATTTACTATGGGTAGATAGATAGATGATATTCGTACAGTGAACACCAAGTCCCGTGGAATTGAAGTACCCGGATTTGGGGGTGTCACAGGTTGGTATCAAAGCTGTTGGTTATGAACCTTAGGTTGGGGGAAAACCTTAGGATAGTAGCCTTTTTAGAGATCGAGAACATAGTAATGATAACTCTTATCGAGTTCTAAGAAAGATAATAACTTACCTTATATGTTATGTGCATATACTTATATATTCGAGTATCGATTAACATCACGTAATTACTAAAACTTAAAATTTTATTTTTCAGGATGACAGATGCTGGAGAACCTAGTCAGTCCAGGGACCTTATACCCCTAGAGGCTAGAGAAGAGGAGCCCCGAGATATCCACGTAGTCTGGGAGCAGTTAGTCCAACGAGAGCCATCACCCTTGATCACAGTCATTGGTCAGGAGTATGTGCCGGTGTCTGATTCAGATGAGGACTCTGAGGAAGACCCTGAGGAGATTGAGGTTCAGGCTGAGGCAGCCGTAGAGGAGGAGGAAGACCCTGAAGAGTTCCCGCTGAGCTCTATCAGTGCCGAGATGTATGACGAGCTGTATGACCGTAACATAGAGTTACGTGATACTGTTCAGGAGCTGAGGGAGACTGTTCAGGAGCTGAGGGAGTGGTCGGTTACTCAACAGTCTACCATCGAGCTGAGGGATGGAGAGGTTGAGGCTCTTCACACACGTTTGGGAAATGTAGAGTGCAATTTGGTTCACGAGAAAGGCCAAACTAAGCAGAAGTCAGAGGAAATAGAGGAATTGAAGAATGAACTGAAAGAGAAATCAGCAAGGCTGGCCATAGCAGAGGAGGCTTGGGTAAGGGAATCACGACGAGCAGATCTCGCAGAAGATAATTGTCGGGCGAAGAAGGCCAAGCTTGAGGAGACGTACTCTACGCTTCAATATGCAATTAATGAGGCCCAGGATCGGGTTATGAGGTACCCAATTCAGTTCGAAGGACTATCGTCATACATGCTAGATCGCAGGACGATGTCTCGGATTATGGAAGAAGAGCGTGGCAAAGCTGTTCGTCGCCTTAATGGGCAGTGATAGGAACATTTGATTTTGTGAAACCTATCTGGTAGTTAATAATGTAAATTCCAATGTGTTTATAAACAGAGGAATATTTTATGTTTTAAATCCTGTAGATTCTTTATCTTAGGATAGTTGATGTAAATAGCAGTGATGCTATCGTATTATGTTAAAACTTTTGATTTAGTAATATATCAGAGTTTATTTGAGATAATGTGTTGACTGATTGTGTCTAAATGTTTAAGTTAAGCCTTAAATATTTAAAAGATTGATTAAAGTTCTAATAAGCGTATATCTTAACAGAAATATGCCGCCAAGGAGAAGACCAAACCGTCGACCGGCCCAGGAAGGGTTAACTAACAACAACAACGACGCCAATGCTAACCCCGTTCAGCAGTTGGCGAACTTACTTGCTGGAGCGCTTAACAACCAACCTCAAGCTCCACCGAACACAACGTTCAAGGACTTCAAGGCGGTGGGACCGCCAGAGTTTAAAGGCACCATGAACCCGATAGAAGCTCAAACCTGGGTTATGGAGATGGAAAAAGTTTTCGACGTTGCCAGAGTCAGAGAAGACCAGAAAACCGCCTATGCAACGTTCATGCTAAAATCCGAGGCCAGCTATTGGTGGCAAACGAATAAGGTCCGGGGAGGTGAAGGTGTGATTACTTGGGAGAGGTTTAAAGAGATGTTCTTCGAGATGTACTTTCCGACCAGTTCGCAGAATCAAATGGAGGTCCAGTTCCTGGAGCTGAAACAGGGGAATATGTCCGTACCGGAATATGGGGCGAAATTCAATGAGTTGGCTAGGTTTGCCACGTATCAAGTGCACACCCGTCAGAGGAAGGCAAGGAGGTTTGAGCAGGGCCTGAAGCCCTGGTTGTATAGCAAAGTGTCAATGTTCCAATTGAACACTTTTGCTGGGGTGTTGGAGAAGGCCATTCTCGCTGAAGGTGGGAGTGACGCTATTACAAAGTATAACCAAGATCAAAAAAAGAAGAAGAGTGAAGGTGAAGGAATCAACAAGGCTAGTGGTAGCAACACGGGAGGGAGTAATAATCAGAAGAGGAAGTGGAATGATAACTCATCAACTGGGAATCAGCAAGGAGGTCAGAAGAAGAGGATCGAAGCATGTCGACCTGCGGAAAAGCTCACCTGGGGGTCTGTATGAAAGGAAAACGAGTATGCTACAATTGTGGTCAGGAAGGCCACATAGCACCTAACTGTCCGAACCCAAAGAAGGGCGCTTGCTTCACTTGTGGCTCAAAGGACCATTTGGCAAGGGACTGTCCCAAGAAGGGATCTGGAGGGGCAGGATCAGGAGGGAACAGGGGAAACAGCAGTGGAAGTGCTCTAACTATAACGGGACCAACCGCAACCAACCGATCGACCGCCAGGACCTTCAACATGACCGTACAGGATGCTGTACAGTCTCGCGATGTGGTGTCAGGTATCATTTCGATCAATAAAGTTAATGCTTATGTACTATTTGATTCGGGTGCTACTTGTTCATTTATATCCGATGACTTTGCTAAGAACTTAGAACTTCCTATGGACGAGTTAGAATACCCCATGAACATAGAGATTGCGAATAGAGAAGTGATCCCTGTTAGGTATGTACACAAGAACTGTAGAGTAGATATTAAGGGTAATATTATGAACGTAGATCTTATCCCGATTAGACTTGGGGAATTCGATGTTATTCTAGGAATGGATTGCCTAGTCAATTATGGGGCTGTAATTGATTGCCAGAGGAAGTGTATCAACCTTATGACCCCGTCAAAGGTTGTGTTTTATGGCAGCAAATCACCTAGACAAGCAAGTTGTCTGACGATGATGCAGGCCAGGAAGTTGTTAAGATAAGGTTGTGAAGGATATTTAGCCTACATAGTTGATAGTCGTAAAGAAAACCCGAAAGTGGAAGATATACCAGTCGTGAGGGACTTCATAGACGTATTTCCGGATGATCTGCCAGGACTTCCTCCAGACAGAGAAGTTGAGTTTGTAATCGATTTGGCCCTAGGGACGGCCCCAATATCGAAGGCACCATACCGGATGGCTCCGGTAGAGATGAAAGAGTTAATGGTACAACTACAAGAGTTACTAGACAAGAAGTACATCCAACCAAGCGTATCGCCGTGGGGAGCGCCGGTGTTGTTTGTGAAGAAGAAGGACGGGACGATGCGGCTTTGCATCGACTATAGAGAACTGAATAAGGTCACAATTAAGAATAGATATCCATTACCGAGGATCGACGATCTGTTTGACCAATTGAAGGGTGCAAGGTACTTTTCAAAGATAGACTTGAGGAGTGGCTATCATCAGCTGAAGGTGAGGCCAGAGGATGTTCCAAAGACAGCATTTAGGACTCGATATGGTCACTATGAATTTCTGGTAATGTCATTTGGTCTAACGAATGCTCCTGCAGCATTCATGGGCTTAATGAATGGAGTGTTCAAGCCGTTTTTGGACAAATTCGTGGTGGTCTTTATCGACGATATTTTAGTATACTCAGAGACCAAGGAAGAACATGTAGAACATCTGAAGTTAACATTAGAGGCGTTGAGAAGAGAGAAGTTGTACGCTAAATTTTCGAAATGTGAATTCTGGATTGAAAGAGTGCAATTTCTTGGACATGTGATCGACAAGGACGGAATTTCGGTAGATCCCTCTAAAGTCGAAGCTGTGATGAACTGGGATCAGCCGAAAACACCGTCAGAAGTGAGGAGTTTTCTTGGATTGGCGGGTTATTATAGAAGATTCATTCAGGACTTTTCCAAGATCGCAACTCCGTTGACGAATTTGACTAGAAAATCGGTGAAATTCGTTTGGACAGAGAAGTGTGAGGAAAGTTTCCAAGAGCTTAAGAGGAGGTTGAGTTCAGCACCTGTGTTATCCCTTCCGGACGACACAGGATATTTTGTGGTTTATAGTGATGCGTCGCATAAAGGACTTGGCTGTGTGCTTATGCAAAACGGCAAGGTCATTGCGTATGCGTCACGACAATTGAAAGACTATGAGAAAGGGTATCCGACCCATGACTTGGAGTTAGCTGCAGTGGTATTTGCTTTGAAAATTTGGAGACACTATCTCTATGGGGAGAAGTGTGAAATATATACAGACCACAAGAGTCTGAAATATATTTTTACACAGAAGGACTTGAATATGCACCAGAGAAGGTGGCTGGAGTTAATTAAGGACTATGACTGTGAAATCTTATACCATCCGGGTAAGGCTAATGTGGTTGCCGACGCCTTAAGCAGAAAGGGTCGGGAGAAATTGATGATGTTGACTGCTCAGGAAGAGCTAATTTCAGCAATGGAAAAGCTAGAATTGGAAGTGAAGTATCCGATGGAGATTGACGAGAAGTTGTTTCAGATGCAAACTGGTACAATCCTATTGGATAAAGTTAAAGAAGCTCAACTTCAGGACGAAGAATGTGAAAAGGTTAAGAAAAAGATATCTGAAGGAACCGAACTGAGATTCAAGATAGACAGTGAGGGACTACTGAGATTTGAGAACAGAGTTTGGGTACCGTCAGTGCCAGAGATTAAGGATGACATTTTGAGCGAGGCTCATAGCTCACGGTATTCGATTTACCCCGGTAGTACCAAGATGTACCAGGATCTTCGACAGCACTTCTGGTGGCCGAATTTGAAACGAGATGTTGCTGAGTATGTTGCAAAGTGTCTGACCTGTCAGAAAGTAAAAGCAGAACATCAGAGGCCGAGTGGTTTGCTACAACCCCTGGAAATCCCAGAATGGAAATGGGAACACATTACGATGGATTTTCTGGTTGGCCTTCCGACGACTCAGAAAGTCTACGACGCAGTATGGGTTATCGTTGACCGACTGACGAAATCAGCACACTTCCTTCCGATCAAAATCAGATTCAACTTAGATCAGTTGGCAAGGTTATATGTGAAAGAGATTGTTTTGAGGCACGAAGTTCCGGTGTCAATTATTTCCGACAGATATTCGCGCTTCACATCAAACTTCTGGAAGCGACTACAGGAATGCATGGGGACACAGTTGAGAATGAGTACAGCTTATCACCCTCAGACAGACGGGCAAAGTGATAGAACGATCCATACATTGGAAGATATGTTGAGAGCATGCATCATAGATTTTAAAGGAAATTGGGATGATCACCTACCACTTGTGGAATTCGGTTACAATAACAGTTACCACGCTAGTATTGGCATGCCGCCTTACGAAGCGTTGTACGGAAGAAAATGCAGAACTCCTCTATACTGGGATGAAGTTGGCGAGAGACAATTGCTAGGTCCAGAGTTGGTACGACAGACAGCAGAGATAGTCAAAGTGATCCGGACAAGACTGGTAGCCGCTCAGGATAGACAGAAGAAATACGCCGATCCACACCGTAAGAACGTTGAGTTTGAATCGGGAAGCTATGTGTTCTTGAAAGTCTCTCCCTGGAAGGGGAAGATCAGATTCGGTAAGAAGGGAAAATTGAGCCCAAGGTTCATTGGACCCTTTGAAGTACTGCGAAGGATTGGAGAAGTTGCGTATGAGGTAGCCTTACCTCCAGCGCTTGAGAATGTCCACAACGTCTTTCATGTTTCAGTTTTACGCCCCTACAAACCCGATTACAAACATGTGATTGAATATGAACCCCTACATTTTGAAAAAGACTTATCCTATGAAGAAATTCCTGTTCAGATTGTTGACAGGAAAGAGCAAGTCCTCAGAAACAAAGTTATACCTTTTGTTAAGGTAATTTGGAGGAACCACAGTGCTGAAGAAGCTACGTGGGAACTCGAAGAGCATATGATGAAGAATTACCCAGATTTATTTACTTAAATTTTTTGTATATGTGATTCTGGGGACAGAATCGTTGTAAGGGGGGAGAATGTAACGGGACGAATTTTTAATTGAACCGTGATTCTGGGGACAGAATCCTTTTAAGGGGGGAAAGATGTGACGAACAAGATTTTTGTAATTTAAATTGAATATTTATTGAATTAAATAAATATTTTTCGATGATTTAATTATTGAGTTAAATAATTAATTGATGAAATTATGGTAGATTAATTTAATTATACATGTCACATTAGTTAAATTAATGTGGTGAATTTTATATTCAAAGTATGTATTTAATTGAGCTTATTTGATTAATATATTAATTAATAAGCATAATGTTATTCTAATTAATTTAAATAATTAATTAGAGATTTAATGATTTGGCATAATTAATGAATGAGAATTTTAATTATGTGACTATGTGATTTAATATGAATTTATGCTATTTTATTTAAGTGATTTAAATAACATTAATTGATTAATTAGAAGTGTGACGATTTACTATATAATAAAAGTTTATTAAAATAAGTGGAAAGGAGAAATAAATGAGCTAGCCAAACGAGGCCCTATGAGGAGTTGGCCAGTTAACCCACTAAGGGCATTAACCGACCACGACTCCACCAGCTTGAATATGCGTATAATTATATAAACTTATATAAACATATAACATATAAAATTTTATATTTCATCAGAGTAAAATTTTAGAGAGAAAAACTCAACGAAGAAAACACAGAGAATTGAGAGAAGATTTTCATCATCCTTGAATCATCTTCACAAACTAGCAAGGGTAATTCCTTCTCCTAAGTTTTTAAATTCAAGTTCTTAAAGTTTTCCATTAACGCATGTTAGAAATTCTCTGTGAATAACTAATTTGATAATTAATGTATGATATGATTTTATATGTGTTATTGTATGATCATAACATGTTGTATATCATGTATGCATGATTTAATGCGATTAAATCCATGTAGTTATGCTTAATTTGATTTTTCAAAAGTTACAGAGTTTTCCATTTACGTGCTTTAAAAATTCTCTGTGAATGGAAAAAAATTGATATTTGGTCATTATATGGCTATATGTGTGTTCATATGTGTTTATAACATATTGTATGCCATATATGCATAACTTGCAGTAATCGAATTTTGTTTAAATTGGGTTTTCAAAAATTACAGAGTCGTATATATGGCCATACGGCCCTTACGTACAAATTTTATACCATGAATCGATGGTTTAACTTTGAATTAACATTTGCATATGATTGTACAAGTTTATACGAACAAAACGGAAGTTAAACGAACGGATTCGGTGTTATAACGAATCCGTAACGTTGAATTTCTTGATTTTCTTCAAAACCGTCAAGAACACCAAGAACAGTGAAATTTAATGGTTTGATTCAAGTAATTGCATGATTTAAGATGTTAAAAACATGTTAGTAACATTGTATGATGTTTCTATGAAGTTCGTACTTCATAGAAATCGTTGTGTGAGTTTAATTTGTATTTAATTGGAGTAATTGGGCCAACGAACTGTCAAAATCGCAAACCAGGGAGTGCACCAGCAGGGGGACCCGCCCCAGCGGGTGTTCATGGGTATTAGGACCCGCCCCAATGGGTATAAGGGCTGTCCAGGAGCCTTTGTTTTTTTTTATTTTCGAGACTGTTTTGACCTCCTGTAGTAAAATAAGCATAACGTTTTCATACGAACTCCGATTAAGGCGATTCAAGATGATTCGGAAAGATAACGAGTAGACCTACAACTTTCATTCTTTAAGTTTTTCAATTTGAAATCGTTAAAATGGGTAAAAATGGCCATCTTTGTGACTGATGCGTATTCGGAGGCAATCGGAGGGTTTCGGACATGCACGCACACAAGTGTAGTGTTCTCGATAATAAAAGATGTTTTATGTTACATACATGAATATTATATGATTTGAAGTTCATGATTAATAAATTAAGTTATTGACATGTATAAGATAATGTGAAGGCTCAAGTTAACAAACTAAGTGCGAACTTGAATATCGTAATTGTAAAACTTGATTATGATTGTTTAAAGGGCTATACATGTGTGATATGCATGTTGTGAGTTTACATTCATGTTATGTGGTTAGCCATTGAGTAATATTATAAACCAAGTTGTAAGTCGAACTTAAGTAAATAGTTCTACAGTTAAACATGGTGGTTATGAAAACTAATCGATGTCGTATACATAATGTAATGTGTAGGACGTTGAGGAAGTGAATTGTAATTATATTTGTAGCTTGTGCAAGAGGCAAGTATCCTATCCCTAACTTATTAATTTAGCAAGTTCCCTAAATTTTAATTTATTCATTTATTAAGTCTTAGACTTGTGTTTCTATATCGAGTAAGCTCGTGTTCTTAATTGTTCCAGTTCGAAATTCATATTACATATTTTAACTCTTTTAAAAGCATGACTCAGTTATACAATACTTATTCGATTGTATACTCTTGAAATTTATTATTCAAGTTGAATATCGATGTTATTGTTGAACCTTATAGGACTAGTGAACCCTTATTGATTCGACTAGTCCATAGTTGATGAACGTTCTAAATTCCAAAATACTTATTGAGTTTATCCAAACCAAACTTCCTTCGGTGCGGACTCTGATGTCAAAACTGAGATGAACAACCCTGTAAAAGGGGATTATTTACGCTTTAGCGTTGAGATATTGTGCACAGTATGGTACTAAGGGCTGATCCCCCTAAGTACGAGAAGTAGAGTCCATAGTCTTATGACTGTTAAAGGTTTAAAGCATAAAAACTTTACAACCTAGGACATAGTTCAAGGTCTTATGGCCCTCAGACGTTCTTTTGATTCCTGTTATTCATTCTTGAGTCAAAAGTTGAGTTTCTTTATTCAGATGTCTTTGATTCACTAGCATGTTATTATATTGTTGTCATATTATTATACTTGTGGGCAATCGTGCTCACTCTTGCGTAATAATAACATTGCAGTTAAGAACGAAAGGTCCAACGAGCCTTCTACTAGCAAAGGCAAGGGCAAGGTCAACAAGTGATGAAGACTTGTTGTTTATTTTATTTGTTTATGTTTCAGACTTATATTAGAGTTGTGTAAGACTTATTTATTTGTTTATGTTCCGCACGGATGTTTAAGGTTAGTATGACCTGGGATTTATTTTATTTATTACTCAGATGTTGTAACCCCATAAGGGGAGGATTTAATTCTATTTATTGCATGGTTTGCATTTACTATGGGTAGATAGATAGATGATATTCGTACAGTGAATACCAAGTCCCGTGGAATTGAAGTACCCGGATTTGGGGGTGTCACAATGTTAGTACACACGATTGATGAAAAACTTATGGTTTTGAAATAAAACTTATAGTCTCGAATATGAACTTTGTCATAAACATATCATGTGTATATTCTAATTTTGAGAGCATGATCGTATGGTCTATATTGACATTAGAACTAAGTTTAAAGTGTTGACCTCACTAGCATACTTGATTGAAAGTTAAAACGATTTCAAAGATAAGAAACTTAAGAACTTTGAAAGCAAACTTGACCAAGACTTATGTCTTTTAGATTCTGACCATTTGAGTATGTTTATGTGGCATTAATATGTGTTTCAAATGCATATGAATTATATGTCGAGATGCCTTGCATGTACTAAAAGGACTTAGTGCAATTTTTAAAAAAAACTTAGGATTTGAAAGTTAATAACATCAATTACCATGTGAGTTATGTTATGATCATGCAAGTATGAGTATTAAGATTTCATTATCCCTATAGACATATTGACATGAACATCATTTGTTTATACATGGATTTCACATATGCACGCATATTCATAGAAAATGAATTTCTAAGGCATGAATTATGTGGATTAAAGTATACATGTGTTGTTTACGCACAAGCATGACTACTTAACATTGTTTAGCCTCGTTATGTGGTAATATGACTTTAATAGTTGACCTTGAGGCATGAACTTGATTAACTTAAGGTTTACCGCCATTAAACCATGTAACCATGAGCTATAGACAGAACCTTGCAATATGTGTATCTTAAACGGTATTGCATGATTAAATTGAAGTGCTATGTGTTCAAGCCTATGTTGATGCATAGAGACTAGATATTCTATAGTTATTAAATCTAAGACAGGATTAGATGTTTATGGACTCAAGCATAGTAAATTGACTTATGTGAACTATGTGATAAACCTATCTGATGATTAGATTCTTGTAAGTGTAGACTAATATTAGTTTACACATGCTAATTGAAAGACCGACTTGTTAATGTTAGGTCGTTTCAACGCCATTTATTTAAAGCTAGGTTATTTGTAGCTGAGCAAACAGGCAAGTTCCCGAACTTCACTATTTGGTTGTGCAAGTTCTCTGACTTACACTCTTTATTTGTGCAAGTCTTTTGAAACTCATTCTTTATTGTGCAAGTTTCTTATCCTTCTCATATTGTATTGAGCAGGTTATTATTGTGTTGCAAGTTATTTTATTTAAGCTTGAATCTTATTTCCAAGCATGTTATTAGGTGGTTTAATTACTTTACAATTATTCCACATCGATCTTATTGATATTCGAACTTGGTGCACTTGAGTTCGTACAGTCTTGGACTTGTACATTATTTAAAATTTTATAATTCTTGAACTGTGTCAGATAGAGTCTGAACCATTATTCGGTCAGCAATTGTATGAAATTTTTATAAAAGCTATCCAGACCAATTGATGGTAGGGATTCTTAGACTGAAGAGAACACCCCTTATATTATAGGGGAGTACCCCAGGTATCTAGTATAAAGATACAAAATACAGAATTCAATGTTATGCATATACATGGCGTACACGAGGCTGATCCCCTCAAGTACTTATTCTGTAGCCAGTAACCAAAGGGTCAATCAGCTATTGATTCCATTAGAGTTTTATAATTCAAAGTCTACTTGACTATCAGTTATTCTAAAAGCAATTATTATTCTTGGTTCCGATATTCATATTGTTGAATTCATTGTCAGATATATTTCATTCATCATAATATACCCTTTATTGTTATATTTAAACTTGCTGAGCAAACTTGTTGCTCATTCTTGCTATATCACGACTTCTATTACAGTTAAGCCAGAGACTTCAGGGAAGGACAAGGATAAAGGAAAGATGTAGGGATAGTTTGCAAGGAGCAGACTTTGTCTTATTATTAGTTTAATTACTTTATGTAATATGAACCCTAATGATTATTTTAGGGTATATTCGTATTATTGTATTAAGGTTATCAAATCTTGGGACTAGTAACACCTTTTGAATGAACGACATACATTTATTATATTCCGCATTTACTTATTATATGTTGTCTAGAGGTGAATATTTGTACTGTATCATGACTACCGGATCGGGGTTAGAGAACCCGAATTTGGGGGTGTCACAGCACCAGCAGCAAGAAATAGAATAAACAATCGATTGGCAAACTTCAAAGACTTCAAGGCAGTAGGACCGCCAGAATTTAATGGTACAACTGACCCTATAGAAGCCCAAACTTGGGTGAAGGAGATGGAGAAGGCTTTTGTTATTGCTAGCGTAGCGGAGGAGCAAAAGACAGCTTTTACTGCCTATATGATGAAGGGAGAGGCAAATTTTTGGTGGGAGGCAAATCAAACTAGAGCTGGAGAAGGAGTGGTAGCATGGACTAGGTTTAAGGAACTGTTCTTCTAGAATTATTTCTCGTCCAGTATGCAGGCTAGGATGGAGGTGAAATTTTTAGAATTGAAGCAGGAAAATATGTCTGTGTCGGAATACGCAGCTAAGTTTAATGAGTTAGCTAGATTCGCTCCACACCAAGTGGATACGGAGGCAAGGAAGGCAAAAAGGTTTGAACATGGCCTAAAACCCTGGATCTACAATAAGGTGGCGGTGTTGCAGATTGGTTCTTTTGGATCGCTTTTGGAAATGGCTATCATAGCCGAAGGAGGAAGTGAGGCCATGAGCCTTTATAATAAGGAAAAGAAGAATAAGGGTAAAATCGAGGGAGCGTCAAGGTGGAGGGAAGCAGTGGAAGTGGAAAATAGAAGTGGAATAATTTTGGAAATATTGAAAATAGGCAGGGAAGCATAAAGAAGCAGGGTAAGCAGTGTGAAAATTGTGGAAAAAATCACTCGGGTTAGTGTCTGAATGGGAAGTTTGTGTGCTTTAAATGCGGGCAGGAGGGACACATCTCTCCTAATTGCCCCAATCCAAGGAAGAAATGTGGGTGTTTTATTTGCGGATCGACAGACCATATGGTGAGGGAGTGTCCGAAGCGAAGATCCGACGGGGGAAATGCCAATACAGGGAATAGCAGTGGAAGACTCGCAATAACTGGTCCAACTCAACCAAGTAAATCAACTGCAAGGACCTTCAATATGACGGTTCAAGATACAGTAGCAGCTAGAGATGGAGTTCTAGGTATGATTCCGATCAATGATATCAATGTATATACTTGATTCGGATATAACCTATTTTTCTTACAGTAAGATTGTTAAGATAAGTACGTTACTTTTGTGAACGTTAGGAACCCTTGAATATGGATATACGAAAGGCATCTTAGGAAAAGATATATATTATAATAATAACTCATTCATAAAAGGATTTTGAAGGAGGAATTTGAGTTCCGTTGGGAACTACCATAATTGGTGCAAGCAGACAGTCAGCAATGGATCAAGAAGCGCAGCCGTTCCGGACTCATGATACGAAATCTTATAAGGAGGGGAGAATGTAGTAATTCAATATATAAATAAATAAATATTAATAAATAAAAATCTATGGATAGATATGGAATTAAGCGTAAGGTAAAGGTGATTCCGGGGACGGAATCCTTATAAGGAGGGGAGAATGTAAGGACCGAGAATTTTATACGACTATAATTTTACGAATAAATTTTTTTTTATATATTATTATTTTATTAACTATTATCATTATTGTTATCAGCAATATTTTGAACATATGTGATATGAAATAAGCAAGTTAGTTAATTTAATTATTATGAGTTGACTAAGAAAGGAAGCTAAGATGAATAGTTGTTCAAAACTCTAATTCAAATTTCAAATAGGGATTTGAATATTAATACAATTGTTATTGTATTTAGGATGATATATATGTACATTATGTGATTAATGTTAAGTGATTAATTATTGATATGAATTATAAATATTGATTATATGAGTACGTGAGTATTTAAAGAATTTATCAACAATGATAAATGTGTTAGGAATTATGTGAAATAATGTTAATATTTAAAATATATACTAACCCTAAGAGATTTATTTTATATATCTTTATTAATTAATTTTATAACTTAAGTAAAGCAAATCTAATTGAGTTATAAAATTAAAGGTACATGAGTGACTATTTGAATTATAAATGAGTAAAATGGAAACCCTAATTAAATTATTAGGGTAAGAATAAAATTAAAAGTATTGGACCTAACCTAAATTGCATAGCCCAAATAATTGTTTAGAAAGCCCAAAAGAAATTATTTAAAGTCCAATCTTTTAGCTAGTTGAAGAGGGACCTTTTGGACATTTGGTAATCTAAATATTGCAATAAAAATAAACCAAATGGGCTAATAAAGGGGGAGGGGCGGCACATTAAGGAAGAGAAAGAAGGGGATGTATGCAATGATTGTTTCACTTTAGTTGGTGGCCAAACCTAACAACTATTCCTTAGGTGTCATTTCCTCATTTAACCAACAACTTTAACCAACCTTGCAAGCCACCATATGTTAATGACAGAGAGAAAGAGCAAGATCTATTGGAGATTTTGGATAGATATACATGTTATATCTATATCTAATTACTTACACACACAAAATCATTTCATTTCTCTCTCTTTTCTTTTTAACTAACACAAAAGAAAACCAAGATAGAGAGAGTGAGAGAGTTTCGGATCAGCCATAGGAAGAGAGAGAGAAATCTTGGTGAGTTCATAGTTTCATAAACAAATTATAGAAAGAAGAAGAAAGAAATCATAAGCAAAGGTATAACCTTTAACTAGTTTATGCATTTTATTTTATTATTTTCAATCAAAACATGGATCTAAGATTTCAAAACTCCAAAACCTTAGATCTATGTGTTAATAAGTGTTTATATTTAGATCTATCACTTTTGAATATCAAAAGTTAGATCTAAAGCTAGAAATGGAAAGTATGTTTTGAAAAGTAAGAAAACCCTAAATTTTCTTAGTATTGATTATGTTTTGTTTGGATTTGGTGAAGTTTTAATGAAATAGATGATGGATCATGATAGATCCTTGATATTAAGGAGTATTAGTATGTATTATGATGGTATATGATGTTTATTGTATGATTAATCAAGAGATCATGAATATTTTCTTCCAAAACACAAAAGTTAGAAAAATAGATTTTTGAGAAAACAAAACATGAAATTAAAATAATCATATCTCTCATTCTATTTCAAATTTTTGAGTGTGGTCAAATTTTAAAATTATATCTGTACGTCGTCTAACTTTTCCAAGTGGAATCACTGAAAAAGGAGTTGTAGATTTTCGTGTGGACTAATTTTAGTAAAGGATGCCAAATCTGAAAAATGAACAAAAGTAATCTGTCCAACATTTTCAAGGGTATTTTTGGCAACTTAATTAATGAAATAAAATCTAATCTTTTGGGATATGAAAATATATGATATAAAGTATCTACTGTCCAAAAATGAACTTATTCTGACTTAAATTGACCGAGTTATTGTCATTTCAATATTCGGATTATTTTGACCAAAATCGCTATAACCGGAGTTCTATAACTCCGATGGTCACGAAATTTAAACTAGGAGTTCACGTTAACACGTGTAAGATTCCGCCAAGAGTTGAGAATTTCTGGAGTTAAGCATGATATAGCAAATTTCTTAAGCTACGAACTAAAAACAGAATTTTGAAAAATACTAAAGGAAATTGAAAAATTTCAGAAAAATTATTTTTGCGTATGAAATATATGTACATATGTGTGGTCAAAAGATAAAAAAATAATAAGATGATTTGGTATAAAGTATGTTGAAAAAGGGGAATCCAGTTTGCTGAATTTCAATCTGGTTTGCTGGATTAGCCACGAGGATGCTGGATTGGTATGTTTGGATAATCCAGGATGCTGGATTGGTATGTTTGGATAATCTAGGATGCTGAATTAGTATGTTTGGATAATTCAGGATACTGGATTGGTATGTTTGGATAATCCAGGATGCTGGATTGTTATGTTTGGATAATCCAGGATGCTGGATTGGTCTATTTGGATTAATCCAGGTTACTGAATTGGTAGGTTTGGTCAATACAGGTTGCTGGATTGGTAATCCAGGTTGTTGGATTGGCAATGCAGTTCGCTGGATTGGTTATATGGTTTACTAGTTTATAAATAAGAAACTTATAAATGAACGAGTAAATGTTAAGATGTTATTTAATGTTAAATTATGTGATTACATATTAGATAATTTACTTATAAAGTAGTAGTATTATGAAGTATAATGTGATATATTGATTGCAAGAATAATCTTATTAATGATAGGTCTTTGTATTAAAGATAAAACTATATTGCGTAGCAGTAAGCAGCGATCAAGGCAAGTATCCCTACTCTATGCATTTACTTTATGCAAGAGATCTATAACTATGCAAGTATCTCTAACTTGTTTCTCATTAAGCAAGTATCTCTAATTTGTTTATTATTGAGCAAGTATTCTAACCTTTGCATTTACTTTATGCAATGGATCTTTGTGTAAGCAAGTTTCTTAACTCTACTTTTCATTGAGCAAGTATCTGAATCTTTGCATTTATACAATGGATATTTGGTTGAACGAGTATTCTTATTTCATTTATATTCAAGCAGACTCTCGAATTTCATTCGATTCGTTCATTGTTTACAAGTATCTTATTATTGTCTACATATGATTCATATATAATCAAAATTGTTCTGTTATTTATAAGCTAAGCTTGGTTGTGAAAGTGTCCTCACTTGTATGAACTATTGTATTTGAACAAGTATTCTTGAACTCAAAATTCTTTGACATTATAAGTATTGATGCATACTATTCTATATTAGTATGTATATATGGTTTAAAAGTTGTCTAAGCTATTTGACTCGGCTAGACATAGTTTGAAATATGTCGTTGAATATTATTGGTTATGATAGAGTCGTCCAGCTAAATTGATTTGGTTCGGACTCTAGACTGAGTATGAACATCCCAAAATGGAGAAATTTTTATGCGCCAAAGGCGGTTATGATGAACGTAATTATCGTTTTATTAAATAGTGTTGATCAATACAGGGCATACGGGATGATCACCCAACGTGTCCGTAAGTCATGACGGTTTGCAGATGAATTTCTGTACAAACCTTTTCAAACTTGAAAATAATGGTTCAAGGTCTATTGATCGCTCAGCATTTATAGTCACTACGTCGTTTCAAATTTGTAAACGGTTTGATATGTTGTTAGGAATTGTTTCAAATGGCTTCACAACTATTGATTCGTTGTAGAAGTATACTTCAAAGAAAACATTTATTTCTTTCAGCTGATGTTTATTATCTGATATTACTGCTGAGCAATTAAATGCTCATTCTTGCTTTAAATTAAATTTTTTTACCTAAGCGTGATCGACCAGGTTCTGGCATGGACAAAGGAAAGGGGAAACTGAAGGAATAAGTCATAAGGTGTTATTTATAATAATTAGAGTTATGTATTATGATAATATGATATTTATCATGTAATAATGTACTTAAAGGTCCGTACCTGGGGATTAGTTAACTTTGATATAATTTTTAAGTTTCTAATATATTAAGCAGTTCAAGTGAATAGATATCGTGCAGCACCAAATACGGGTTTCAAGTACCCGGATTTGGGGGCGTCACAGTCACACTCGTCACTCAACGTCTAAAGAATCACAATCATAGCAATCCCACATGTTCATTTTAACGCGAATACGGTCCCCGTCTATCAATTACGTATTTTATGTTCGTCGATTTGTAACCTTTATTCATCATTTAAGATATTTCTTTTCATAAACATTGCATTCATGCTTGTTGTCGACGTCGGGAAAAAATGCGGGTCGAATTGGAATCGAATCTTTCTATCTTTTCCTAAGTTTTGTCTACCCTTATTCTTTTTATTTGTAAAAAAGGTTTTGAAGGGTTTTTTAGGAAAAGGCCAACATGTATCATGTCGACGATTTGAACGTTTTATAGAGTCGCCAGTTAGTAGTTTTGAAATGATTGTACCAACTCAACCGAGTTTTATTTGAAAAGAGGCCCAATTGCTGGACACTGTCGAAACTTGATCTTTGAAACCAAAGTTCTAAGTTCGGAGGCTTAGTTAAGTGTGGGGAAGGTGTTAGGCACCCCACAACTCCCGTGTAAACACAGTACTGCATCTTTTCAATATTTTTCTTTTAAATCTAAAATGTGTGTGTGACTGTTGGAAGAAATTGGGCCTATATTTGATTAAAAGCAAAGACGTGCTTCGTTGAACCTATATACGAAGAGTTTGATTTGATTTGCAAAAGTCTCTTTTTCAGACAAGATTATTAAAATGACATTTTGAAAGAAGGTTTTCAAACCCTTACGCTAACATAGTTATTGAAGCATGTTGATACTTTCATTTTTTATCTTTTCAGCCTTTTGGCTCAATTTAAATGGGGATTGTCGGGCTGCGAAGCATCCTCGACCACAGAATATATACAAGTGTCGGTCTTCTCATGGGCATGACAGCCATCGAAGTGACTCTGACACGAAAAATCATATTTTCACTATGTTGAGACCTTAAACCCGGATAATCGTTTTAAGGTCTTTTGAATGTACAATTTTATAGAAAAATTGACAGGGTACATCTATAAAGTGGAGTTTGTCCGTCGTGGGAATCAGATTCTGATCAGTTTGATCATGAATCCCACGATTCCTAGACTTACAAAGAGAAGCCATAGAAGCTACACAGTTCAAATATGTACAGAAATATATATTTACATCCAGATATCGCCAGAACCAAGGATTCATCAGTAAATCCTGGCTCGCGAGTAACCGAAACATCTCTTTCCCACTAGATAGCGATCTAAGGGCCGCGAGGTTGCTTTCATAACTGAAACTAGAAAAATTGCTAGATTTAAGTAAATCTCAGCCATTCTAGCTTTTCGGTTTCGTTTGGACCTATTTTGAACCATTTAAAAGCTAGAGTTAGCGAGATTTAAAGAAATCTAGTTCGCCCAAAGAGATGTCAGTGCTGATTCATATCAAATAAATATTTAAAGCAACAGTTTAATCAAAAGGAGTAAAGAAATATTTATATAATTATATATATACAAAAGTTGTAAAGGGCGATGGGTTTCACTCCGATGCCCGGACTGGAATGTAAATATATATATATATATATATATATATATATATATATATAAAAGCTATAAAAAGCCACGGAGTAATCCAGGCTTGACAGAATAGAAATATATATATATATATATATATAAGTTGTAAAGGGCGGTGGGTTTTCACTCCGATGCCCGAACTGGAATGTAAATATATATATATATATATATATATATATATATATATATAAAAGCTGTACAAAGCTACAGAATAATTCAGGCTGGACATAATGTAAATATATATATAGAACCTGTAAAGGGCGACAGATATTTTATCCTTTGCCCGGACAAAAATGTAAGTATATATATATTTATAAAAACAGTAAAAAGGCCACAGAATGATCCAGGCCGAACTGGAATGTTAATGTTAATATATATAGTTAATATATATATATATATATATATATATATATATATATATATATATATATATATATTAAAGTAATAAAAAGGCCACGAATTATAAATTCAGGCTCAAATAAGTCAGAAAAATTTATATATATATATAGTTATATATATAAAAGAAGTAAACTACCACAGATTTGACATCCGGGCTTGACAGAATTAAAAGTTAGTATATATACAGTTAAATATACACATTAAAAAGCCAAACCCGGACTAGGAAGATAACCCAGTCCGGCGAAGTTGCTAGAAACAAAGATATATGTATATAAAAGCTGTTAGAAGCGACAGATCGACGATCTGAGTTGTAGAAATGCCAGAAAATGAGTTTATGAACGAAAATGTATAAAAAGTAAGCAAAAACGGCCACGGAACTGAGTTCTGGGCATAATCAAAAAGTGAAACGTAACGTGCAAGTGTATAAAAGTGCAATGAAGTAATATAAACTTTATGATCGTAAAAATACTCACAATGGAGTACTACACTGGCTTTTTGCCAAATTGTAGGCTTTAAACGTTCGTTTCTATCAGTTAATTTTTGATATGTGGTAGTATATGGGTATATCTACGTGTTGGAGTAATAAAATTTGGGTTTGGAGTACAAGAGTGGGGCTGAGAAACCAAACAAGCAGAGGTTCAGAGAGTTTTTCTATATAAAATGAGCTGGGGGTGCACTCATATATATAGACCCGATGGAAGCAGCTCTACCTGCAACAGCTGCAGGTAGAGGTGAGGTTCCATGTGGCAGGGCCCATGTGGCTGGTCCCGTTGTATCAAAGTACGTGCACTCCGAGCAATGTGATGTCAGATTTAAAACTTTCTAACTCTTGATCGGAGCGTCCGTTTGAGGCGTGCTATACCTTTCCGAAAAGCCCTCACCGAGAGTGTCGCAATGACATGGGAGTAATCCTTTTTTGAGCCCAAAAATATGGGTTCATAACTAGGTCTTTGATTCCTCGTAGTTTGTCCGTTGAGCTGTCTTGCGCTGTTTCCACTCGGGATCAATGTTATAGTTCTTTCTGACCTTGGTGGCATCAATTAGGCTTGAGTTTAATAGAATCAGCTTAAAGTTGGTAAAATGACCATTTTGCTCCTCCTGGGGTTGCCTCAGTGCTGGCATGGCCTTCGGCTGACTTCCCGGGGTTGTCTCCGAGGTTTGGATTCCAGTCGATTCTGTTTATACTCAGGGTTGCCTCCGAGGCTAACTTGATTCTTCCAGGTTTGACTTTAGAGATGATGTGAGGCTTTGGGGTTGTCTTCCAAGTTGAGTTGGCCTTTCAGGTTATGACAGGAGCTTGACCTGACCTTCCGGGTTGAGATCGAGGCTGACCTGTACCTCCCGGGTTAACACCGGGCTTAACCTGTACCTCTCGGGTTGAGACCGAGGCTGACCTGTACCTCTTGGGTTGAGACTGGGGCTGACCTGCCCCTCTCGAGTTGAGACCGGGGCTGACCTGTACCTCCCAAGTTAAGACCGGGGCTGACCTATACCTCTCGCGTTGAGACCGGGGCTGAACTGTACCTCCCGAGTTGAGATCGGGACTGACCTGTACTTCTCGGGTTGAGACTGAGGCTGACCTATACTTTCCGGGATGAGACCAGGGCTGACCTGTACTTCTCGGGTTGAGACCGGGGCTGACCTGTACCTCCCGGGCTGAGACCGGGGTTGACCTGTACTTCCTGGGCTGAGACCGGGGCTGACCTGTACTTCCCGAGTTGAGACCGGGGATGAGTTAAAATAGACGGTTTTTCCCTCCTGTAGGGTTAATAACAAGAATGCAAAAATTCGAGTGTCTGCTATAGGACTGAAGAAAATTTCGAGTGTCTACAGATGCCCCTCTTTATCATGTTCATACAATGCAGTGGAATGAACATGATAAAGATTGCTAGACACTAGAAATGCAAATGCAAAGTCAAGGCAATGCATGACATGATATGTGATGAATGTTAGATGCCTTTGAGGGGTTAGGGTTATCATTAAATGTTCACGTCATTCTCTACTGAGGATAACGTCATTCATGATAAACCTTGGGGCAGCATTGTCAGGCGGTTACTGGTAGGATATCACTGATAGGTTATCAGAGTTAGGCTATCACAGATTGTTCTCGTCTCTTTTTGCTGGGGATAACGTTATCCGTGATGGACCTGTCGACTCTGATGGGGATGATATTATTGATGATACCTTGGTTTGAGACCAATGGTTTCCCCCGTCTGTCAATACTACCCGTAGGGCATATTTTCCTTTAGCTGATGCAATTGTACATTTATGAAGGCTCCTCTGCTGGGGGACCTATCTCGATTACCGAGTTACCTTAGTGGGTGCTTCCGATGCCTATCCTGACGATAATTTACACCGCTAGTTTGCAACCGGAGGTTGAATCACCAATCCTTCTTGGTGCTTCCTCTGAGGATGTGTATAACAGATTCCATTATCTGTCCTTTGTGGGGATAGATTGATATAATGTTTTTCACCACCGAATCATTCCCGATGCTTCATTGGAGTAGAGCCAGCGACTGAATTGTCACCGGTCTGCATCCGGCGCTTCGTTAGGGTTGAGCCAACTGCTGAACTGTCATCGATCAGTACCCGACGCTTCGCTGGGGTTGTGCCAATGGCTGAACTGTCATCTGTTTATACCCGACGCTTCACTGGGGTTGAGCCAATGGCTGGACTTTCATTGGTCAGTGCCCGACGCTTCGCTGGGGTTGAGCCAACAGCTGAACTATCATCTGTCAATGCCCGACCCTTCACTGGGGTTGTGCCAACGGCTTAACTATCATTGGTCAGTACCCGACGCTTCGCTGGGGTTGTGACAATGGCTGAACTGTCATCGGTCAGTACCTGACACTTCGCTGAGGTTGTGCCAACAGTTGAACTGTCATCGGTCTATACCCGATGCTTTGCTGGGGTTGTGCCAATGGCTGAACTATCATCGGTCAGTACCATACGCTTCACTGGGGTTGGGCCAACTACTGAACTGTCATCGGTCAGTACCCGATGCTTTGCTGGGGTTATGCCAACGGTTGAACTGTCATCAGTCAGTACCCGACGCTTTGCTGGGGTTTTGCCAACGGCTGAACTATTATCGGTCAGTACCTGACACTTCGCTGGGGTTGTGCCAACGGCTGAACTGTTATCGGTAAGTACCCGATGCTTCGTTGGGGTTATGCCAAAAGCTGAACTGTCATCGGTCAGTACCCGATGCTTCGTTGGGGTTGTGCCAACGGCTGAACTGTCATCGGTTAGTACCCGATGTTTCACTGGGGTTGTGCCAACGGTTGAACTATCATAGGTCAATACTCGACGCTTCGCTGGGGTTGTGCCAACAGTTGAACTGTCATTGGTCTGTACCTGACGCTTTGCTGGGGTTGTGCCAACGGCTGAACTGTCATCGGTCAGTACCCGACGCTTCACTGGGGTTGTGCTAACGATAAAACTGTCATCGGTTAATACCCGATGATTCGCTGGGGTTGTGCCAACGGTTGAACTGTCATCGGTCTGTACCCGATGCTTCGCTGGGGTTGTGCCAACTGTTGAACTGTCATCGGTCAGTACCCGACGCTTCACTGGGATTGCACCAACGACTAAACTATCATCAGTCTGTACCCGACGCTTTGCTGCGGTTGCGCCAACGGCTGAACTGTCATCGTACTGTACCCGACGCTTCGATGGGATTGGGCCAACGGCTGAACTGTCATCGGTCAGTACCCGACGCTTCGCTGGGGTTGAGCCAACGGCTAAACTATCATCGGTCAGTGCCCGACGTTTTGCTGGGGTTGTGCTAACGACTGAACTGTCATCGGTCAGTACCCGACGCTTCGCTGGGGTTATGCCAACGGCTGAACTGTCATCGAACAGTACCCGATGCTTTGTTGGGGTTGTGCCAACGGCTGAACTTCCATCGGTCAGTACCCGACGCTTCGCTGGGGTTGTGCCAATGGTTGAACTGTCATCGATCTGTACCCGAGGATTCGTTAGGGTTGTGCCAACGGCTGAACTGTCATCAGTCAGTACCCGACGCTTTGCTAGGGTTGTGCCAACGGTTAAACTGTCATCGATTAGTACCCGACATTTCGCTGGGGTTTTGCTAATGGCTGAACTATCATCGGCCAGTACCTGACGCTTCTCTGAGGTTGTGCCAACAGCTGAACTGTTATCGGTCATTACCCGACGCTTCGCTGGGGTTGTGCCAACGGCTGAACTGTCATCGGTCAGTACCCAAAGCTTCGTTGGGTTGTTCTAATGGCTGAACTATCATCGGTCAGTACCCAACATTTCGCTTGGGTTGTGTCAACCACTGAACTGTCATCGATCAGTACCCGACGCTTCGCTGGGGTTGTGCCAATGGTTGAACTGTCATCGATCAATACCCGACGCTTCACTGGGGTTGTGCCAATGGTTGAACTGTCGTCGGTCTGTACCTGATTCTTCGCTGGGGTTGTGCCAACAGCTGAACTGTCATCGATCAGTACCAGACGCTTCGCTGGGGTTGTGCCAACTGGTTAAACTGTCATCGGTCAGTACCCGACGCTTCGCTGGGGTTGTGCCAACTGTTGAACTGTCATCGTTCAGTACCCGATGCTTCGCTGGGGTTGAGCCAACGGCTGAAATGTCATCGGTCAATACCCGATACTTCGCTAGGGTTGTGCCAACGGTTGAACTGTCATCGGTCAGTATACGACGCTTCCCTAGGATTGCGCCAACGGCTAAACTATCATCGGTCAGTACCCGATGCTTCGCTGGGGTTAGGCCAACGGCTGAACTATCATCGGTCAGTATTCGACGCTTCGCTGGGGTTAGGCCAACGGCTGAACTATCATCGGTCAGTACCCGACGCTTCGCTGAGGTTGCTCCAACAGCTGAACTATCATCGGTCAGTACCCGATACTCCGCTGGGTTTGTGCCAACGGCTAAACTGTCATAGGTCAATAGTCGACGCTTCGCTGGGGTTGTGCCAACAGTTGAACTGTCATTGGTCTATACCCGATGCTTCACTGGGGTTGTGCCAACTGCTAAACTGTCATCGGTTAGTACCCGACGCTTTGCTAAGGTTGTGCCAATGGCTGAACTGTCATCGTTCAGTACCTGACGCTTCGCTGGGGTTGCGCCAATGGCTGAACTGTCATCGGTCAGTACCCGACGCTTCGCCGGGGTTATGCCAATGGCTGAACTATCATCGGTCTGTACCCGACGCTTCGAAAGTGGCAATTTTTGGCAACTTGTTGATGTTTTTCAGCAGTTCTTTAGCAGTTTTCATCATTGGTCCCCGAATATTTCTTCAGGATGAATACCAATAGCTTCCATGAAGTTCCACCTTCTGTCAGTAGTCCGCTGCTTAAACGCAGGACTTCAGGACAAACCGCTCAATCGCGTAGCGATTTTTTCTCAGATTTGACTTTCAGCTCATATAAACTCCATTTTAACTCCAACTGGACCCAGCCAGAGGGGACGGGGCCCACCCTGGGGAGACACATATAGGGGTGCGGTAGCCGCAGGTGGGCCCACTCTTTTTTGCGATTTTAAAATGGGCAGCGGGAGCTCTCACAAGTCATTTTCCGTTTTGATTTTCTATAGAAATCCTATTTTCTTTTTCAGATCTACGGAGTTTGGCAGTTTTTTTCAGATTCCATCAGCGGCCATGCGTTCTGCACGTCTCAGGTGATGTTTTCATCCCTTCTTTTCCAGTTTTAACAGGTAGAATTGTGTAAACCACGTAGGATGCTTCTTAACGCAATGTATCAAAAATGTATACTTATATGACTTGATAAAAAATTTTTGACTTTATAAGTATGCATATTTTACTACAATGCACGTTTTGATGTAAGAAAATTTGAATTTTGATATAGTAAATTTTAGCTCTTTTGATCAGTTTACTCATCATTTTTGAGGCCTAGTGAGCCTGAATTTTCAACTAAGAAATGTCCATGGTAATTTGGCTACCAATTAAAGTTTATTTTTAAAAAAATTTCATAAATATGAATTGTTTCTATTTTTGGGAAGGTGTGCTATTGAATGGCCATTGTGTGCATGCGAACAGTCCATTTTACAAAGGAGACTCTGGCAAAAATTTTTCAAAAGCCTCAGTATTTAATAAACATGTTATTTTGACTCTAATGGGGATTTTGACCGACCTATACATGTTTGAGGGTTTAAAAATGCATAAAATACTGATTTACAATAATAAGTCACAGGTTTTAGGCTTACCTCACCTTTTCTGAGGTGATTTGAAGATTTTGTTCAGATGATGGACCGAGATAGACCCGGGAGTGCCAGCAGGGTCATTTCAAGAGTTAGACGGAGGAGAGCCTCCGATGTTCCTCAGCCACGGCCAACCCTGCTGCCTCGAAGAATGGCTGAGTCAGTGATCAGTTCGATACGGGCTGAGCTGTCGGTAGACATAGATGATGAAGAGGCTTTATTTGCTGCTCCTGCCCCAGCTCAGGCTCCACGTGCGTAGCCCCCAAGCATTATTGTGCCAGTTCAGGATCTGCTGGGTGATTTGAGTTACCATCCATCGAGTTTTCTTCATGCCAATGAGGTGACCGAAGTTTCCTTCTTTTTGGATTTTCTTTCTTTTTTTTGCCATTCTCGGGGCATAGGTTTGATATGGATTGGCTTTTGATGTAGGTTCCTAGCTTCACGCAGCCTCGAGGAAACTAGTTTAATGTGCATTCTCTTTATCACACTTTGTACCAGGATTATAGGGACATCGTTGACACCTGGGGTTTTCAGGCGTTCTTTTCTATCCTTCCCCGTCAATGCCCCTGTGGTTTTATGAGGGCTTTGTCCGAGCACTGGTTCCACCAGACTCAGTCTCTCAACTTGCTGGATTGTGAGGTGATGATGACGCCGATGGATTGGAGGTTCTTCACCGGGATAGAGTTTGAGGGTGAGCCAGTGCCTATTGTGGCTGACATTACACTCACTGCCGTTGGGTTCCTACGACGCTGATCAAGGGTCAGATGGTCCGATTTGATCCCTTGAGCGTAGATTCCCAGAGTGGGGTTTTTCTTGAGCCTCTGCCTGATGATCAGAGGGTTAGGGATTGCATCCTACAGCTATTATTTCTAGTGATCATCAAGGGTTGTTTCCTGGCGGATAACTTTGCGACGGTGTCCTTTGCCCTGGTTAGTGCCACTCGACATGTGAAGCACCTCAGTGACTTTGATTCGGGTACCTACACCTTTGCCTATTTTCTTTGAGGTATGCGCATGCGCTCGGAGGGTGTGATGGAGGCTTGGTTAGGGTTCTACCCATTTCTGCTAGTGAGTACATCTTTCTTGTACCTTTTTAATTTCTGCATTTATATTTGTAAGTCTTAGTCATTGAGAACTTTTGATATTTACATGGCCAGTTCTGGGAATATAAGAGGCTTCCTTGCCTACGTTCCGCTACTACTTTAGGCCTGGAGACTTATCCTCGGGGGCAGCGTTGGCACGACTCCACACTGACGGAGGTCCCTATGGCTGAGGGATTCACCCATTCCCGCCTGCAGCTTGAGCTTTTGATAGCAGGATCGATATCATGGGTACCGTATACCTTAGACTTTTTAACAGTCGGGTTTGAGGGTGGTTTCCCCACTAGCCGAGAGTATGCATTATCCACCCGCAAAGTCCCATTTTTGATAGAGGGAGGTTGGGAGCTCTATTTAGGAGAGCGTGCTATCAAGAGCATCACAGGGTAGATCCGCATCCCAATTGTTCCTCCTTCTTGGCATCATTGGCCACTAGTTCAGCCGCTTACAAACATCCCTATGGAGGGCGTAGATGGCTTTGCCCTGTCAGAGGGTCCATATAGCCAGGAGGCATTTAGCAACTGGTGGAGTCCTCGCATTATTGGGGCTCAGACTCGTGCTACCCAGTTCATGGAAGATATGATGTCGGGGTCTGTGATGATGACAGACTGGAGAGCTTGCCTCAGGGAGCCTACCCACTTGGACCAGATTACAGGACTGACCCAGCAGTTGGAGAGAGCTCATTTGTTTATCAGGTATCTTGGCAGAGATCCATCAGAGGCATCTTCTTTTTATCCTTCCGGCTCTGGAGTGGGCCTTTCCACAGGTCCATTTTCTAGCAGTTATACAGGGACTGATCCTCCCTTGTACCGCCCTGACATTTCTGATGGCCGAGACTTTGTGTCCATGGAGGAGATGGAGCAGGTTAACAGCCTGAGTGTAGACATTTTGGATCTTTTTGGATAGCTATTGCCGCTATATCTTTTGATAGGCCACTTTTTGGCTGTTGGGCGGCTGTGCCCCATTTTGATAGGCAACTATTAGTAGTTGGAGGGTTGTGCCCCATATCCCTGTTCTTTTTATTTTGCACTTTATTAGTAGACAGAGATGATGCTTGCAGTAGATAGTTTATTATAGATATACATGATATTTCCTATCTATTGCATCATTTTTATCATTGCCATTATGCATGTATTATGTCATGGATATGCACTAAGACTGATGAGTTCATATTTGACCCTTGGATGGTCTTGTGATACGGTGATACAGATGTCGTCCTCGACAGTTAGCCTCATCGAGCATTTACCACCATCCGTGGTAGCATCGTCCTTGAGGTCGTGGTATGATAGCATGCCCTTCCCAGCCAGAGGGACAGTGGATCGGATGTTAGGGCATTTATTGGCCCTTGTGCACTTCCAGGTTCCATATGGATTCTTAGATGGCATCTTATCCTGTTGGATACCTGAGAGGTAGGTTTTTTGCTTCGAGCAGCATGAGCTGACTCCGACTTTGGAGGAGTACGAGCGGCATGCTGGTTTGGCTTTGGACTTGCCTTGTGCTCGCACTGCTATTAGTGATATGAGGAGACCGTTCCTATAGATGTCGGGTCTACGTCAAAGTGTAGTCACGGAAGAGATCGTTTCCGGATGGGTGATCTCAATTGACTTCTTGATCGATCATTTTGGTAGACTGGACAACTACGATCGTCATGCTGGGAATTTTATCATCTCGACAGAGGTGTGGCATTCAGCCAGGGTAGATGTTTTGCTGATGTGCATCGTGGCCTATGTATACATGCCACTGTATTTGGACCATTTGGACATGGGCTTGTTGGTCGTGGTCCATGCCCTTAGACAGGGTAGCACCATCCTGCCGATGATATTGGCCGAGACATTGAGGTCAGCTACCTATTGCAGCACCCATTCATAGGGGTTTTTTAGAGGTATCTCTGTCCTTCTGTATGTATGGCTCATGACCCATTTGCGTTCGATTGGCTTCTTCAAACATCAGGGGTACTGCTTCTCCCACGAGATATCTACATTCTACTCATTTCAGCCAGCAGAGTGTTCAGATGTAGAGATATGGTCAGATTTTCTGTCAGATATTGAGCATCCTTTTTCGATTCTTCCATGCTCAGGGCTAGTCTCCCCTTATAGCTTCATCACCCATGCATCGGGCATGGACTACTTGCCCCTAGCGGGATTGAAAGGGGTGACCACTTACCATCCATTAGAAGTTATGAATCAGTTCGATCAGTTCCAGAGCCTGCACCATTTTGAGGGGGCTATTAATCAGTGGATGTCAGCTTATTCTATGTCATCAGCAGACCTGATCAGGATTTATGAGTGTTGAACTCATAGGGAGAGGGCTGATTTCTCTACTAGCCACCCGGATCGTTCTCCAGAGTACTCAGTATGGTTGGAGGCCGATATAGCATCAGCTGCATTCATCCAGTCAACTCCGATTGTGGATTCAGATGAGGAGGAGCCTATGGAGGATCCTGATTCTCCTACGAAGGATGATTTGTTTATAGGTCTGACAGCAGCCTTAGTTAGTGACCCGTCGATCATTCCTGCTGGGACAGATCCAGCTTTGGCAGATTCACTAGCTAGGATGACCTTCGAGGGAGATTAGGCTAGGGCACTGATGTTGACTTCCCTGTCTGACAGAGATATAGCTTTCGCTGATAGAGATGAAGCTCGAGCCACTCGGGATACGGCATTGATTGAGAGAGATGAGGCTCGATCTTCTCAAGATGATGCTTTTATTGATATTAAGGAGACTTTGATTGCTCGGGATGCTGCTTTTGTAGAGAGGGATGAGGCCATAGCTTCCCGAGATTTCCACATTGCTGATAGTACTGCTCTCTGATCATATACTTATGGCCTGGTTGCCGATATAAGTGTTTACATTGATGATCACAGTGCTACTATACAGATGGTTGTGGATGTTCTAGCTCGTATGGAGGCTGAGGGTATTGTGCTTGCAGCGGCTCCTCCATCTTCAGAGAGAGATGCCATTTTGGCACTGCTATCTCGTTTATCTTTGGGTCTATAGACTAGCTTTGTTTTTCCTGCACATACTAGATCGACTATTTTTGTCATGTAAGGGACACATTGTATATATCAGACAGTATTATATATCAGAGAAGTATATTTTTATTCACTTCCCTGTTTGGATATGTATTGTCAATGCTTAGTGATTACCACTTCTTTCATGACTTGCTATTGTTGATGTATCATGAGCTTCTCCTTGACGGATTGATAGTGAAATATTGGAGAATATCTCAGATGGGCCTGTTGATCATGAAGGGTTGACAGGATTTAGGTTTTATATGGTTTTGGTGTCTTGGAACTGGTTTTATTGGTTTTTGTATTTTCTTGAAGGTCAACCCACACCATGAATGGCTGCCTACATACTCCAGAGCTGAGGGAGATCGGGTCATTCATAGTTCAGTTCTTTGTGAGAGAGGCTTGAGAAGTATTTATCTTGGCTTTTGAGTTTGGTTTGATGAGTTCTTGAATTTTCTGTTTGGTTTAATAGCACCAGGAGTGGCTGCCTGCATACTCTTGAATTGAGGGAGATCAGGTCATTCGTAGTTCCGTTTTTAACTGATTTGATTAGCAGGACCAGGATGCTGGTATGCATGTGTTTTAGACATAGTACCTTTTTATGGTGTCTGAGTTGATGAGTTGGGGAAATTCGCTCCCATCCATCTCTTGTAATCTGATAGCTTCTCCTGTCAACACTTCCTTAACAATGAAAGAGCCTTTCCAATTTGGAGCGAACTTTCCTTTGGCTTCGTCTTGATTGGCCAGAACTTTCTTCAGCACTAGGTCATTTTCTTTGAATTTTTGGATTTGAACTTTCTTGTTGTATGATCGAGCAATCCTTTGCTAATATAACTGCCCGTGGAAAATGGTTGTAGTCCTCTTTTCATCTATCAAGGACAGCTGGTGGTACCTCTCTTGCAACCACTGATCTTCTCCCATCTGAGCGTCTAATAATATTCTCAAGGACTCCATCTCTACTTCTATGGGAAGTACTGCTTCCATGCCATAGACCAATGAGTAGGGTGTAGCCCCAGTAGAAGTGCGCATTGACTTCCTGTATGCTAACAGGGTTAAAGGCAACAGGTCAGGCCATTCTTTGTGATTGGCGGACATTTTCTGCATTATTTTTTTGATGCTCTTGTTGGCCGCTTCGACTGCACCATTCATCTTGCGCCGATAGATGACGGAATTGAGATGCTTTATGTGGAACTTGCTGCATAGTTCTCTCATCATCTGATTGTTTAAGTTCTTGGCGTTGTTTGATACGATCACCTCCGGTTGTCAATATCAACAGACGACATTATTTCTGATGAAACCAATGATTACCTCTTTGGTGACTTTGGGAAAAGAGGCAGCTTCAACCCACTTGGTGAAGTAATCGATCATTGTGAAGATGAATCGATGACCATTGATAGCTTTGGGTTCTACTGGGCCTATCACATCCATTCCCCACATGGAGAAAGGTCATGGTGAACTCATGTTATGCAGCTTATTTGGAGGAGCATGAATGGCATTTCCATGTACTTGGCATTGAAAGCATCTCCTGACGTGATCGTCGCAGTCAGCTTTGAGAGAAATCCAATAATTTCATGTTCTTAATATCTTTTTGGCCAGCAAATGACCACTCATGTGTGGACTACAGACTCCACCATAGACTTCACCCATTAATCTTTGGGATTACTCTTTATCGAGGCATCTTAAGAGCCCTATTCCAACATCCCTCTTATAAAGTGCATCTCCGCTCAGATAGAACTCAGGGCCATCTTGTGAATTCGCTTTCGTTTAAATTGGCTTGCCTAGTGGGTGTAGACCCATCTCGAAGATATTCCTTGATGTCTTGATACCAAGGCTGTTTGATAGGTGGTATTTCATCGGATACTTCTTTGATGTAATTCCCGTATGTCGGGGTCTTTTGGCTTGTGATTTGGATGTCAAGGATCCTCCTCCAATCGAATATGCGGATCAAAGAAGCCAACATTGCCAATGCATTAACGAAGTCATTCTTGCCCCGAGGAATATAGATGAAGGTTATGTCTTCAAACTCCATGGAAATGTTGACGACCTGCAGATGATAGGGCAGCAAATGCAGTTCTTTGGTGTGATATGCCCCAGTGGTTTATCTGATGACCAATTCAGAATCTCCAAAGACTAGTAGATGTTTGACACCCATGGATTGGGCTAGTTTCACCCCCATTATGCAACCTTCATACTCAGCCGTGTTGTTGGTGTTGACAAACTGCAGCTTGGTAGCCACAGGATATTGCTCTCCTGTACCAGAGATAAGGACTGCCCCAGCTCCGGCACCTTCCATATTTACTGCTCCATCAAAATACATTTTCCATGGTTGGACTGCATTTTCTTGAAGACTTTCCTGAATTGTCATGATCCCATCATCAGAAAAATAAGTCTCCAAAGGTTCGAACCCTCCTGATGGTGCTTCTACTAGTTGACCTGCAATGCCTTGACCTTTGATGGACTTCTGAGTCACGTAGACAATGTCAAACTGCTGTAGGATCAACTGCCATTTGTACAGTCGATAATTTAACATTGTCTTGTCGAATACGTATTTCAGCGGATCCATGCGTGATATGAGGTAGGTCGTGTGCCCATGCAGATAATGTTGTAACCTCATGGCTGCCCATATTAATGCACATCATGTCTTCTCGATCAGGGTGTACTTTTGTTCACCGCTGTTGAATCTTTTGTTGATGTAGTAGATGGCTCTCTCATTGCTACTATCATCTTTCTGTCCCAGCATATAGCCCATGGTGTTGGCATTGATGGACAAGTACATAAATAGGGGAAATCCGTCCCTTGGGGGTACCAATACTGGTGCTTTAATCAGCTGCTTCTTGGTGGCAAGGAAGGCTTTCTGACAATCCTCATTCTATTTGGTGGAGGAATTCTTCCTTAGTTGCTTGAAGATGGGTTCACAAGTTGCTGTGAGCTGGGAAATGAATCGGCATATGAAATTGATCCTTCCCAGGAACCCACGTATCTCCTTCTCTATTTGAGGTACTGGCATCTCAGTGATGGCTTTAATCTTGGTGGGATCCAGCTCAATGCCTCTATTGCTCACTAGGAATCCCAACAACTTGCCTGATTTGACGCCAAAAGCACATTTGTCTGGATTCAGCTTGAGGTTGTACTTACGCAACCTATTGAACAGCTTCTTGAGATGGTCAATGTGATCGTCCTCCTTTTGGGATTTAACGATGATGTCATCCACATAGACCTCTATCTCCTTATGCATCATGTCATAAAACAGGGCCATCATGGCTCGCTGATATTTGGCTCCGGCATTGATAAGGCCGAAGGACAATTGCCTGTAGCAGAAAGTTCCCCAGGGAGTGATGAAAGCTGTTTTCTCCCTGTCTTCCTCAGCATCCATGATTTGATGGTAACCAGCAAAGCAATCCACAAAGGAATACATGTCATACTGCGCCATGTTATCTATCAGGATATGGATGAAAGGTACCGAGAAATTATCCTTTAGGCAGGCTTCGTTCAAATCTCTGTAATCCACGTATACTTGTACTTTCCCTCCGGGCTTAGGCACGGGAACTATGTTTGACAGCCATTCTGGGTATGTTGATACCATGATAATACCGTCTTTGAATTGTTTAACAACCTCTTCTTTGACTTTCAGACTCCATTCAGGTTTCAATCGACTGAGCTTTTGCAAGAATCCATCTTTGATGGGCATTCGATGGATGATAATATCCGTAGACAGGCCAATCATGTCTTCATGTGACCATGCAAACACATCCTAGAACTGCGTTAGGAGTTCAATTAGGTCAGCTTTTTTATCTTGTGTGAGGTCTATGCATATCTGGATTACTTTGAGGTTTTTTGAGGTTCCTATATTGACAGTGGTGGTTTGGTCGAGGTTTGGTTTAGGTTTGTCTTCGACCCATTCTTTGATCTCCTCGAGCACCTCATAGTCATCTTCCTCTTCTTGATCAATTTCCATCAAGTCGAAGTTCAGTTCTTCATCAAAGTTGTAGACACTGTGATAGGTTGGCATCTCATCAGCAGGGACAAACAAATCCAATCTTGGAGTCCTGAAAATAAAATGCTTTCATTTTAATATATGCAACTGCTTAAACATACAAAGCATTTGGCAAAGTATGAAAAAAGTTACTGCTATAACTGTGCAACCAAAATAAGCAGTAAATGAAACCACGTTACAGGGCAGACATATTCTCTGCCCTTTTACCCTTTTTAAATGAGGCAAGGGACGCTGCTCCAGTTATCCAAGGTTAGATCCTCATAAATAGAGAGGATTAAGGAATTGTGCCCGTCTGCTTCATCTCGGATGATGACTAAGACATCCTTCAAAATAGGGCTGGGGTTTTTCTTTGAACTGCCTCCCTTCTCTTTCTTGATGGGAGGAATTTGGATCTGATCCTCCTCGTCACTGTCTGGGATGTCATCATTCATAACCTTCGTAGTGTATGAGAACACGCATATTAGAAATGGGTCTCGTCCTTCGTACAGGAACTTTTCTTTTCCCTTCTTGCTCTCCCCTTCAGACTTTGGGGTCTTTCTCTCACCTACCGGTATGATTGGAGGAAATAACATGGCTGATACCACAGTAGGGATCTTCCTCATTGGCTTCACGAACCCTGCATCAGTGAGGTTTGGCAGTGGTATAGTGGTAGCATGAGCCTTAGGATGCTTGTATGGGTTCCAGTGGTTTGACCCGGATGAATAACCCAATTCGGCTTTCCACAACTGGCTCAGAATTTGCATCGGACTTTTGATACCTTGTTGATTCTTTCCTAACCCTTCTCCAGGGCAGAAACCAACAGATACCATCTCCCGGCCCACTGTCATCACTTCGGGGGAGACTTTAGGCTTCAATGCTGGTGCCCCAACAGGTAGGTACTGAGTATCGCTTAGCTCCAATGCTTGAAAACTAGCAGGTTCAATCCCTGCATCTAGACTAATCACTAGCATGTCTCCCTATATGCAGAAAGGGTATTCTGGTTCGGCATTCACTGTGATTAGGTTGCCATTGATAATGTACTTAAGTTGTTGATGGAGGGTGGATGGAACAGCTCCTGCCATGTGGATCCATGATCTTCCCAATAATAAATTATATCCGATGGTGATGTTGAGCACCTGGAAAGATACATAGAAAGTGTGCGGACCAATCTCCAGAGGAAGCTCAATTTCTCCCATAGCCTCTCAGCGAGATCCATCGAAAGCCCGGATGACCACATGACTAGTTCTGATCTGGTTTGGATTGATCTTCATTTTTTCTAAGGTATCGTAGGGACAGATGTTCAGGGAGGATCCTCCATCTATCAGCACACCTCCGATCACATACCCGAATAACATTACTGCTATATGCAGTGACTTACGATGGCCCGTCCCTGCTACGGGTATATCATCGTCAGTGAAAGATATCACATTGCTGTTAAAGATGTGTTCTATCACGTGACGAAATTTCTCGGCATCCACCGTCTTTGGCAGATGGGCTTCTTCCTGTACTTTCACCAGCATGTTACGATGATCCATCGAGGATAAGACCAAATCTAGGATGGACATCTTCTTGGGTACATCTTTTAGACTTTGCACCACTTTGATTTCATTGTGTCTCATTTTGCTGAGGAACTCTTCAATTTTCTCTTCAGCCACCTTTTCTTTGGCCTTGATGACTATATGGTCACCCGCTGCGGCAGGTACAATGGATTCTCCTTTGGTACAATGGCAATGTTGTTTGAGGTAGAACCTTCATCGTTCCCGTAGTTCCATGGGACTTTCTTCAGACTGATCACTGGATACTGGGGTCTGAATGGTAATATCAAAGGTTCAAGTACGGTCACCTTCATAAGATTTTGTATTTCTTGGACCCCTTTCCCTGGTAGCATTAGGGGTTTGAGGGCTGGCTCCTTATCACAAGAAATAATAGCCATTGTATCATGACTCCATGTAGTGGGAATAAAGAGAGTTTCTTCATCTGGGAGGCCATAATCCTGATTCCCTCTTATCAATTCACTACTTTCAATCATATTCTGAATCAGGTTACGAAGTCCCCAACAATCTTCAGTGTCATGATCGGGAGCATTGGAGTGATACTGATAGATTCGGTCAGGCTTAAATTTCTTGGATCGAGGATTTACCGAGGGTAACAGATCTGTAACCATCCCCTCATTGATTAACATTTGGAGGATCTCCTTCTTCAGCTGGTTCAGATTGGTGAAATTTCTCTAGAAGGCAAACTCCCTATCTGCTTGAAACTTCTCCTCCTTGGACACCTTATCGGTCTGGGGTTCATGTTTATGAAATCGGTAATGGTCCCTCATAGCAATGGGATTGATCTCCGGTGTGGGAGGATTTGCCTCAGACTGATTGGTCTGGTTTATTAGCTGCCTGGTTATATGATGTTGGTAGACAACCAACTCTGCCAATTGTCCAATTTGTTTCTTGATAGACTTAATCTCCTGTTCTATCAGGAATCACCTTTCTTATAACTCCCAACTGTCTGGGTTGGATTGAGTTGATTCTCCGATGTACCGGAGGTACTTGGATCCTTCTCCATTTTGCGTGCTAATCATGTTGACACCCTCCTCTTTGTGCTAAGGGAGGGGATTATCTTGTACATGCGGCTGCTCTGGTTTTGTCACCACAATCTCTCCATTGTTTATCAAGTCCTGGATCTTGTGCTTGAGAGACCAACAATCTTGTGTATCATGGCCCGGAGATCCAGAATGGTAGGCACACTTCTTACTTGGGTCAAAATTCCGTCCACCTGTATTGGTTGGTGGAAGGAGTTGCACAATCTTTTTCTGTGCCGTCAACAATTTTAGCATGTTTTTGAGTGAATCCCCTAAGGGGGTGAACGTTCTTCGACGCTTGGCCTCTAAATTTTTCTGGAATGGCAGGTTTAAAGGTTGGACTGGAGCTTGGAAAGGGGAATAGTTCCTCCTTTGAATGCGCATACTGCTCGACTCGCTCCTCTGATTCTGTCCTTGCAATACTAAAGAAACTTCTTCGTCTTTCTTTTTGTGTGTCCTCCAGGGATTATTCCCATAACTCCCATATTGAATATGCTCGGCAACAGCTTCTAAGGCGGTCAGATCCTTTATCTTCCCAGATTTGAGCCACATTTCTAACATTTCGTCGTGTTTGATCATTTTTGAGAATGGCTTTCCTATGCCTGCTAGGACCCTTTCATAATACTGGGCTTTTTGAATGTCGATGAAGGTCATGACTATCTTAGACTCAGTCATAGGTGGAGTGACTTGTGCCGCCATTCGTCTCCAGCGTTGAGCATATTCTCTGAATGACTCAGTGTTTTGCTTCTTGATTTTGGTTATTTGATATCTGTCCGGAGCCAGTTGAGACTGGAAACTATATTGATTGAGGAAGGCATGTGCCAGCTCCTCCCAACTGTGAATTTTAGAGTTGTCCAGATGGGCATACCAAGCTCTAGCCTCTCCAGTCAAACTTTTCTGGAATAATTGCATTCTGAGTTTCTCGTCCTATGCATAGGATCTGAGCTCTCCAATGAATACCTTTAAGTGAGTATAGGGGTCTCCCAATCCATCGTATTTCTCAAAATCAGGGACTTTAATTTTTTAAGGGTAACGGGCCCCAGGGAAAATACATAAGTCTGAATAATTGACACTGCCAAATGCCCCAGTCTCTTTGATGGACCAGATGGTTTCTTCCATCTGTTGGACTTTCTTCAGAATGTCACCAGCTTCTTATTCTTTGTTAAGGATGGTGATTTCAGGGGTTTTGTTGGTAGTATCCTGATTATGTGGTCCAGGAATCTGAGTATCTATTTTTTCTGTCTCTTAACTGCCATCAGGTGTTCCTGGTTCTGTGTGACCCTGTGCTTGTTTTCCTTTGAGAGTTTTACTCTACTCTTTAAGGAAACTGGCCAATTCGGCTATCTGGTTCTTCAGTCCTTCAAACTCTTCCCTAGAGACAGGGGCGGATTCTGGCTGAGAACTGGAAGCCATGTCCAGAGATGGACTTAGTGCTTTCTTAGACTTAAACCTAGTGACAGAACCAATTTTTCACCTACAACAAAACGTAGGCGTGTCAATTTCCTAAGGTAGGTATTGTTGGGTCTGTACGAAATCGTGACGCAATCAAATTGCAAAAATTAGCGGAAGCATGGTATATCAGAGTTTAAAAAAATTTCTACAAAACCATTACCCGGATCATCCTTTATGCAAATTATTAATTTAAAACGATAAATAAGAAATTATAGAATCATACCCTTGTGGAACGAAGCTTCCACAGGTACGAGTTCAACTCCTTGTTCTTCGTAATCTTCTTGAATTTTCGGGTTAGATTCCTTCCTTTGATCAATGTTAGTCACCCAAGTGTTTGGCCTCTATAGGTGATCCACCAAGGAAGATGAATTATCAAGAAGGAGGGTGTTTGGCTTAGTTTTCCATCCTCTATAGAAAAGGAGTACTCTCCAACAATTGGAATTGCATCTACTGATATCCATTATAAGACTCTTCTTATATAGATATTGGTTAACCCTTCTAATCCTATTAGACATGGGATTTCTTTTAATTAATTAAACTCCTTTAATTAATTTAGGCTTCCCACCACATTGGGAATAATTAATTAAATTCATTTAATTAATTTATCTCCTAATCTTATTAGGAATAAATGAGAGTACTAAATATTAAATTAATTACTAAACTCCTTTAGAAATTAAAATAATAATAATTGTAATAATATTAATAAGACTCCTCTTATTAATTTATATTTAATATTTTCAAAATATTAAATAATAAACATTAAGCTATTTAATTTATTCTATCACCATAGATTAAATTAATTACACTTAATACATTATTACGATTATGCCATTACCTTCTTAAATAATTATTCTTCCTTTTATGGTGTGACCCTTTAGGTTCTCCATATTAAACCGGTTGTGAATAAATCAATTAAAATAATTTTAATCTTATTTAAATAAATAAATTAAACTAATAATCTATTTAAATAAATAATATTTATTCTACAATAGGGATAAGCCTCCCTAGCGATCAACGACTTTTCAGATAATATAGATTTCAACATTAATCATAAAAGAACCTGTGAGTAAATAGTTACCGTACAATTCAATCATGCCAACATATAATGTCCCAATTAAATATAAGACATGGATTTACTGTCAAGTCTTATTTTATTTAATCATATGTATTTTGATTAGAAAATGCACAACACCAAAAATACAAATTAGAAACTCCTTTCTAATTTCATTCTACATTGGTCAAGGATTCCTGGGTTGTCATTTAACGAATCATATAGGACATATCTCCTCTTTTACTAGAGGTGGTAGATTCTTTATTGATCATTCATTATCTCCATATGTAACTCATTATACCCAAGCATACCCTATATATGTCTTAAAAGGTCTTAAGGAATAAGTCAAAGTATAATTTGTTACATACAAGATACTATGATGATCTCAAGTCCAAGGATCACTTGTACTACTATCACATTAGGAATTCCTATTGACAGGCGAATAAAACTCCATTAGGTATTCCATAGCGAATCACGTTCAGTGAACTTATTCTCCAATAAGCACCTACATACTTGCTTTAGTGTCTCCACACAAATGATCATGAGATCAATCATCCTCATCTAATGAGCAAGCAACATATGTACCAATCTATCCGGATTTACTAATCCCCTTTTTAGTAATCCCACGATTGGGAACTATTTTAGTTTTTAAACTTTCTAAGAATTTAGATCTCATTAGCATGATCATCATCATGATTCTAAAAGCATTGCTTAAAACTATGGGTTATTTACATATTATAAAAACAGCATCATGTAGATAATTAAATGCTTTTAATAAATGAATATTTTATTAATAAATAAATAAGATTGTTTACAAAGTACGTGCTTTATCATCATACATGATTGGCTTGTATGCACACTACTATCAATCTCCCACTTGCACTAAAGCCAATCGCCATGGTATCTCATACCCATCTTCTCTAAGTGACGATCAAACTGCTGTTGTGTTAAAGCTTTAGTAAATGGATCTGCAATGTTGTCTTGAGAGTCTACACGCTCCAAGGTGACGTCTCCTCTTTCAATGATCTCCCTGATCAAGTGAAATCGCCGCAACACGTGTTTAGATTTCTGATGAGACCTGGGTTCCTTAGCCTGTGCAATTGCTCCTATGTTGTCACAGTAAACCGGAACTGCTTCTCCAATGCTAGGAACCACACCAAGTTCAGTTATGAACTTCTTCATCCAAACAGCTTCCTTTGCAGCTTCACTTGCAGCTATATACTCTGCCTCTGTCACTGAATCAGCAACTGTTTGCTGCTTAGAACTCTTCCAACTCACTGCGCCTCCATTTAAGGTAAACACATACCCTAAAACAGATTTACTGTCATCTTGGTCTGTTTGAAAACTTGAGTCCGTGAATCCCTCGAGTTTTAATTCAGACCCACCGTAGACAAGAAAAATATCCTTAGTCCTTCTCAAGTATTTTAGGATATTCTTCACTGCCTTCCAGTGCTCTTCTCCTGGATTCGACTGGTATCTGCTCGTTACACTAAGGGCATGAGCAACATCCGGTCTAGTACATATCATACCGTACATGATAGATCCTTTTGCAGAAGCATAAGGGATCTTACTCATACGGTCTCTCTCCTCAGGTGTCTTTGGAGCCTGTTTCTTGGAGAGATGTATTCCATGGCTCATCGGCATGAGACCTCTTTTGGAATCTTCCATGCTAAATCTCTTAGCATTGCATCAATGTACGTTCCTTGGGATAAACCAAGCATCCTTTTAGATCTATCTCTATAAATCTTTATTCCCAAAATATAAGATGCTTCTGCCAAGTCCTTCATGGAGAAGTGGTTTAGATAACCAGATTTTAATCGATTGTAGCATAGGAATGTCATTCCCTATCAGTAATATATCATCAACATACAATACAAGGAATGAAACTGTGCTCCCACTAACCTTCTTGTACACACATGGTTCATCGTCGTTTTTGATAAAATCAAACTCTTTGATTATCTCATCAAAACTAATGTTCCATCTACGAGAAGCTTGCTTCAATCCATAAATGGATCGTTGCAGCTTACAGACTTGATTTATTCCAACTTTTGAAACAAATCCCTCTGGCTGTGTCATATACACATCCTCCTCAAGTTTTCCATTGAGGAAGGCCGTTTTCATGTCCATCTGCCAGATCTCATAGTCGTTATAAGCTGCAATCGCAAGCAAAATCCGAATGGACTTGAGCATAGCTACTGGTGAAAAGGTTTCATCATAGTCAACTCCTTGTCTTTGTTTGAAACCTTTTGCAACCAGTCGGGCCTTATAGGTCTCCACCTTGCCGTCCGCTCCAGTCTTTCTTTTAAAGACCCATTTACACCCAATAGGCTTAATGCCTTCAGGTGGTCAAACCAAAGTCCATACTTTGTTTTCATACATGGAGTCCATTTCAGATTTCATGGCTTCAAGCCATTTCCCTGAGTCTTTATTACTCATAGCTTGTTCGTAATTCAATGGATCATCATCATTCATGATGTGTACCTCATCGTCATCCTCTATAACGAATCCATACCTCTCAGGTATCTTCGGTACTCTCCCAGATTTACGAACAGGGTGTGGTATAGTAGGTTCTTCTACTTGGTCAGGTTCCTGACTTTGATCCGTGATAATTTGTGGTTCTTGACTTCTTCAAGATATATCTTACTCCCACTGACCCCTTCATGGATAAACTCCTTTTCCAAGAAGGCAGCATGTTTCGCAACAAACACCTTTTGATCAGTTGGATGATAGAAATAATACCCTACAGTTTCTTTAGGGTATCCCACAAATCTACACTTTTCGGATTTAGTTTGTAGCTTATCATGTTCAAACTTTTTAACATAAACTGGACAACCCCAAGTTTTACATGCTAAGATTTGGTTTCCTCCCCTTCCACATCTCATATTGGAGTCTTTGGGGCGGATTTGGTAGGTACCTTGTTAAGTAGGTATGCAGCCGTTTCTAGGGCATATCCCCAGAAGGAAATTGGAAGGTCGGTAAAACGCATCATGGATCGAACCATGTCTAACAGTGTTCGATTTCTCCTTTTAGATACTCCATTTAACTGTGTGTACCTGGAGGAGTCCATTGTGAGATTATACCATTTTCTTTGAGACAATTGAGAAACTCACCGCTTAAGTATTCTCCACCTCGATCTGATCGAAGTATCTTTATACTCTTGCCCGTTTGTTTCTCTACTTCACTTCTGAACTCTTTGAACTTTTCAAATGATTCTGACTTGTATTTCATTAAATACACATATCCAAATCTTGAGTGATCATCAGTGAAAGTAATAAAATAAGAATACCCACCCCGTGCACTTGTTGTCATAGGCCCACAAACGTCTGTGTGAATCAATGCCAACAACTCTGTAACTCTTTCTCTCTTTTCCACTAAAAGGAGATTTAGTCATTTTACCCATGAGACAAGATTCAAAGTTTGGATATGATTCATAATCGGATAGCTCGAGGAGCCCATCTTTATGCAACTTGGATAATCTTGTTTCATTGATATGACCGAGTCTACAGTGCCACAGGTAGGTATAATTAATATCATCTCTTTTCCTTTTCTTAGTTTGTTCAATTTGAAATATATTTTCTTGTAAGTCAAGTGTATAAAGTCCTTTCGTAAATTTTCAATACCATATAAAACATCGTCTTATAAATAGAACAACTATTGTTCTTTATAACAACGTTAAATCCTTCCATATCCAATACAGAAATTGAAATAATGTTTTTAATAATATTCGGAACATAATAACAATATTAAGATAAGGACTTGCCCGAAGGCATTGCTAAATAATAAGTTCCTACAGCTATGCAGCAACATTTGCTCCATCCCCACTCGTAGGATCACCTCATCATTGTTCAGCTTTCTACTTCTGACCAGTCCCTGCACAGTATTACATATGTGAGAACCACAACCGGTATCCAATACCCAAGTAGAATTAGGACATTCAGAAAAATTAATTCAATCATAAACAAAACCTTGATTGGAAGTCGAAGCTTCTCCAAGCTTCTTCTCTGCTAGATACTTCTTGCAGTTCTTTTTATAATGTCCCGGCTTGTTGCAATGAAAGCACATTCCTTTAGCTGGTTCAGGTTCTTTTGTTCCTTTTCTTTCCCCTTTCCCTTAGCCTTCTTGGATTTCTTCTTTTCAGAAGATACCTTAGGCCTCTTCCTTTTATTGGAAGAATCCACCATCAAGATATGGTTCTTCTTGGATGGGAAGTGACCTTCTGCAGTTTTCAGCAGCAGCTCAGGCAAGCTGACATCTAGCTTATTCATGTGAAAATTAACCACAAACTGCGAGAAGGTCTCAGGGAGTGACTGCAAGACCAAGTCTTGACTCAACTCCCCATCCATGACGAACCCAAGCTGTCCAAGGCGTTCAATCAAATTGATCACTTTAGGACATGAGTCTCGACGGCAGTACCCTCGGTCATCCGAGATCGGAAGAGCTCCTTAGATATCTCATATCTAGCAGTCCTACTCTGTTCACCATACAACTCCTTGAGGTGAAGCAGCATAGCAGGAGCATCCATTTTCGTGCTGACGCTGAAGCTCGTTATTCATGGATGCGAGCATGATGCATTGAGCCACAGATGCATCATCTTGCCACTTATTGAAAGTGGCAATCTCTTCCTCAGAGGCTGTTTCTGAAACAGATTCAGGGACAGTTGAATTTAGGACATAAGAAATCTTTTCAGCAGTGAGAACAATTCTCAGATTTCTTAGCCAGTCCTCATAATTCGGCCCGGTAAGCTTGTTTGCATCAAGTATGCTTCGTAGTGAGATTAGTGATTTAGACATTTTTAAAATTTGCATGTGAAAAAAAACATTTTAGCAAACATTCATTTTATTAACTTTGCATACCAAAATAAATTTAGGTTTTATTTTAAATTGGTATCTCCCACTATTTTCATCAAACTATATACCCTCACTTATATAGTTCGGCAACATCTAATTAAAGATTTGCTAGTGAGAATAAGGATCCCATTTCAAATGTATATAACCTTGTGGATAGCACAACAAGCGATATACAAATAAATAGGTAGACAACTCTTGTCAATTACACACTATATAACTCCTTTTATTTTGCCTCTTAAATCATAATGGTCAAGTGTGTGCACATCCGAACTAAAATGATTTAAGTTAAGTCCAGCCTAGCACTTCCATAAATTCAAAAAAGAAAAATGTTCGTCCTTGTGGATAGCACAACAAGACTAGATCGTTCAATTTTCTTGATAAGCATCAAATGTGATTAATTAACATCTTAAATACGCAATACTCGCCTTGTGGATAGCACAACAAGCTCATATTAAATATTTAATACTCTATTAATTATCATGCTAGAAGGCGACGTTCGATATTCCAAATATCATTTGAACGCTTCGGACTTAATATTATTTCTTTGAGGGGTTTGTTATTATTTGTCTCATCTTGTTTAGCGCGCATGCACATATATATATAAAATACGCGTCATTTTATTAAACATGCGAAGCATGTTTGCATAAAATATAATATATATATAGCATGCAATATAGAATACTATATTCTACCCGGATTGATTATGGACTTTTATTCTAGTTTGGTTCACTAGAGCCACCAAGTGAACCAAAAGGTCAAACCTAGGAGTGCAAGAATTTAAATTTAAATAACTATTACATTTAAACCGGGCTCCATACAAACGGGTCTTCACGCGCTCCTTGCTCCTTGGTCTCCAATTTCTTCAAGATAATTCTAACTATTCTATTACATTAAACTATTTAATTTAAATAGAAACCTTGATCAACAGTCAAGGGGAAGTACATAGGAGGGAGATAGAATTTTACATCAAGAAAAAAAATTAGAGAAGACGAGGTACGCAGACCCCATTTAATAAAACCATTCATTCAAGCATTCAACTAAAATAAAATCCAATCACATTGGTCAAATAGTCCATAATCAATCCCCATTTATTATCATACATATCACCATAATATCAATAAATAATATTCATCTCATGAATTAAAACATTCCATATATATATGAGTATCATTTAATGGGCAATTTTAAATTGCATGAAATCCAATTTCAAGATTAAAATAAACTCTTTATTTTAATTATAAAATTATTTAGAATATAATATGATACCAAGTAACTGTTACCTTTTAGTATCCTATATATATATATATATATATATATATATATATATATAAAGTAGTTAACCAGAATATTTTTATATATTATATGCAGCATGATATTACAGCCGCGAATTGAAGGAATATATATGATATTGCAATCCTTTACTTTCTAAAAGCATCCAGGATTCCATCTTAATCACCTAAAACGTGGGTCACCTTGTCGTAAAAAAAAAAAAATCGTCAAGTGCCACGAATTCGCTACAGTGAGAGATTTGCTCCAAAAAAAAATTCCCACCGTACAGTTCGGAATTGTAAAGGCTTTTAGTTTTTTTTTTTAAAAAATTTATACAATTAATTATGCCCAATAAATTATTCTAAATACATACCCATATAATTATGGAATCAAAACAATTAATAATTGCATAAAGGTTTGGCTCTGATGCCACTGTTGGGTTTGTACGAAATCGTGACGCAATCAAATTGCAAAAATTAGCGGAAGCATGGTATATCAGAGTTTAAAAAATTTCTACAAAACCATTACCCGGATCATTCTTTATGCAAATTATTAATTTAAAACGATAAATAAGAAATTATAGAATCATACCCTTGTAGAACGAAGCTTCCACAGGTACGAGTTCAACTCCCTGTTCTTCGTATTCTTCTTGAATTTTCGGGTTAGATTCCTTCCTTTGATCAACGTTAGCCACCCAAGTGTTTGCCCTCTATAGGTGATCTACCAAGGAAGATGAATTATCAAGAACGGGGGGGTGTTTGGCTTAGTTTTCTATCCTCTATAGAAAAGGAGTACTCTCCAACAATTGGAATTGCATCTACTGATAACTATTATAAGACTCCTCTTATATAGATATTAGTTAACCCTTCTAATCCTATTAGACATGGGATTTCTTTTAATTAATTAAACTCTTTTAATTAATTTAGGCTTCCCACCACATTGGGAATAATTAATTAAATTTATTTAATTAATTTATCTCCTAATCTTATTAGGAATACATGAGAGTACTAAATATAAATTAATTACTAAACTCCTTTAGAAATTAAAAATAATAATTGTAATAATATTAATAAGACTCCTCTTATTAATTTATATTTAATATTTTCAAAATATTAAATAATAAACATTAAGCTATTTAATTATTCTATCACCATAGATTAAATTAATTACACTTAATACATTATTACGATTATGCCATTACCTTCTTAAATAATTATTCTTCCTTTTATGGTGTGACCCTTTAGGTTCTCCATATTAAACCGGTTGTGAATAAATCAATTAAAATAATTTAATCTTATTTAAATAAATAAATTAAACTAATAATCTATTTAAATAAATAATATTATTCTACAATAGGGATAAGCCTCTCTAGCGATCAACGATTTTCTAGATAATATAGATTTCAACATTAATCATAAAAGAACCTGTGAGTAAATAGTTACCGTACAATTCAATCCTTCCAACATATAATGTCCCAATTAAATATAAGTTATGGATTTACTGTCAAGTATTATTTTATTTAATCATATGTATTTTGATTAGAAAATGCACAACACCAAAAATACAAATTAGAAACTCTTTTCTAATTTCATTCTACCTTGGCCAAGGATTCCTGGGTTGTCATTTAACGAATCACATAGGACATATCTCCTCTTTTACTAGAGGTGGTAGATTCTTTATTGATCATTTATTATCTCCATATGTAACTCATTATACCCAAGCATACCCTATATATGCCTTAAAAGGTCTTAAGGAATAAGTCAAAGTATAATTTGTTACATACAAGATACTATGATGATCTCAATGTTGGGTTTGTATGTAACGCAATCATGCAATCAAATCACATAAATAGGGCGGAAGCGTAAAAACTAGGTTTTGAAAATTTATACAAACCCATAACCATGATCATGCTTTGTGCTTGTTATCAATAACAGAAAAGAGAGAACATGGAATTATACCTTTGAAGATCTAAGCTTCCTCAGGTACAAGTTCTACTCATTTGATTCCTTTGATTCCTCTGATAGTGGCTCCTTCCCTTGAATAATGTCAGCCACCCAAATGTTTGGCCTCTAACGGTGATCCACCAAGGAAGATGAAGAACTCAAGAAGATGGGTTATTGGCTTAACCCTTGTTTCTATCTCTATAGAATATGTGTACTCC